>CM042195.1:13322877-13339205 GCA_023539305.1 Ilex asprella
CTTTGAATTTGATATATATAGAGAGAGAGATATAGAACTTTAAATTTGAATAAATATATATGGAGAGAGAAAAAAAATAGAGCTTTGAATTTGATATATATATATAGAGAGAGATAGAACTTTAAATTTGATATATATATAGAGAGAGATAGAATTTTGAATTTAAATTTTAAATTTATGATAGAGATTTTATTGTCATATTTAATTGACATTGAATTGAGGGATAACAAATTTTAAAATAGAAAATTAATTTAACTTTCTTTCGATGAAGGGTATTTTTAAAATTAAAAAAAGTGGACTTAAGTCATTACATATAATTTTAAACATGAACTTAGCTCCTTATAAATTTCTTCGTAAAATTTATCCCTAAACAAATACATTTAACAGACTCCCTTACCATTTTCACTAAAAAGTATTAGGGGGAGCTGTCAATCGGGATTATGGCCGGACTCCATGAAGTCCCATGCTAATAGTAACCCATTCAAACCTTAGATAGAACCTTCACCGGTGCAATTTGCAGAGAC
Organism: Ilex asprella; assembly: GCA_023539305.1. Lineage (NCBI taxonomy): Eukaryota > Viridiplantae > Streptophyta > Magnoliopsida > Aquifoliales > Aquifoliaceae > Ilex > Ilex asprella. Next base: position 13,323,402 of record CM042195.1, read on the forward strand.
TTCCATTTTTCCATGACCATGAGGTAGAACCAGCCAGCAGGCGAGGTTGGTTGAAAATGTCTTCTCTTTCCACATCCTCCTCCTCCTACTACTACGACTACCTTCTTCATTTTTGGCTTCCTATAGATGACCCTTTAAAGTTCTCCTCATTTGTCATTTCTTCTCCGATGTTGATCGAGGTCTCACGGAGAAAATCTGGTAAATCATGGCGGCCGGAGGAGGAGGAGAGAACTCTACTCGTTCTCTGCAAGACACCCCAACCTGGGCTTTGGCTACTGTTTGCTTCATTTTCATCTCCCTTGGCATTCTCATCGAACACTTGATACATCTCTTAGGCCATGTAAGATTCATCTTCAAACAAACACTGACGTAGTAGTGAATCAGAACCATGAAAATTACACTAGCTGCTGTTTTATTAAACTTATCATTATGCTAATTACTTACAGTTTGTGTTGGATTTGTCGTTGGTTGATGCAGTGGCTCAAAAAACATCGGAAGACTGCCTTGTTTGAGGCGTTAGAGAAGCTCAAATCAGGTGCGTTTTGAACTTTGAAACAGTTAACTGGTTTCCCATCAACTTCGCTTAAGCTGCTTTTAAACAGGCCCTGCTGATTGTTATTTCTCTCCCCACGCCATTTTCTTCTCGAAGATCTCTATCTTCTTGGATTTGATTTAATTTGTTAATTTTGTGGGTTTTTTTTTACAGTTTTGATGCTCCTGGGATTCATGTCTCTGATATTAGCGGTTACTGAAAGGCCTATTGCCAAAATCTGCATTCCCAATAGAGTTGCTAATTCCATGCTTCCATGCCGTAAGGCTTTACTAACCAAAACTACCAAAGCTTATGAGCATGTACGGAACAATACATTTAAACATATGATGTCAAGGAGAGAGAGGGGATTGGCTGCCGCCGATGTTGGGGGCTCTGTTGATCATTGTGGAGCTAAGGTACGTGTTTATTTGATTTCCTACCTCGCGTTTTTCTCTGTGCATCCTATGTGTTTGTTTTTGTGCCTGAGAGAGATTTTAATTTGGTGATTGCATGAAGAAGATTGTGTTTGTTACACAGGGGATGACTTCTATGATATCAGCGGATGTAATCAATCAGCTCAATATTTTCATCTGCGTGTTGGCAATCATGCAGATCGTGTACAGTTTTGCAACAATGGCTTTAGGAAGGGCTAAGGTACCGACTGTTTGCTACTTCAATCTTATGGCAGCAAAAAGAGGCTCACTTTTATTTTGTTGATTAAAAAAGAGCAATGCTATTTAAGACAGAATTTGAGGACATAAATTAGTAACTTAATGAGTATAGTTATTAGACGAGCAATGCTTTAGAGATCTTATTTGGAGACCTATCTGGGGACCTAATGATGTCATTTCAATGCAATCATTGAATTAATTGTATGTTCCAGTGTTAGATGGAGCGCATAACCAATCCAATGATTCTCAAGGGTCTCTATTAAAAAAACTCAATAGTCAATCTCTTTATAATTTCAATTCTCAATATAAGGTGATCAATATTTCCAAGAATCATAAAGTCTGCTCTAATTAAACTGGGAGTTGGGTGGTTGTTATATGATGTGAATTCTCTCTCACTCTCCTGTTCTTTAACGCTAATGCTATTAGGACATAATTTGAAGACTTAAAGTATTATAATTATTGGATTGATAGTGGAGTGCATTCAATGCTGGGACTTGTTGACAATCTAATAAGGAAAATGTTATTTGGACATAATTTGAGGGCCTAATCTAGGGTCCTAATGATGTTTAACTATTGAATTGGTTGTGGGCTCCATCTAACATTACAACTCACAACTAAAATTATTAGGTCTCTAAATAAGATCACTATAACATTACTCTATTTCAAATAAAATTACAATAATCCAGGGAAGACCTCGGCAAATGGTCTGTGGCCCATGGACTAGCTCGGTAGTATAGCAAATCATGGGCTAGCCCAACCACTCACGTGGTAGCCCGTGGGCAGCTAATAGCACAATTCATATGGCCATGCCCGTGGTTTTAGGTCCACTAAGCCTAATTAAGCCCGTTCATGTGACCCATGAAGTAGGCCCATGGCTTGCTTAAATTCAAAAAAAAATCCAGAAAAATAGATCCATCAGGACAACTCGCTAAAAGTCACCTATTAGAGCATTTTCAACCCACTTTCCATTTCCTCTCTTTTAGGTATATTAGCTAGCCAAACACAAAAAATATTCTCCAACCCACTCTTTATTTTCCATTTCACCCAAATGGCTCTCCATATTTGGAGAGTCATTTAGCTTTTCTAAATTCTCTCTCTATTTCTCTCTATATATATGTTGTATTCTCTTTAAATTATTAAAAGTTAATGAAAGTTGAGTGAAGTAGTTATCCAAAATAGAGAGTGTGGTTGGAGTAAATTTATAAAAGTGTATAGGTAAAACAGATAATGTAATATTTAAATATATTTTAGCTAGCTATTTTAGAGAGCTGGGTTGGAGATGCTTTTAGGACTAGCACAATAGATAGATTGTGGGTTGTTGGTTTCTTGGGATAGGCTATTCTAGCTCGTTGACCTATCAACGGGCCAAATATACGACCCGTGGCCTGTTGGTATCTTGTTGGACCCTTCCCAACCCCCCAAGATTACTTTACTTGAAAAATGAAGATCTCACTCTTTACTCTATATGTGCATCTCTACTTAATTCTCTATTTTAGAGAGTTAACCACCAAAAATCTATTTTCGATCAGGTCTCTATTTAGACTTGTTAAAATAGAGAGTTCCATTTAGCTCTCTACATTTGACAAGTCAAACTCACTCTTTACTCTATAATTAATAAATGAAAATATGACACATATACATATTTTATGGTTCAACTATAGAGGCTATTTTATTACTAGAATAGAGAGTCCTATTGGAGTTGGCTAAAAATATTTCACTCTTTATTTTAACTTTTCATCAAAGGTGCTCCCTATTTTGGAGAAGATACTCTCTAAAATGGAGAGTACTACTGAAAATGCTCTAATTAATGATGAAAAATGACAGTTTACATTAAATGTTATTCACTATAAAGACTTTTTTTAATAAAATAGAGAATTGTATTGGAATTGTTAAAAAAGCTTCACTCTATATTTTAACTTTTCATCAAATACCTTGTTAGGGTTTAACACACGTAAACCCACAGACAAACGCACACAATCGAAGAACAAACCAAGAACATAAATCAATGAGAAACAAGAAAGAACAAGACACAAAGATTTTTACGTGGTTCGGCAATTTGCCTACGTCCACGAAGCTGCAGGGATTTCACTATCTTGAGAGAGAAGGTTTACAAGAAGCGGCTACAATCAACACACAAACCCTAATCACCAACAACGGGTTTTTATATGTCTTGCACCGGGCCACAAAGCAGGCCCTTGGGCCTATCGGCCCAAGCCTTCGCTCCATGGACCAAGCCTCAGAAACTTTCCCATTAAAAACCACGCAACATTATTTCGGGTCGGGTCATCATCCGGATCAAAACCGCGAAAACTAGACTCCACAAAAGAACCCAACATACCTCTTTGTTTCTAAAAAGATGCTCTTTAAATATAGAGCACTACTGGATAGGAGATGCTCTTATAACTGACCATAGCAAGGCGCCTCAGTTGAGTTGCAAACCAAACCGTTAAGACTGCTTGCATATATACGTATGTGTTCTTGTCATTTTTTTGCTTCTGTTCCATACTGTGTAGATGCGGCGGTGGAAAACTTGGGAGAAAGAAACCCAAACAGTAGAGTATTTGGCAGCAAATGGTACAGTACTACCACTTTTCTGTTGGCATTATGGGCATGTTCAATAATAGTTTACCACATGATTTCTGTATGTAAACTAACTCTGCATTCAGATCCCCAACGTTTTAGATACACTAAGCAAACAACATTTGGACGGCGACATATTAGCACTTGCACAACAACATCAATTCAACTCTGGATTGTGAGTTCAATCTGCAAATAATATATACTTGAGTGAGTGATCAGTTATAATTCTGACTCTGTTGTTTACTGATGAATGTTCAAAATGCAACAGAAATGTTTCTTTCGGCAATTTTTCAATTCAGTTGCCAAAATAGACTACCTGACTTTGCGCCATGGTTTCATATCGGTCAGTATATCTGCACTTTTAGAATTATATATCCTCATTTCCTGTGTACTGTTTGCACCTCTATACAAAACTACGTACGTGCATTCTACTCAAACTAATAGAACTAATCAGGGTTGACAATAAGTCGGGTCGTATTGGTTTCATGTCATGTCAAAAATGCTCAACCAACCCAACTATTGCACGTCAGATCTTGTCAGGTTCTAACAAAACCACCATAAATTGTCAAACATAATCACGTTTGCCTGTCTTTTTGAAAAAATTTGCAGGCTCATCTATCGACGAACAACTCCTTCAATTTTCAGAAGTACATACAGAAATCCTTGGAAGATGACTTCAAAGTAGTAGTTGGCATAAGGTACCAAAAGTTCTAATTCTTGTGTCACAATTAATTGTTTTAGCTGTGTAGTATAGTTGATATATGACTATTGACTACAAGTACCTCCATGTATAGGCAGTTAAATGCGCTGAACTATCAAGAGGTCCGTTTAGCCCCACAATTTTTTTTCGTTTTCTATTTTTCTTTATTTTTTGTGATCAGTGAGCCTCAGAAAGTGGCTGGTCGCTTATTAAGCCCAGAGAACTCTGATTTTGGGTCAAATTCTTTCAGCTTATAACAATGGCATGATGAGAAAAGAATGGTTCAACAATCAGTCACCTCATCAGTCCGTTATAATGTAGTTCAGTCTTTCTGTTGTTCTGGCTGAATCTTGGTCATTCTTTTCTCATTATGTTGTGTTGCAGGCCAAAATTCGACCTTTGAATTTGCCTCAAGTTCAGATAATCCAAATATCATATTCAAATCTTGTTTTCATGCTTGTTACCACAAATGGTATATGCTGATAATTCAGCCCGTCACCAACTCTGTTACAATGATCACGGACATGGCGAATGAGCCTCCTCTAAAGTCTTCCTTATTGCACCATTGTAAACCCCTCTCTAATAATTTATTTTGTTTGATTATTGTGGATAGCCCTTTCATGTGGTTTCTGTTGGTCATCTTCCTGCTTGTTGATGTGCATGGTGAGTTTTCATTGCTCAATATTCATTTCTTCCGTAACCTTTATCCCTTGTTTTCATATGTGTTATTTGTATCAATTGAAACAGGTTGGAACGTATATCTCTGGGTCTCCTTTCTCCCATTGATTGTAAGCAGAGATATTAACTTTTCATATTTTCACTTTGAATGGTAACTACCATATATAAGTGGGTTCCTCACAAATATGCGGCGCGTGATCTACCAAAAAATTTAAGAAAAAACATACTAGAGAGAATCTAGATCCTTGATAACTTATTTTAATGCCTGTTGTGGTTTTTTTGCAGACAGTGCTAGTAATTGGGACAAAACTTGAAGTCGTTGTGGCCAAAATGGCTCTACAACTCAAAGAGCAGAACAATGTAATAAAAGGAGCCCCCTTGGTGCATCCAAATGACGATCTCTTCTGGTTTAGTCACCCCCAATTTGTGTTGACTCTTCTACATTTGACACTTTTCATGGTAAGTACCCCTCTTGTAAAAGAAAGAGAACAAAGCTATGATCAATGAATTTCAGTTACATTCCTTGGCTACAATAATAGCTCTTCGATTTTTAGAAGTAAACTGTCATCACTTTTATTCTGATACTTGATGAGTAGATGAAACGGGAATGATCAATGTTCATATTTAAAATCAACCTTTGTTGTCATCTGCAGAATGCATTCGAGATTGCATTCTTCGTTTGGGTCACGGTATGAACTTTACTTCCAATATTTTTTTTTTTTAATTTCCAAAAAAGTAGTAGCTGCAAACAGAAATTTATGTATATGAATTTTGTTTAAAATCTGTCTTTCTTTCCTTATTATTTTTTCAGTTACAATTCGGTATAAAATCATGCTACCATGAACACATAGAGATCGTTGTGACCCGGGTGGTATTGGCGTAAGTCCTGCTGTTGTTCCTTTGCTTTGTGACTTTTCTTTTCGTATGCACAATATAATAAATAAACAAAAAAGCAAAAGATGAAAACAAAATATACGAGATTAAGTGGTTCCGTTCAAAAAACTCTATCTACTGCTGAAACATAGTGATAAACATTAACCGTAAATGATGAAGATACAAATAGTTTTCAAAATGAGAGAAAATCAAAAGAGTTATTGCTACTCCCTAATACGATGCTAAAATACACACATACCACCCTAAAAATCCTAGTTTTCAAATGAGGTTGAATTCTAAATAAGTGATTACCCAAAAATGGCTTATCAGGACAGTCCTCTGTTCCATGAACTAAAGCTCAGAAAACTTCCTAATTAATATCTTAAGGATTTTATGTCTCACAATTAACAAATTAGAGTGAAATACAAGACGTCCACAAACACTCTACATGTTTTACTCGTCTCTCTCACATCTTCAAGATGCTGATGTTTTCAAGGACTTCTTCCAATAGAAGAAGATTATAAATATTGGTTAGATAGTTGTGATGTAGTTAAAATTAGCTGCCATAACATAGTAAGTTTTATATCTTTACGTAATATGAAATGTAGAAAGCCGATATTAACTTAAAATTTCACTGATATTCTAGGGTGCTGGTTCAAGTCCTTTGCAGTTACATTACTCTTCCCCTCTATGCTCTTGTAACCCAGGTTTGCACTCTATCTCTCTTTCACCCCCCCCCCCAACACACACACAATGCAAGTATATAGACAAGCACAAACATGCGAGGACATGTGCACGTACAGACAACGATCACATTGAGAGGAAAGGAAATGTCATTAACTCAGGAAAAAAAAAAGTTTGACTCCTTCCTATTTTTTATCATCCTCCTCTCCTCTCTCTAACACTACTAGCCTAATTAATGGGGGAGCGGACAGTGTAAGGATGTAAATCACATATGTCCTGCAGGTCAGCTGTTAGTGTTTATATGTAGTTGTGTCGTGTGTGTGTGTTTGTGTTTGTGTGTGCAAGTGCTAAAGTTAAGCTTTAACTTGAATTCGCTAGCTTATTTCTGCATACAGATGGGTTCATATTTTAAGAGTGCAGTGCTAGAAGAGGAAACAGTGCATGTCATAAAGCAATGGCATGCCGAAGTGAGAGAGAAAAGGAAGAAACAACCACGTTCAATGTCTCCTAGTCCTCGTGATCATTCATCACCAACATGGAGCAACTGCAGAACCACCTCACCGGATCCATCTTCTCATCACCGGAGCCCCACCCTGGTGGAGTCTGCCTCTCGTGGTGGTGATGAGATCACTGAAGACCATCAAGAACAAGTAGTTGCTCTGGATGAAACAGTTCCAGATGATGTTTCAACCACTGAGGTGCAGTTACAGATACCAAACATGAGTAAAAAAGAAAACTTAAAAGTTGGACACATAAGATAGTTAGCCCCACCCCCATGTTTTATTGAGGGTCGGCACGTAACCCGTGGCCCAATGGGTAGAAAAATGGTCTGATGGACCACCGAGCTAATAGATAGCCCAACCCACCACTTGGCTGGCCTATTAGCCTGGTGGTAGAGCCCTGGCCCTTTACTCTTAAGGTCGGACGGCAAGATGGGTTTCCCCGATTTAGAGGATGAAATGATCCGATAACCTGATTATCCATTAAAACAACACTTCTGGATTTATATATTTCTTTCAAAAATGTATTTACATTTAAAAATATTTATTTTTCATGATATAAAAACTCTCATGTCTATTTCCCTTTATGGGCAGTATTTAGATTAAGCCTGCTTCAGAGGGAATAGGAGGTGAAACGGCGCTTTCGAGCAAAGCTACTAGCCACCCTCTAAGATTCGGTTGGCTCGTAGAGTATAAGATTGATTAGCTTGACCCGTGTTGAGCTTGATCCAAAAAATTGGGTCGGAATGTTGTATGACTGAGAAAAATTAAAAGGAAAAGCACAAAAACAAACACCCGTAAGAATATAATGAACGAAATCTAAATCCAACATGAACCAATCAAAACACTCAAATAACTAAATTCCGAGTATTTATTGTGATTAATGTATGATCTCTATCTCGTCATGAGGGTTTAGACTAGACAAGTGGAAACATGGCAACCTAATTGCGACATAAGAACATGTTAGAGAGCTAAAACCCTAGACATGAGACAGTGACTGAACACTTCTTCGTTGTGACATTAAACAGGAAAGGCCCTCTTTTTATTATGACAATTGACAGATGAAGATGAATGCAACCTAGAGCACCACCAGTATTGTGGACATTGAAATTGAATCAAAGTACATGCAGACAAAGCATAGTTAAAGTAGGAGACCCACCTCTCAGCATAAATCAGCAATGTGTTGTCTCATTAGTTTACTTCTTGTTGGAGATGAATTATTCAGCCAAATTTGATAAACATTTTTATTTGGGATAATGAAGAATCTTAAATCATGTCTTTCTTTACACTCGTAAATATCAAATGTGTGTAATCATTCATAACCATGCATGTGTAATAAACAGGGTTTTGCTATGAGAATTCAAGTTGGGAGATCGGGATGTAAATTTTTAAAAAGATGCGTTAATATGACATGAATCCGATAATCATATAATTAATTAATAAAAAAATTGGATTAATGTTAAACATAGAAAAACCCATTCAAATTAGTTGAACTAATATTGTAGGTATGTGTGAATCAAGTAGGTCTTAGTTTAGTGGAAACATGTATATGCCGAACTAAACTGAGAGAGAAGGTGGTCTTATTCCTATGACTATTGGTTTTAGAGATTAGACGAAAATAACATCAACGAAGATGCTACGAAATGACATGATATAAAAATGGCACAAATCTAAAATAATACGATATAAATTTGACACAATATAACTCGATTAAAACTGAAAACTTAAAAACTTCTTCGGCATTTAATGGGCCTTGTACTAGTGACGTATTGAAAATGACTTTTGGATAACTCTTAAAGGAATTGTGACAGGTATTGGGGGGCTCCAATCAACTTGAGGCTGAAGTTCCAACAACCCAATAGAAAAATTGCTAAAGATCATAGTTTCCCATATGTCTGGACCCTTGTACATCCATTCTATGACTTGTTTGGGGGAAAGCATATGAACCACACAAGGCATAATATAAAAATGGCACAAATTTAGAACAACACGATCGGAATTTAACACAATACAACTTGATTGAGACTGAAAACCTAGAAACTTATCCGGTGTTTAATGGACATCATACCAATGAGGTATGGAAAATGACTTTTTGATAACTCTTAAAGGAATGGCACAGGGATATTGGGGGGCTCCAATCAACTTGAAACTGAAGTTCCAACAACCCAATAGGAAAATTGCTAAAGAACATAGTTTCCCTTATGTCTGGACCCTTGTAAATCCATTATATGACTTGTTTGGGGGAAGGCATATGAAACACATTAAGTTCTTGTGGCCCTAAGCTGCCACATTAGGGAGCAAAACAAATTCTCTCACCCGAGCATGAACGATATAGGTGTAACGACAAATTTTGTATGTAATATTAACACCAAAGTAATGTTAAATTACAATTGTTTGATAATTTAACTTTGGAATAAAAAGTGGTGTTAACTCTTTTTTACATGAGTTGTACTGTCATCTGATTCTCGTGGATCAGGTGAAGATAAAGGCTGAATTGGCGTGTTTTTCGATCTTTGATTCGATGATGCATTTAATAAATTTGATGAAGGCGAGGGTTGGATCAGCGTGATTCTCGTTTTTTGATTTGGTGATGCTTTTGGTGGATTTGGCGAAGGTGAGGTCTTGATCAACGTGATTCTTGGTCTTTAATCTTTGACTTGGGGAATTTGTTGAAGACGAAAGTTGGATTGACGTAATTTTCGTTCTTCGATATTTGATTTTGTGAATTTGTTAAAAACAAGGGTCAAATTGACATGATTTTCGTTCTTTAATTGGATAATGGCTTTGTTAAATCTTCTCACCGTTCTTTGTATTAAATTTGAATCTCTTGAAAAAAGACCTTGGCGGTGTTCCTTCTCCTTAGAGATGGATTTGCAAGACCTCGGCTGAACTTTGTTGCTGATTTTCTTTTCTCTTCCTAAGATAGACTCAAGCTCCCCTCTTGGCTTTCTTCCCCTTGGCCTCCTTCTTGGCTCCCCTAGGCTCCTGGATGCTCCTTACTCCAAGGTCGCTAAGAAGAGGCTCTTGAATGACTCTTGCATGTTTCCCTGCTGATGTAGTTCCTTGAGTTGATGAGTTTGACCTAGTTGACCATTGGGTTGAATTTATTGGATCTCTTGGAGTCAGGTTATAAACTTGGACTAAATTTATAACATGAGTTGGGCTCTTGGGCTTGACCATCAAATTTTTATTTTTTTTTTTGATACCATAGACAACTCTTGACAAAAAAGTAGAGTAAGTGGTCCACCAAACGAGTCAAAAGTCCAAATCAAATGATGTCTTATGCTTAATTATGGTTTTAAGGTTTAATGTTCATGTACCCAAAAGAAAAAGGGTTCGTATTTGTTCAGATAAAAATCATGTCTGTGTGAACCTTTTTGTTTGTTGACTTTGTTCTAATCTAAGACATTATCAAAAGCACTAAGTTACATTCGAGATGCCCCGAATGCAAGTTTGTATTCAAGGGTAAATGCAAGTTTGTATTCAAGGGTTCAAAATTTGTCTCCCCCAATTGGACCCACTGGTTTGGTAACCATTGACCTTCGTTAAATTTGGGCCTTTTGATTAACCACGTATCCTTTGGACACATAGTTATAATGCAAGTTTCAAAAGTTTACAATTATCTGCAAAATATGTCAATTAAATCTGATTTTATGTGACCAAAGAAATTTGAATTCAGGATGTGCGGAATCATGTTTCACCTTTGTTTGGTCATTCAACTAACATATATGAGTTCACATGTTAGTATTCGGGCAATATTTAATGGGCTCCACGGTTAATTCAAAAATCATAATAAATTAAGTCCAAACTCAAAATAAAAATATATTGAATTTTGTCGATAAATAACGCACCTTGTTAGTTTTTGTGTGTTTTTTTTGTGTTCGTTTCATCCCTAAAAATTGTAATTGCATTAAATTTGATTACATCAAAAAGAAAGTAAAAGAAGAAAACATAGTAAACGTACATAATATACTTTGCGACTAAACTATCAAATATCTTCTTGGATTATCCTTAATTAGAATTTTAATATTAATATTTTACGGATTAAACTGATTACAAATGTTACTTTTAACATTGTATGAACAAAATAACTAGTTTTATATTCAAACTCGCAAACAAGCCACTTATAACTCGTCACACACATGAAAATGAACTGTTAAAAAGTAATGTTGGCCAAAAAACACTCCTCCATGACCACCACCAATAAGAACCCGACAGCATTTGATAATGGGAGCTAAGACTATGATCGATCGATCGATCGATCGATCAATCAATCAAAAATTCAAAAGACCATTCTAAGTAAGGTCAATTTTATGAAACATTGGGTGGAGGGTGAGACAAGGACAAATGGTAAAGGGTACGATGAATGCGGGCCATAAATAGACATCAAACAAAAGTCCACAAAACCAACCCCCCACCACCCTCTCTCCAAAGACAGGTCACAGACACAAGTTGAATAAAGTAGGTTACAGTGTGAACAGAGGTGTTAATTGAAATGAATTTTGTAAATTTGAGTTTGAGTTTATTGACCTCGTTTTTATAAATGAGCATAAAAATTATTTACACTCAACTTGTTTAAAACTTGAATTAAACCCAAATCAAGGCCGAATCAGAATCAAATCTGAATAACTCGTCTCGATTAATATCTTTTCTGTTGGTATGTGTGTGTGTGAGAAAGTCTTGGGTGTCTTGTGCTTATCAAACAGTGGATGGTGACAGTATAAAAGTTGTGGGTATGAATGAGCCTGCAGAGCTTCTTTTCTTCATCTGGATATATCCCCATCCATTCCCATTAGTGTTGTCAATCAACAGTACCTATCATATCTAATTTCTACTGTGTCAAAATTTATTCAGCTTTCAATCTCTTTATATTTGTGTATAAATAATTTCGTATCTTATATAAATTATATATTAATTAATTCATGTATTTAATTAGTGCCTGTCATGTAGATTCGTACTAACATTTATTGTTGAATCTAGCGTGTCTACCTATTTATCTTTCAAACATCTAAGACTCAATTAAAATTCACTAATCTCATATCAATTTCGAGTCAGTTTTACAGGTCACGTCATCCTTTGGTGCTTCATCTCTCTCTCCCTCCACATAGTCTAGCAAAAACAGTGTCATGTGAATATAAGTGGTTGGTGTGTTGTGCTTATCAAACAGTGAATGGTGGCAGTGGATAGGTTGCAGGCACAAGCATGCAGGGCATCTTCTTTTTTTTCTTCTAGACTGCCCCAAACCCTCCCTGTATCTGCATCACCTTTCTCTAAGTCACTCCATAGTAGTGTGTGTATGTCTTCCTTAGTTTCTTTCTAAATAAAGATGGTATTACTAATATTGTTCACTCCATAAAGCCACTGCTATTTTGGGCAGGACAAAAAATTGGTGTGACATCTTTCATATTGACGACATAGCTTTCTTAGGGGCTAACAAATTAAGGAGAATTCAAGTCGATCTTCGTGTGTAGATAAAAAGAGTGTGATTGCGCTCATGATGTATTTATGGGTCATAACTAAATCATGTTATTCAGTGTTCACGACATATCATTTCAAATTCATGTGTAATATAGATGAAGAGTAAAGATGATTCTATATGCATCAAATTTTGTGCACTAAAACTTATATTCAATCAATGGTAGTAATTGAATTAGTGACGGAAACCATTGATGCAATGGTTGTAAGTAATTTAGTACAAGTTTTGGTGCACATGAATAATGCTATTGAAACCTAAAAAAAAATTGACCTTATTTGATGGACTTGACCTAGACAAGACTCATAATTACAAATCAGGCTCAGTTTAGAAATACAAATCAGGTCCACCTCAAGTATACAGGCCAAACCAACCACAAGATGAAGGAAGTTAGGTCAGGTCAGTCGCGCCATCTTGAGAGAGTCAGGTTAGTCGTGTCAGGTTGAGAGAGATCAATCTATAGCTAATACACGAGAAAATCTTCTTGTGATGCGCATGTCACCACTTCCACAGAACTGTCTCGGCTATTACGAGAATGACACCACATATACGGAACTACCTCACCTGTTACAAGAAAGACTTCTCAATTTGTTAGGAAGTGTCTATTATTGTAAATCCCACATACACAAAGGGGTATCTTTAATATTTGAGCACTCTACACTTCTTGAGTAATAAAATACTCAAGACATCCTAATCATTCACAGTGGAGTATGTCACTCTGACTGAACCACTTAAACTTTATTTTGCTTATATTGACTCTCACCACTTATTACTGCATTTAATACTTAACAGGTGGTATATAAATATGTTGTATGCATCATCATTATTTTTTGACATAATTATATGGTAGTGATATAGTCCAATAGTATTGTCTTGATTGTAATTATTAGACTTCTTCATTGCGACTTTATCATTTCCTACATTATTATATCAATAAATTAGGTCAACTTTTTAGGTCCCTAATCACACTACTTGAATCCTTTAATTCTATCAAGATTTCTATTGTACTTCATAAAGAAATACAAGAAATTATTAAAATATATAATGTTCTAATACACTAATACAATAAGCTAATTTTCCATGTTAAAATTAAATTGCTTATGTTTGACATTAATGGTTTAAGAAACAAAAGAAGAGTGAGTTGAAAGAGCTGATAGAGCTCTTGTGGTGAGGTGCATCAAGTGTGTCTTATGGAATAATAGGAAATGTACAGAAGAATGAGTTGATCATCAAAATGTTGAGTTAGAGTAATTTGCTGTAATAGAGATTTTTGTTCCTTGACGGGCTATTTCTTGAAGAAGATGAAGAGGGTTACACTCGGTTAACCAAAATTGCATCCTTAGACAAGAAAATCTCTGGCCTATTTATACAAAAAAGTGGTGTAATCCTCATAAATTTGTTAAAGAATATTTGAGATAATCATTGAGGGTTATAAATTCTCTCCTTGTATATAACATGACATTTTACAAGTAGTATTCAAGGTAAAGTTAACTGATGAATGTCTTCTTATGTTTCTTTTCGGTTGTTGTCGATCTACTTTGTGCTTGTAATTATATTGAATCCTTACGGATCAGACTAGCTTAGCCTTAATCAAACTGACTAAACTTTTTTTAGACTTACTAACTAATTTAAAACACGAGTTGCATACTTTTTTTTGGTATCATCAATAGTAACGCTTTAAAAATCGTTTGAATTATTATATTTGAGTCATTTTCGTGGTTAATATAATGGTCTTGTCTATCCCTGTTAGGAAAGAAGGGTGCCCAACTTTTTAAATGCTCGTGCTCGATGTCACATGATAACATTAACGTGATATCAACACTTTATATAAATAAATAATTACTCACTTATATTCTATGTAAACAAATAATTACTAAAATAATATTTATTATATATATTTAATATTTTATTAGTGGTTAATGATAATAGGTCAGGGCCGTTGCATTCAATACTTAAGCAATGGTTGAGTCAGTGGTAGTTTCGTTATTTTATGAAACCATAAGGACAGTTTCGGTCGTCACTGCCACGAGAGGGAATGTACGCTATGCTCCTGTACGGACAAAGAAGCAGCGCCAAAGGCGCGAGCGAAAAAGATGGTACCACTTCTCCACGATCCGTCACTCTGACTCTACGCCACGTGCTACTCCTAATTTTTCATAATTATTTTCTGACCCCCAGAATTTTATTCAAATCACATTTTTTTTATTGAATGTTCTGGAATATCCAAGTTAATTTATACACAAATCAATTAATTTTTTCTCCGATTCAATAAAAAATAAGTCATTTACGTCAAAATTAAAATTACGCCTTTGATACAAATAGGGAAAATCTAGATATTGTTAGATTTTCCCTTTATACCCAAAAAGGAAGAAATTTTTGTTCAAAATACAATAAAAGTATTCAGCGTAGAACTAGAAAATGAAAATCTTATATTTGCCAAAAAAATTTACTAAATCTTTTATATCAAATGATGAAGCATAATTTTCATCATTGAATATTAATCAGATCCACTTATCCGATAGCAAAAAAAAATTTAGTAAATATAATATTTGTATAATAAAATAGCTTACAATTCAAATTTCAAAAGATAAACAAAATAACTTTTGTTATTAACGGTTGATATTGTTTTAAATTTTATTTTAAAATTAATCTAACAGCTAATATTAATACACTAATTTAATAGAAAAATAGGGCCTTGAGGATGTGTTTGTAGTAATTTTTAAAAATACTTCTATAAATTATTTCTTATAAGCACTTTAAAAAAATAATAATATTTAAAACCGTTCTACCACTATCTCTATCACCACCACTACAACTGTCGCCGCCACCACCACCACCACTACACTCGCTATCGTCACCACCACTGTCATTGCCACCCACCACAACCATCAACGTCTCTTACCAACACCACTGTCGTCCACCACCTTTCACTTCCGCTACAAATCAAATGCTTAAATTCTTTTATATTTTTTTATATATATTTGTGATTTGATTTTGGATATGAATACAAATATGTTTATTGTTTTACTATTTTTTATTACACTGTGCCTTCAAGCACAGACAATAACTAGTATATAATAAAGTATAATACAATTCAAATCTCACAAGATAAA
>CM042195.1:13354205-13382228 GCA_023539305.1 Ilex asprella
AGAGTGTTCGTGAGTCATTTTTGGAGTGAGCTGTTTAAGCTGCAAGGTACTACTCTAAAACGAAGCACCGCCTACCGCCCTCAGTCGGATGGACAGACGGAAGTCGTCAATCGTTGCTTGGAAACTTATCTGCGCTGTTTTGCGTCTGGAAAGCCTAGGAGCTGGGCTCGCTGGTTGGCCTGTGCCGAATATTGGTATAACACCTCTTTTCATTCTTCTACTCGTTGCACCCCTTTTCGTGCACTCTATGGCCGAGATCCACCCCCTCTTATTCGCTACGATCCAGGAGTTGCCTCGGTGTCCTTGGTAGATCGGTTATTGGAGGATCGTGATGCTATTTTGGATGACCTGCGGATGCACTTGCTGCAAGTTCAGCAACGGATGAAGCTGCAAGTTGACCTCATGCGCTACCATGAAGAATTCAGTGAAGGTGACTTGGTTTTCTTGAAATTGAGACCATACCGGCAACGCTCCCTTGCTCAACGTAAATTTGAGAAACTAGCTGCTCATTACTACGGCCCATTCAAGATTTTCCAGCGAATCGGGAAGGTGGCCTACAAGCTAGAGCTGCCACAGACAGCAGCAATTCATCTTGTCTTCTACGTTTCGCAGCTGAGACCAGCACGTGGAATCTCTTCCTCGTCTCCAGTTTTACCACCCCAATTAACCCCTGAACTTGAACTGGTGGTGGAATCGGAGGAAGTGCTGGGAGTACGTCCGAAAACTCAAGGACAGCCGGGCGACGTTGAAGTGTTGCTGAAATGAAAGTCACTTCCAGAGTATGAAGCGACTTGGGAGGATTTTCACTTGATTCAACAACAATTTCCTGATTTTCACCTTGAGGACAAGGTGAATGTTTGGGCGGGGGGTAATGTTAGGCCTCAAGTGCGTTTCACCTATTCTAGGCACAAGGGTAATTTCGGAAAATCATAAAACAATTCTGTTAGGGATTCGTTGGCATTTTGCTAGATTGGATTTGCTGGTATTTTATTTGTTGGCTTACGGTTTTAGCTTGGGAGGGGAGGAGAATATAGAGAGGAGTTAGTTAGTAGAAGGGGATATGAGATTTCTGGTTTGTATTGAGCTTGCTCATTTTGGGAGAGTTCCATAGCCTCTCGAATGCTTGGATATTATTAAGGCCATAAATAAAATTCTTCCTACACTCATTTCTGTCCAAATCGATTGTTACATTCAGCTTCAGTTCAGTGCGTATCAGAACAGTACCCCCTGTGATGAACAATGTTTTTTTTGATGAATAGTGTTGATGTATTTTTTATTTTTTTGTAATTTGTACAAATCGAAGTTGGACCCTAATACCAAATTGATGTAGATTATATTAGCTCTGATACCAAATTGATGTAGATCGTATTAGCTCTGATACTAAATTGATGTAGATCGTATTAAGGAAGAATTAGATATGAGAAGGAAAGAAAAAGGAGATGAAAAAAGAAAAAGAAGTGGATGAGAATAGAGAGAGAATTTGAGGAAGAAGAATTTAATATCAATAATCAATAATAATCAAAAGTATAGATTCTCAACAATTATGTATCCCCTATATATATAAGGAGATCACAAACTCTAAAATAAATAAATAATCAGAATGACAATTAAACCTTTAAAAGTTAAAAGAACGTACTTAAAAGATAAATACTAAATTACTCTTATGCATAGTTGTTAGTATCGTACGATACGTTGCGATACAACGTTAAAACAATACAGATCGTAATTTTATATCATTTTTTGCGTTGTATCGTCCGATGCACGATACGAACGATACGTGCAAATTTTTTTTTTACGGAACGACGTCGTTTTGGGTTGGACAGATACTCCAACAAACATGTGGTCCTGTGCAGTGGAAAAAATGATATTAATTTATTTACAAAGCCCAATCTCTTTGGTGTTTGAAGTTTGAATTAGTGAATTATGGTGGTGAACTTTGCATTATAATATTAGTGGACTATGTTGATGACTTGAATAGTTCGTAGAGTATTAATGAAATGTTATGTTTTTATGAGTGTATGATTTTTTTTTCAAAGGTATATATATTTTATTATTATTTATTTAAAATTGCACAATATCTTACGATACACGATACGATACACTATTTTTAAAAAACGATACGCTTTCTAATACACGATTTGATAACTATATTCTCATGATTAATCTAAAATATCTTTCAAATTCCTACACGATTCCCATCACTTTGTCCGCATAAAACAATTTTTATCAAGGCAAGGGATGCATGCTGATCATGTAGATATCTTTGTGGGCATTGTTTTGGTTATGGTTTTAAGCTAATGTTTATGCATAAAAAACTGTGCTATTTGTTTATATTTGAGATCCAAAAAGTGTTGTAGCATATATTTTCTGCACTTAGAAGATGCAATTTTTACTGAAATGGAGTGACATGGTTCAAGATGGTGGCATTGGTTATTTACTCGTATTGTCACTATGATATATCGATCATGGTGTCACGGAATGGTACGAGGTGATATAACATGAAATGCTAGATTTTGTAGAACAAGTTCTACATGGATAGATTCAGACTGCATCACGGTGTTGTGAAAAAGGTATTCAGCTAATTCAATGATGATGACTCAGCTGAATTGTGCAAGACACATGATTTAAACAATGGAACAGTATCGCAAAGGAAGATGTCAAATCGTATTGGTATCGCCCGATTCTTTAAACCATTGGTTGTACCTTGGAAATTGATGGTGAGAGTACATATCAAATGTCGTGGAGAAGTGAGATATTTATTTCTTTTATAATCATTCCATATTAAGATCTGTTTCCATTATTAACGGTGTCCTATGCAGTCCAATTCATCTGTAGGTTATATTTCTTACGATTGCTACAATATTACCACATAAGCTACCGAAAGGTCAGAAATTGAACAACACTTAAGGTTTCATATTAGGATTGATGTAGATCGTATTAAGGAAGAATTAAGGATGAGAAGAGAAGACAAAGGAGATGAGAAAAGAAGAAGAAAGGGATGAGAACAGAGAGGGAATTTGAGGAAGAAGAATTCCATATCAATAATCAATAATAATCAAAAGTATCCTACAACAAATATGTATCCCTTATATATATAAAGAGTTCACAAATCCTATATATATAAGGAGATCACAAACCCTAAAATAAATAAATAATTAAAATGACAACTAAGTCCCTGAAAAATAAAATGACAAATAACTTTTAATCCCTACGTTTACGCCTACTATAACGATATATAATCCGATTTCTTTCATTTTTCTTGGCTGAAAGAATTCGCCTCCAGAGAGATACGATCATGATAATGCTCTATATGATCAGGATCAAGCCGACAAAACTCCTTTTCAGTAATCCATGACTCATCAGTCTCTGGACGATCTCTTCACCGAATAAGATAATGATGATATCTTCCATCCGAGGAGCCCACAATTTGATCGTTAAGTGCATCTGCAATCTGATCATGCAGCTATGGTGGAAACAGTCGAAGAATAGGAACTGTAGGTGATTGATGACGAAGCAACTCCACCTGTTGGCAACATAGGAGGCTCAAAAGTACAATGATAAGGAAACAAGTCCTCGACATTGAAAATAGGACTAATACTCATATTTGAAGGTAAGTCAAGGTGATATGCATTAGGTCCAAGCTTTTGAAGAATACGAAAATGGTCAGTGGCTCGAGCATGTAATTTTTTGAAAGAATTTTTAGGGTAATGTTCAGGACGCACACGAACCATGACATAATCAACCATTGTAAATTCTTTATTCTTACGGTGAACATCTACAACCAATTTATAATTCTCATTACTCAACATAATTTTCGGACTTATGGCGGCATGCAAGTATGAATATGCCAGACAAAAGCTTTGGCTGAGTGCAAAGGGCAGGAATCAGGAGATAAAGGTAATAAGTCAATAGGTTGTCTAGTGGAATGACTATAAATAATCTCAAAAATGGCTCTACCAGTCGACCTGTTGACAGAGTTGTTTTAGGCAAATTTAGTAGTAGGCAACAACAAATCTCAAATTTTCATCTTCTCACTTACTAGACCCCTAAGTAAATCTCTCAAACTACGATTGACAACCTCAGTTTGACCATTAGTTTGAGGATGAAAGACAGATGAAAACTTAAGACTAGTCCCAAAGAGTTTTCAAAGTGTCTTTCAAAAATAACTCACAAACTTGATATCCCTATCAGACACAATGAAAATAGGCAACTCATGTAGTTGAACGACCTCTCTAAAAAATAACTTTGCTATATGTGAGGCATCAATAGACTTAGTGCAAGGAATGAAATGGGCCATCTTAGAAAATTGATCCACGACAACTAGAATAGAATCATTACTACGGGCTGTTTTAAGCAATGCTAACACAAAGTCCATACTAAGGTCTTTCCATGGTGTATGTAGAATTGGTAATGATGAGTACAACCCAGTGTTTTATTTTTTAGCCTTTGTTAACTGACAAGTGCGACACTATCCTAATAATGTCACTCCTCAAAGTGGGCTAATAAAACCTATCCTCAACAAGTGCAAATGTCTTATCCTTACCAAAGTGACCTGTCAGACCTCCCGCATGCAATTCCAAATTGGGAAATCCCTAAGTAAAGTACGGGGAATACATAGGTGCGACCCTCTAAACAAGTAACCGTCCCTAAGGAGGAAGTCAATGTACTCATGACGGTTACCGCCCGAACATCCTGAAAAATGATACCAAAGTCAGGATAAGAGGCATACTCATCTCTAATCCTATCAAAGTCAATCACATGGACACTCATAATCTGTAAAACAACAATTACACGGCTAAGAGCATCCGCAGGCTTGTTTTCAATGCCCACCCAATGGTGAAGAATAAAAGTATACTCTTAAAGGAACTCAACCCACTTAACGTACCTAACACTCAATTTTTTTTGGGAATGAAGGTATTTTAATGTCTGATGATCAGAATATAACACAAACTCAATATGACAATAGATAATACCTCCAATGACGGAGAGCTTATGCCACAGCGTAGAACTCTTTGTCATATGTAGCATATCGTTGTTTAGCTTCGTTGAGTTTTTCGCTGAAGTAAGCAATAGGATGACCCTCTTGACTCAAAACTCCTAATCCCTATGTCTATGCTTACTATAACGATATATAATCCGATATATGTAGGGATTAGGAAATCTACTTGACAAAGAGGATGTTGACCAAGAAGTTGATTATTTAGATGAGGAATTCCTAGAGTTACTAGATGAAGGTGAGGAAGAATGACAAAATGATGACACCCGTGTCAGTGTGATGCAATGCATCTTATCCAGCCCTTTAAACAACGAAGCATGGAAACGCACTAGCATTTTCTATATTCTAGTCCAATGTGGGGGTCAAGTTTTCAAGGGCGTCATTAATGGGGGAGGTTCATTGAATATCATCTCTAAATCGGCTGTAATTCAGTTGCAGCTTAAGCCAGAGATACACCTACAACCTTACAAGCTTCCATGGATTGGCAGGACCTTCTTACCAGTCTCACAGAGATGTTTGGTCCCCATTCAAATGGGTGACTATTCAGATCATATATGGTGTGATGTCTTACCCATGGATGTCGTTCATGTCTTGTTAGGTCGGTCGTGACTGTTTGATCTAGATGTGACAAATTATGGGAGGAAAAATATCTATGTTTTTAAGCACAAAGAGAAAATCAAGTTAAAACCTGCAAAACCCTCAGAAGGTAATAATTCAAAGCATAAGTCATCTTCCCACACAACTCACAAGAAAGACCTTCATATCTTGACCCATAGAAAATTTGAAAAAGAAAGAAAAGAGTATGGCGTAGTGGTAGCTCTAGTTGTCAAAGAAGTTTCTCAGAGTCCTTTGGAATCTAAGGATGATCTTTTGCCTGAAGTTGATAGTATGTTGAGAGAGTTCCACGATGTGATTCCTGAGAAACTATTGGATGAGTTGCCACCTATGAGAGATGTTCAGCATACCATTGACTTAGTTCCAGGGTCTCAGCTGCCTAATCTTCTCCATTATCATATGAACCCCACTAAGCGTGTTGAACTCCAAAAGCAAGTAGATGGACTTTTGCACAAGGGGTTTGTTCGTCATAGTCTTAGTCCATGTGATGTCTCTGCTCTATTGACCCCTAAGAAAGATGGCTCTTGGAGAATGTGTGTTGATAGCCGTGCTACTAACAAAATTACAGTCAAGTATCGATTTTCTATACCGAGACTTAAAGATATGTTTGACCTTTTGGCTGGTGCATTTTAGTTCTCCAAAATAGATTTGTGCAGTGGATATCATCAAATTCGAATTAGATAAGGAGATGAATGGAAAATCGCCTTTTAAACCCAGGATAGACTTTATGAGTGGTTGGTTATGCCTTTTAGATTGTCTAATGCACCTAGCACATTTGTGAGAGTTATGACTCAGATATTGCATCATTTCTTAGGAAAATTTGTGGTGGTTTATTTTGATGACATCTTGATCTACAGTCGGTTTAAAGAAGTATACTTGGATCATCTTTGACAGGTTTTTCATACATTAGGTGTGAAAAAATTCTATGCAAACCTTAAGAAGTGATCTTTTGTGCAATCTCAAGTGCTTTTTCTTGGATTTATTATTTTTGTGCATGGTATTGTAGCTGACCCAAAGAAAATTCGTGTTATTAGAAATTGACCAATGCTACGAACAATTTTTTAGGTTCGAAGTTTTTATGGGTTGGCCACCTTCAATAGACGATTTATTAAGGGGTTTAGTTCCATTATGACTCCCATCACACCGTGCATGAAAAAAGGGGAGTTTTAATGGACTCTTACTGCAACTAGAGTCTTTCAAGAAGTTAAGCACACGATGACAGAGGCACACGTCCTTCAACACTCAGATTTTTCTAAGGTGTTTGAGGTTGTTTGTGATGCTTTATATATATAAGAAGATCACAAACCCTAAAATAAATAAATAATCAAACTGACAACTAAGTCCCTGAAAAATAAAATGACAAATAACTCATAATCCCTGCGTATACGCCTACTATAACGATATATAATCCGATTCCTATCGAGTACACTTGAGAATATAAAAAGCAACTGTAGGGTGAAGTGGAGTTTTGAACCTAGAGAAAAGTCTTCACTGTTGTTTTGCATAATTATGGTGCTCAGTGCCACATTCTATCCTTGAACTCCCCTTTTGGTCCCTGTGCTGATGCACCTTTCAAAGGCTTCTGGGATGTGTCACTGTTGTAACGATATGTTGAAGGAGAATTATTGGGTTCACCATACTGCGGGATTCTGCTGAGAAATGTGAATTAGTCTTAAAGCTTGACTTCAAACCTAGAAAATTGTACTAATGTCAATGTTATGTGGCTTGTACAGACCCAAGCTCATTAATACATGGAATATAAAACCAATGAAAAGTTAGAACTCACATGGGCAAAACATGTGAACAGCTTTTCACTTTTTAAGCCTGGATGCCTGTTAAGAATTATTGCCCACTATTTCTCGCCTCTTAGTTTTAACATAAGCCATTTGCAGATTCTTTGTCATGATTTGAGTTATGATCTTCAAATTTTTCTTGCAAGTCCTTTTTCTTCAAATTTTGTTGCTTGAGTACAAGTTATCTTTCATGTGACTATGTGGGATCTCTGCTTCATATCAAGTAGTTGTCCCACATCTTGTGCTGAGAGCCCTTGCATACGAAAAATCCATATTACGGTGTTACTTCATATTTGTTACCAGGTCATCGTTGCTGTATATGGATATGTCTGACATTAAGCATGTTTTTGTGTTGGTTAATCGAAGTTTGTATTTTTATTTTTTATTTTTGACTTGTAGGGATGAGAAGTTTGTAATTTCTGGCAACTATTTAAATGCAGGGCCACTCACTCGGCTTTTGTTGTGCCCTACCGGAAGTATGTGAAAAGCATCACCAATCAGCTACCCATTGGGTCAAGATTTAAAATGAGACTCGATGTGGATGATTATCCAGAAAGAAGGTCTTCAATATCTTTATTAAAAAATATATCTTGATTAGAGGATCTAACATGTTTTACTGCCTCATAATTTTCTTCAAAGAATGAAATTTCTGCTTTCTTGCAGGTTCAGTGGTGTGGTAACTGGAATAGGTGATTTGGATCACTATAGATGGCCTAAGTCCAAATGGAGATGCTTGCTGGTACACACCGCATTTCCCTTGACACAATAGGGCTTCTGTTTAATAATGGTCATATATTTTTTCCCCACCATTAAATTTTTCTTGGATGGCTTGTTTATGATTTCTCTGTACATATGAATCTTGCCTATTTTATCTGCCGCTTTCATCCTGTTTCCGATAGCCTTTTACAGCATTCAAGACACCATATCAATTCCTTTCTGTTATGTTACCAATATATCCTCAATGGTGATTAGGTGCATGTGATCAGGGATGAAGCCAAGGGGATTGTTTGTGTAGGTAGGATTATTTTATTTTATTTTATTATTATTATTTTTTTTGGGGGGGGGAGGACCTAGGACTGTTGGCTATCTAGTTAACTAAATCTTTTCCAACTGAAAGTTTTATAATTATTTAAAATCATTTACTCAGGGCTAGCATATCCATTCCTAGTGCTTCTCCTTAGTGTCTTTATTTTTTTATTTTTCCTTAATTGGATAAAAAGAGAATCATGAACAATCTCTTTATAGTTTTTCTCTCCCTTTTCTTTTAAGGTATAGTAAAGATGTAAGATTAAAAAATCTCTAATTTTTTCCTATTTAGACAGAGGAGATTATATATTTTTTTGGCAGATTATACTTTTTTATTTATTGCAGTTAATTGATCAGGAAATCTAAACATAGGAGGAAACTATTTAAGGCAAAGTGTCAGAATTTTAGTGGACTCAACTAATATGATTGATGCTGATACTCTGTCCTTTTTTTAGAATAAGTAACGTTAAG
The DNA here is from genome assembly GCA_023539305.1 of Ilex asprella. Lineage (NCBI taxonomy): Eukaryota > Viridiplantae > Streptophyta > Magnoliopsida > Aquifoliales > Aquifoliaceae > Ilex > Ilex asprella. The sequence continues at coordinate 13,363,107 of CM042195.1, forward strand.
TACTACTTCCCGAAATGTAGCTCCCAGTTTTCAACTATGCAACTAGTGCATTAGCCTAGTGGCAAAGGCTGGGCTATCGAGAAGCTAAGGTTCGAGTCCCATCACCACCGCATAACTAAAAAAAACATTATGTCAATGCACAGAGAATTTTTGCAAATTTGATTGAGGGCAGCTTGCCTCACTGCCACCCCTCCCTCCGCTATGAATGTAATGGTTGAGTATTTAACCATATAAGCTTCGTTTATGCAATGTTACTAGAAGTAGAGGTAGACTTTAATTAACATTGAACGAAATAATAAGAAAAGATATGAAATTTTTTACTTAAATGAGCTTATGATAAAAATGAACGGCGAAGACGGATTCATGTAGCCTACCCCAAATGATTGGGACATAAAGCTTGGTTTGGTTTGGTTTGCTTCATCTATGCAACACTGAAATGTCTTGAAGCCTGTTGTTGATTTACTTTTTTATCAGCGAAGATGGAGAACTTTACTTCGTTATTCATAGCTTCTGTTTTGGTGTTAACATTACCTCAGCCACGAGGTTACGGGTACAAGAATCAACAACCTTTTCGAAAAGGTCCACAACTTCTACTACCAAATTTTTAGACTGCTGGACTGATTTTCTTCTATGCGACAGTTACAAATTCTAGACTGACGGCCTGGTTTAAATGGCCCAATAACTTTCATGCAGAGCCAACTGATGAACCTAACCTGGTTACCATTGCCCATATTGTTTTAATTTCTGACGACAACTATCTTTTGCCCCATTCTGTAAGTTTGTCACTTTCCAGGAAATCACCGAATTGTTGGGTGTCACGACCACCAATATGCACCAAATTTGGTGTAGAGCATAATTAATTAAAAGGACTTTGTTGCTATATTTAAGATTTTGTGGTGTACTTTGTTGTCTAATAGAGGGAAATTTTCATAACAGTTCCTTGATGATCATTTCTTGAGACCTATTCTATATGAATACATAACAGGTCAGGTGGGAAGAAGATTTTGTAAGTGATCATCAAGAACGGGTTTCCCCATGGGAGATTGATCCTTCAGTTTCTCTCCCACCCTTGGGCTTCCAGTCCCCGCCAAGGCTTAAGAAACTGCGGATGAATGTGCAGGCTAGACCACCCGACACCCCTGTTGCTGGTATATATCTTCCTAATAGATTGCCAAATTAGCATAATAATGTCCGTGCTCACAAGTTAATGAAGCTCAGGGTCTTATTTTCCTGTGGCAGGTCGGTGTGGGATTTTGGACTTTGAGGAGTCTGTGAGATCCTCTAAGGTCTTGCAAGGTCAAGAAAATGTAGGTTTGGTGTCACCTTTCTATGGAAGTAATAAGGTGGACCGCCCAGTGGATTTTGAGATGCAATCCTCGGCGCGTCAAAGTCTCACATCAAATGGGATAGAAGGGACAAAATTTGGGGAGTTTGTGAGGAATCAGCCATCCACCACTTACTCAGGCTTTGTGGAATCAAATTGGTTTCCAAAGGTCTTGCAAGGTCAAGAAATTTGCTCATTGAGATCTCTGACTGGAAAAACTGATCTCAACCTTGGTTCTTGGAGAAAATCTGATCTCGGTTGCAATTTTCTCAACATGAATCAAAGACCCACACCCAATTGCTACCCACTTGCCTCTGAAGGTGTTAGGAACATATTCATTCCTTATAATGACATCTATAGAGCCGGCCAAGATCCTGTAATGTACTCCTATATGACGAACATCCCAAGAGAAAAAGTCCCTTTCAACCTGTCTTCTTTGCAAAGCAGCGTTATGATGGATGAAGTTAAAAGGCCAAATTTAACATGCGCGCTGGGGCGACCAGAAGTGATTTCTGCACCTCTCAATTTAGAAGCAAATTTCAAAAGTCAGAAAGATGATACCTTAAAGGGCTTGGTGAGTTGCTGTAAACTATTTGGGTTTCCCTTGACAGAAGAAATTCCAAGTTCTACTAAGAGGAACCGAACAAAGGTAAGGACAAGCTTTAATAACTGCACACGTTTGGAATCCAATACACTCTTTTCTAGACTGTCTCACTCTGTTTTCGTACCTTGGTAAAGGTCCACAAGCAAGGGAACTTGGTGGGAAGAGCCATCGATCTCTCAAAACTGAATGGTTATGATGACCTGCTGATTGAACTGGAGAGACTCTTTAATATGGAGGGCCTCTTACAAGATCCTGACAAAGGTTGGCGAATCGTGTACACTGACAGTGAGAATGACCTGATGATTGTCGGGGATGACCTATGGGAGTATGTTTTCTCTCACAAAATGATGACAAGTTATAAAAGAAATGACTATTTTATGTTTATGTAAATAGCATATATGATTTTATCAAATGATAATTGCATGTTCTCCCGCAAATACTGAATTGGGGGCTGCCTTACATGTCTTTTGTAGTGATTTTTGTAATGTGGTATCCAAGATCCATATATACACCCAAGAAGAAGTGGAACAAATGACAGCTCAAGTGATGTTGGATGATACTCAAAGTTGTTTGGAAGAAGCACCACCGGTAATGGAGGTGTCGAAGTATTCATCAGTGAGCCAGCCGGGTTCTTCTCCAACAGTGATTAGGGCCTGAAACCCAGTATTCCTTAAGTATGAAATTGCTGTCTTGTTGTTTGCTACCTTTTTACTCTTGAACTGAAGTATTATCCTCTTTATGGTTCCTGAAATCTTAAGTTTAGTATTTGCCATCTTTGGTGGAACATATGGCACTCAAGTTGTAAGCTGCTGCTGCTGCTTGAAACTTGTGCCTTGTTATAAACTGCATGTAGTCATGTGACTAATGTTATGGGTATGTTATGCATTCTGTGAACATTTGGGTGATTATGGTTTCCTAATTCTGGTCTAGGTAAGTTTTAGTTTATAACTTTAAACTCTATGAATACTTCTATTTGAACTTCGAAATAATCTTTGGTGAACTGCCAAAGGAAATTATGTAATGTAACGGTTACACCATGTCATCATCGTCACATGTAACCGACTAATTATGAATAACTATATAGAACTAGTGGATTTTACCAAATTGTATAACCATCAATAACTTTCACATTCAAAAATTCCATGTAAAATTAGTGGGGTTTATTTTACTATTGGTTGGTTACATGACATAGTGGTCGTGATGTGGTATTATCATTGCATTGGAAATTTACTCGTGGTGGAGAGAGGAAAATGATATTTAGGGTGATTTCCAGTTGTGAGACAGAATGCAGTAGCATTTTAGCAAATATGTCATGTATAACTCTAACCTTTATTTATCTAATTTATAACTTTAGCCCCTTAACTTTTTAATTTGTATCTAAATGGTGTATTGTTGAAGACGGTTTTTTAATGAATTTCAAGTAGTTAGTTTCACCAATAAGATATGTAGACTTACTTCACATTTGAAATTGCACAAAAAAAAAAATATTGGATGACTAAATAATATGACTAATATTTTCCAATTTATCAAAAACTCTAATTGTCTCCCCATGAGACTAATCATTTATACTTTCAGATTTACCTATAGAATTGACCTAATGTCTAATTAGGTGAGCACAAGGATTAATCTTCTTGTCTGTCTCTTTTTTTATGAATTTTATTGTACTCTTTTTATCCCCCTCTCTTCGGGGTTCTATTTTGGGTTTGTGATTCATTTGAATTTCATTTCATTGTAATAATAGTGTACGAGACTTGTAAAGTGATCACTCATTGCATATCGAAAACAAAAATGAATTTTATATTTTCCTTTAACCTAACCATTATTAATTTTGAACAATTAGTATTTTGATTATATCTATCAATTAGGTTCGTGTCAGATTTTAACATGTTTGTGTTAAAAAATATTTCACATATACTCAATTCATTTATTAATTTATATTCAACGGATAGTGTCATATCTTACATGTTAGTTTGATATTATATGATGACACCATTTGTCAATATCGACATAGTGTTACCATTACATTCAATATTTTATAACAATATTATATACTCACAACCAAACAAATTCACTATCGAGTGAAGTGGTTCAGTACAGTACTGTTAAGGTAAAAAATGGATGATACCTCAGTAAGTTTATGGTGTAATTTTTGGAAAAGAATTTTGAACTCTGTCTCCCAAGCTTCTTCCTGCAAGCGAACATACTGCCCAAGATCGAAGTGCTTCGATCGAAGGCACTTCGTTGTTTAAGTCAATAATAGAACAAGAAGAATTGCACGAAGACAAAAAGAGTTTCAGCGTACGTTTGACCTTGACTTTTTGTTCTTTTTATAGATCTCTGTCTTTATTAGGGTTTCCATAATTCCTCATTCAAGGTGGCATACCTTCCTTTATTTCAACGATTTAGTTTGGGAACTTGCTGATATCTCTCCAACAATTCTTCTTGATATCTTTGATTTTGTTGATTTGCATATCGGATTACCTATGGTTTAGGCGAAACTTTATCTTTCTTTTTATTGTTTCAAACAACTTCGGATATCATGAAAGCCGAGCACTTTCAATGTTTGCCGAACATATTGATGCACTTGGTTTGGTACAAACCGAGCTCTTTTTAATTGCTTTGCCGATCGCTTTAATCAACTTGGTTTGGTACAAACCAAGCTCTTATTCATTGTTTTTGCCGAACACTTTAATCAACTCGACAAGGTCCAATTGATTGCAGCCAATGTCTTCGTCACATGCCCTGTCTTGTCATCCTCACGTAAGCTCATGTGGGCACACTCCAAACTACACATCTTTTATCGTCGTGTCGAATCGACCTAATGCAATAGTTGTAGCGAATCGGGAGGCTATCCAGGCTACTCAGGAAAAGACACCACGAGGAAGAAAAAGAACCTCCCTAGTAGTCTCTGGACACAAAATGGTAAGGAACTACTTAGATTTTTTGTCAACAGTTGAGCCGACCCCTTCTACTGAACCTTTTGCAACTACTTTCACACCTCCAATCATTGTTCAAGAAGAGCTGACTACCGAGGTTCCCGTCGAGACTACACCCCCAAATGATGTAGTTGTTCAGATTAGCGAGCTGGCTGATAAGTTGCTTACTTATGACACTTCAACTCCGGTAGAGTTAGATTCCCTTGAATCTGTTCATTCCCCCCTTCCTGAAGAAGACTCAATCTTTGAGCTTGTTGAGGACCCTGTCCCCAAAAGGCAAAGGACTACCGAGCCTGAGGTGAGCCTCTCTCCAAGATCCACTAATCCTCCCTTCTGACCGATCCTTAAGGCAAAAAGGAGAGAATTACTGCAAAGGATTCAGCGATAGAGGACTTTAACGTTGTCGTGGGGATTGCTCGAGGAGTGATTTTGCCTCGGGACCTAGCAATGAACGAGGTACTTACTGATGACGAGGTGTCTCGCCAAGCTATTTAACATATGGTCCTGGTAAGTTTCAATACTAACTTCCTTTAAACTTTTTGTCCTTTCTAAAAATTTTCCTAAGTTTTTTCCTTCGCAACTTTAAGGGTCTATAAAAAAGTCCCTGAGGTCAGAGCTCGGATAGCCATGAAGGACAAGGCTATAAAGGATGTCATTCACGCCTGAGCCTCAGCCTTAGCCAAGAAGGAGTCCCAGGATGAAGAATTTGCCAAGATATGTGAAAAGGTTTAGGCTCTAAAGGCTCAAAATCAAAGTCTAATTGAAGAGAACCAGAAACTCAAAGCCGAGTTGGGCCCATTAAAAGACTCCGAGCATGATTTGAACGTTGAGCTCTCCCAACTTCAACTCGATTGCACAAGTCTTCTAGAGGAGTCTGATCAGCAGAAGGCCGAGGCAATGGGGAAGGAGGACGTTGCTTATAATGAAGGCATGGAGAAGGTGGAAAACGTCTTGGAATTGCAGATCCCCTCAGCTTAAAGATGCTTTTTCAGTAACGGTTGGCACGCTGCCTTAATTGCTGCTGAAGTTCCTTTTTCTTCTGATCTTTTCTCCAAGCATCCTCTTCCGAGCTCATCCTAGCCTCTTGCTCCTGTTAGCTGACCAATACTTAGAAATTTTCTTTGAGATGTAATTTTGACTACAGATCCTGTACTCCTTTTTGAAGGTTGAATGAAAATCACTTTTCATTTTTCTGTTTTATATTCCTTGAAACTTTTTAACGTTGTGCTTTTTGTTCGGACCTCCTTTAGAGGGCTCGGTTCCTCAACATGATCCTATTACACTTTGAAACATTCAATGACTCTTAAAGTTATATTCCTTGTTTGGCGTTCTTCAAAGAGCTCGGTCCGATAACAGAGACCTTTTTATATTTAGAAAGAGCTATAAAAGTTGAAGTTATGGCTTTTCTCGGCCTTTCTTCATTAGCTCGGTTTCTTAGCAGTAACTGATACTTGAAAAACTGGAAAACTCTTGAAGTTATGGCCTTGCTCGGCCCTTTTTCAAAGAACGCGGTCTCCTAGTAGAGACTTAAACAATTCTCTAACTCTTGAAGTTATTGCCCTTGTCTGACCCTTCTTTAAAGAGCTTGGTCTCCCAGTAGAGTTACTCTTAGTCCTTTTATGTATAAGAGTTTCTACTCCGCACCGACCCGCCAATCTCATTGGACTCAGATCCATCAATAACTAGCTTACACCGTCGTGTCTAGCTGAGGGTCTGGATTAGATCAGGTGGCTACGCATGATTTAAGTTTACAACTTCTATCAGGATTTGTGCCTCCTTGCCTTAGCAGTAGGATGTATAAAAAAAACAAGAGTAGGAAAGGAATCTTGAAATTGAAAGTTTATTGATAACTTGAATTCGGTACAATGTTGCTATCAACTCTTAAGGGGCACACTTAAGTTTCTGAAGGTACTTCAGAGTTCTATTTAAAAAGGTACTTTTTAGAAATATAACTTCCTAAGATTAGCTACGTTCCAGGGGCGACGCATTGCCGATGATCCATGGTCTCGAGTTCATAATATCCGCTACCCCAACTCTAGCTTCTCTATATGGACCTTCCTAGTTTGCTCTGAGCTTCTCATGGACCTAGTTCTTTGCCAACCCCAATACACGCCTGAGGACTAGGTCTCCAATCGTGAAAGACTGAGGGTTTACATTTTTGTTATAAGCTCGGGACATCTGATTTCGATATGAAGTCATTCTTATGGCAGCCTGTTGTATTTTTTCTCCTGCTAGGTCAAGATCACGTGTGATGATGACATCATTATTGCTGCTTGCCACCAGCTCGGTCCTCAAGGTTGGTAAGTCGATTTCCAACGGAATAACAACTTCCATTCCATAAGCTAAGGAGAATGGAGTATCACTTGTTGAGCGTCGAGGTATGGTTTGGTATGTCCACAGAACGCTTGACAGCTCTTCCACCCATCTCCCTTTAGCGTTCTCCAGCCTTTTCTTGATTCCATCCAAGATTGTTTTATTAGAATTCTCTGCTTGTCCGTTGATTTGAGTGTCAGTTGGGGTAGAGTAGTGATTCCAAATTCCGTATTACTGACAGAAAGATTTGAAGGGACCACTATCGAACTGCATGCCATTATTAGAAACAAGGGAGTACGGGATGCCAAACCTGGTGATGATGTTTTTCCAAACGAACTTTCTCGTGTCAATGCCTTTGATGTTAGCCAGGGGCTCGACTTTAACCCATTTTGTGAAATAATCGGTGACAACTAGAAGGTATTTCTTATTGCCTGGGGCCCGAGGTAAAGGACCCACAATGTCAAGTCCCCACTGTGCGAACGACCATGAGCTCGCCAAAGGAAGTAGCTCGTGGGAAGGTTTTCTCGATATCTGTGAGAATTTTTGACACTTCTCGTATTACCTAACAAACTATTGAGCATCTTTCTGCATATATGACCACTAGTAACCTTGCGAAATAGCTCGGTGAGCTAGAAATCTTCCCCTTATATGAGCTCTGCAACTTTCTTCGTGTATTTCAGATAGAAAGTTAGGAACTATACAGGGGTGTACAAATTTCAAGTATGGGCCTCCAAATGAGCGTCGGTAAAGCTCATCTTTTGGGGATAACCAGAACCTTGCTGCCTTCAGACGCAACTTATGAGCTTCCTTCTTTTCTTCGGGCAAGGCACCATTCTGCAAGAAACTAATAATTGTATCCATCCAGCTCGGCTCGGATTCATTGAACAATATTTCATCTGTTTTGTTCTAAAGAATACTAGGCTCGTGTTGAAACTCAACAGTAATAGATCTCTCGGTATCTTGCTCGACTGCCGAGGCCAGTGAAGCTAAAGCATCGGCATGCGAGTTTTTTGCCTTTCCGACTTGCTAGATTGAGTATTCTGATATTTTGCTAAGTTCTTTTTCTGCGATGGCATGATACGTCATCATCCTCTCATCCCTTGCTATATACTCCCCTATTATCTAATTCACCACTTGTTGTGAATAGGAGAATATTTGGAGCTTTAAAGCTCCTAACTCGGCTGCCAAACTTACACCGGCTATCAAATCTTTGTACTCTGCTTCATTGTTTGAGGTTTCGAATCCGAGCCTAATGACTTTCTTTAAGGTATACCCTTCTAGACTCACCAAAATGATGCCAATGCCCGCACCTTTATGATTTGAGGACCCATTAACAGATAGAATCCATTCGCCACTGAGCCTTGGATTTTGGTTATCTATTTCTTTATTCTCCTCTATCCTATCCTTAGGCTGAAATTCTGAAATGAAGTCTGCTACTACCAGTCCCTTTATTACCTTTCTTGGTTGAAAGCGAATGTCAAACTCCCCGAGTTCCACTGCCCATTTGACAACTCGGCTTAATAGATTGGCTTTGTGAAAGAGCGAATTTAATTGCTGGTCGATCAATACTATGATTCAGTGAGCTTAGAAGTAATGTCTGAGCTTTCTAGCTGTGCTAATCAGTTCAAGAGTAAGCTTTTTCAATAGAGTATACCTTGATTCTGCGTCTAAGAGCATCTTGCTCATGCAATAGATAGGTTTCAGCTTTCCACTGTCATTCCTCATTAATGCCCCACTAATAGTGTGCTCCGATACAACCAAGTAAAGGTAAAGCTCTTCCTCGGGCACCGATGTCGATAAAATTGGTGGAGACGCCAAGTATACCTTTAGATTTGTAAATACCTCATCACATTCCTGACTCTAGAGTGCTCCCTTTTTTCCTTGATTGACTGAAAGAGGGGCCTGCACTTATCAGATGCTTGGGATATGAATCTTCTAAATGTTGTTGTCATACCTGTTACCCTCTGTACCTCTTTTATAGTCTGAGGTGATTGTAGCTCAGAAATGGCCTTCACCTGCTCAGGGTTCACCTCTATTCCTCAATGAGTGACCAAAAATTTCAAGAATTTCCCCGAGCTGACCCCAAATGCACACTTAGAAGCATTTAACTTCATCTTATATTTTTGCAGAACATTGAATGTTTCCTTCAGGTCAGCACAGTGGCTTGTGGCCTTTCGACTCTTAACTACCATATCATCAATGTAAACTTCTACATTACTGCCAATCATATGTGAAAACATTTTAATTACTAACCTCTAATATGTTACTCCATCATTCTTCAACCCGAAAGGCATGACCTTGTAGCAGTACATTCCTTCTGGTGTTATGAAGACAGTATTTTCCTGATCCTCTTTGGCAAGGGGGATCTGATGATATCCCCTATAAGCATCCAAGAAACTCATCTACTCATGCCCAACCATTGCATCCACTAACTGATCTATCTTCAACAGGGGAAAATTATCTTTTGGACATGTTTTATTCAGGTCGGTGAAATCGACACAGACTCTCCACTTCCCGTTTTTACTTTTTTCTACAACAGTGTTTGACAACTAGGTCGGGTATTTCACCTCCCTAATGGTTTGGGACTCCAGTAAGTGTGTCACATCATCTTTTACTGCTTCCTGATGCCGAGGCGCTGAGCTCCTGAGCTTTTGTTTGACCGGTTTGAAGCTCAGGTGGATGTTCAACTAGTGACATACCACTTCGGATGGCACGAAAAACATGCAGGGAATATTACTGGTACTCTATGCGAAAATGTCAGTGTATTCTCTCACAAGAGTGACAAGCTCGATTTTCTGTTCAGGACTAAGAGCGGTCTCCACCATGAAGTATTTTTCTTTATCCCCATCCTTGTCTAAAGAAACTTTATACAAGTCTTCAATTGTTTTATCTGTAACTTCCTTTCAACGCCTAAAGGTACTTTAGGACTTTTCTCGACAGCCTGATCGGCAAGATCAACCGAGCTGTTGTGGGTTGATTGCTATTTCATCTCTTTTGTTGCCGAACAGTTTTCTCTAAGCTCGACTTTGTCTTTAGTTTTGACTGAGGCCAAAAAACAGGTTCTGGAACTAACCTGGTATCCTCGAATTTCACTACTCCATCAGATGAAGGGAATCTCAACATTTCATGGTACGTCGAGGGTACCGCCTTCATGCCGTGCAGCCAGGATCGCCCTATTATCGCGTTATATGCCGAGACTGTAACCATTACCAGGAACTCGATCATGAAGCATATTGGTCATGTCTTTACAGGCAATGTGATTTTTCCCTTAGGAAGAACTGTTTTACCACTAAAGCCAATAAGCGGTGTATTTGAGGGCTTAGGGTCTTCCTTCCTAAGACCGAGCTTTTCGAACAGATCTATATACATGATTTCTGATGAACTCCCTGAATTAATCAGAACCCTTCTCACAACAAAATTTATAATCTGAAACGTAACAACTAGGGCATCATTATGCGGCTGGTGGACCCCGACCAAATCCTGCTCGGTAAAACAGATTGCTTAGGTTGACTCCTCTATCTTAATTCTTTTGTTGGTAACCTCTGGGGTCATCCTCAACCCATAGACTTCTCTCTCCTTGGTTGTTTTCTGAATATAAGCTCGAATAGAGTTATTTATGGACATCTGCGAGTTGGTGGCAGCATAGATCACATCAATCACCCCAGCTGGAGTGTTATGGTCTTCTTTTGGCTCGGCCCGCTCTCCATCAAACTTGGGTTCACTCTCAATGAACTCGATGAGATGTCCAGCTTGAACCAGTTCCTCCAAATGCTGCTTCAGATGACCTACATCCCTGTGATACAAACATCTGAAGCTTGGGTTCCCTTTAGAAGGGTCTCCTACTAGTTTGTTTGGCCACTTAAAAAATGGTTTTGCTTTGATCTGGTTCAAAATCTTGTAAATTGGTTCCTTTAAAAATGTATTTACCCCTAGGAAAGGGGACTTCTGGGGATATGAATCTTTCTCATTTCTCCTTCCTACATCTCTGTTCAGCTCGGCTTGCTTGTCCCTGCCGAACTATCTTCTGCTTGGTTGCTCCTTCACCACCTAGCTAGATAGATCGTTGTCAACCTTGGCGTACTTTTCAATCCTGACCATCAGCTCTTCCAAGTTTGTAGTTGGCCTCCCAGTAAGTGATTGGTATAGGGGATTCTCCTTTGACAATCTGATCTTGAAGGACGCGATCGTAATTTTAGGATTGCATACCTCAACCTCATTCATCGTCTCCCAGTAACGATGAGTGTATTCACACAAGATTTCGTTATTCTTCTTTTTCAGCGTCAGTAGAGCCCCCAACGTCCTTCGGCTGCTTACTGCTCGTAATGAACTGAGTTGTGAACTGTTCGGCTAATTGAGCCCACCCGTTAATTGTTCCCTTCGGTAGACTATCAAACCACTTCACGACTGACTTCCCAAGATTGCTAGGAAAGATAGTGCAGAGCAGGGGCACATTTCTTCGATGAATGGTCATAAGTTGTCTGTAGTGTCTGATGCGTGAGGCTGAGTTGGTCTTCCCATCGTATAGCTTGAAGTTAGGGATGGTGAATTTGCTTGGAATTCATCCTTTCTCGATCCAAGCAAAAAATGGAGAAAACTCCAAACCACCTCCATATTCTCCCGTCGTTTTTTTGGCTAGGTCCCTAGCTGACCTCTGTTCTGGTCTTCTCAGACGATTGTCAAGCTCCTCAATGATGTACTATTTTCATGCATCCTCCTCCTGGATCTGAGGCTTCTTCTCTCGGTACTTGTCTCCATTGGCACTTTTGATTCTATCAGGCTTATTCTCAAGGCTTTCCTGATGGCTCTCTCGCGTTCGCTTCTCCTTCCAGAGCATCTCTTTTAACATGCCTTTCAAATCTTTATTTTCTTTGATCAAATCTTTTTCCCTGCCATGGGATTTCTTGAATAGCTTGTCATGAGCATCAAGCCGGTCTTGCATGGATTAGACTAGTTTTGCCAGGGAATGGTTTTCCCCCTCGACATGAAGGGATTCACCATGATCTCCGAATTGTAGGTTTTAGTTCTGGGAAAGTCTGAAACTTGCTGAGGATAACTCCTCATCCTCATGGGGTTTAGATGGACTTCTGTTTGCATGCGACCTCATGTTATCAGATGGAGGATCGAAGTTCCTCAAGGCAAAATTGTCTACATGTGATCCGATAGCACTTCTGAGTCTTGACACGTGGCTTTTTGTTGTGAAAGATGAAAATCTTTCCCACAGACGGCACCAAAAATGTTGAGGCAAAAAATCGATGATACCTTAGTGAGTTTATGATATAATTTCTAGGAAAGAATTCTGAACTCTACCTCATAATCTTCTTCCTGCAAAACGAACAAGCTATCTAAGATCGAAGTGCTTCAATCGAAGACACTCCGATACTTAAGTTAGTAATGGAACAAGAAGAATTGCATGAATATAAGAAGAGTTTCAGCGTACCTTTCACCTTGACTTCTTCTTCCTTTAATAGATCCCTATCTTCATTAGGGTTTCTGTGATTCCTCATTCAAGGTGGCACACCTTCCTTTATTTCAACAATTCAGTTTGGGAACTTGTTGATATCTCTCCATCAATTCTCCTTGATATCTTTGATTTTATTGATTTGTATATCGGATTACCTATGTTTTAGGCGAAACTCTATCTTTCTTTTTATCGTTTCAAACAGCTTCGGATATCATGAAAGTCGAACACTTTTGATGTTTTCCAAACAGATTGATACACTTGGTTTGGTACAAACCGAACTCTTTTTAATTCCTTTGTTGAACGCTTTAATCAACTTGATTTGGTACAAATCGAGCTCTTATTCATTGCTTTTGTCGAACACTTTAATCAACTTGGCAAGGTCCAATTGATTGCAACCGATGTCTTTGTCACGTTCCTTGTCTTGTCATCCTCACGTGAGCTCATTTAATGTCATAACATGTGTAATAATGAGGGCTAACCCCTTCAAGTATCAACCGAATTTCTCACCTTTAGGGGTTAGAGGTTTGAGTCTTTGAGTATATATTGGAGTTTAGTGGTTGACCACTGTAATGACAAAATTATGTGATGTAATATTAACACAAAAGTAATGTCAAAATTACTGTCTCGATCTTTGATTTGGTGAAAATAGGAGCTTGACCAGCGTGTTCCTCAATCTTTGATTTGATTTTGACTTTGATTGATTTTTTGAAGACAAAATTCGGATTGACGTAGTTCTCGTTTTTCAATCTTTGATTTGGTAGATTTGTTGAAGATAAGGATCAGATTGACGTGAATCTCATTCTTTGATCTTTGACTTGACTTTGTCGAATCTTTTCACAATTTTTTGTGATAAATGACTTAAAAATGATTTGAATTTCTTGAAGGACCTTGGCGGTGTATCTTCTCTGGCAGATTTGCAAGTCCTCAGATTGGACATAGCTTCTTATTTTTCCTCCTCCTTGGCTCCCTTCTTGGCCTTCGTCTTTAGCCTACCCCTGATCCTTTATTTATAGTGATAGGAGTAGTTATCCATACAAGAGTGGTAGTTATCTATATAAGATATATTTACCTTATTATCCTTATTTTGGTTTTAGGCAGTAGGCTACCCATAAATTTACTAGGCTTTAATTAATTTATGAATTTTAAGCTTAACCCACTTTACCTTTTAAAATTTTGTTCAATTTGAACCAATAAAATTTAAGTCAATTTTAATTTAATTTAACAAGTCGGTTGATTAACCATCAACATTGCTATTTTATTATATTTAATGATTGGTTAATTGCATATTATTTGTGATTAAATGAGTTAAATTCCTTGATTTTTTAGTTTAATACTTTTTCTAGTTGTTTGGTTTATTTTGCAGGTAAATTGGTTGATTTAAAGTAATAATGAATAATGCAAGTGAAGCAATCACTAGGAGAAGAATCATAACTGATAAGAATTGAAGAATCATGAGGAAGAAATGAAGACTTGAAAATAAATCAGCAATTCAATCCTTATAAGAGTCCAAGTTTGAAGAAAACTCATTTAAAGTTGAATTTATAAAGTATCTTAGAAGATAAGGATTTGACATATCTTCAGTATTTTAGGGATAACTTTTGACTCCGATATCCGATTGATCTTATTTTTATGGGGTTAGAAAGAAGATTCCAAGGGCTACAAAAGTATGTTTCACGAAAATTTCATGATTTAGCCTCTAAATATGCAAAATTCAAACTCGAAGTCTGAACAGATTGTATACCTGCGAGGTCAAAGATTTTATGCACGGGATTTGACCTTACAAGATTTCTGTTTGAAAATGAATTTCTTCCAAGCCAACCTGATATTTCCTACCTATACTTAGGATTTATTATAAATAGAGGTTCTCATCTTAGAAGAGATGATTATTTTTTTTCCATCTTTTTTTTTTTAGTTTATCATGTCCGGCTAAAAAGTTCAGCTAGGGCTAGGGGAGGACCTCTCAATAAAATACGGTACTGTTATTGACTCTATGCTTAATGATTTATGATTTTTTGTTAATTTAATTTTTGATCTTTTAGCAAAAAATTTATTCTGCAAAAATTCTTGAGTTGTTGTGTCATGTACATCGATTGCTTGAATTTTTCTGTGAGTAAATAACTAGTTATTCCATGCTTAAGGTAATTATCATTATTTCATAAAATAATATAAAAGGTTGATTATTCAGGTTCCTGAATAATCTTTTGATTATAACTTTAGGTTTTTTTACTTGATTTGTTACTTGAATTAACCGATATCTAATTCTTGTCTCAAGTTAAGATTTGAGTCTTTAATCAGTATTGTATAGAATTGAGAGGGAGTACCCGATGCTCTAGTATTTTGTATTACTGTTTTAATTATTTAAATTAATTTTCTTCACTCAACAATTTTCCCAAATGAATCATTTATTTTTAAGTTTCTGTTAGAATTTGTGTGATTGTTCTCTTGTTACAATTCCTTGAGGGTTCGACCTCGGTCTTTCGAGAAATATATTATTTCGCTCAACCTGTGCTTGGGTTTACAATATTACAGTTGAAGCAAGTTTTTGGTTCCGTTGCCGGGGAATTGAAAGACAAGAAACCATCACATCTTTTGAGGTTTTCAGTATTTGCGATTCGTCGGATAACCGATAACTTCGTTCCAATTTCTTTTATTTTGATTTATTCATTCTATTGCAATTTATTTATTTTTTGTTATTTAATTTGTTTAGTTGTTTTATGAGTTCTTGACATCGTGACTTAAGTGGTCGTTTGATATGAGAGGATTTAGATACTCTGTTTTGGAAATCTATTTGGTTCATCTGATTCATATCATTCTCTGCATACAATGGTTGTTAATCCTAATAATAATAGGCAAAATAATCTTCCTGAATATGAGGATCATGAGGATAGAGTAAGTAATCATAATGAGAATGATGTGAAAAATTTAAATGCTAATCATGGTAGGACTTTGCGTGAATATCTACAACCTACATGTCTCACTGAACCTTCATGCATTATTTTTTCATTAAATGCTACAAATTTTGTTTTCAAACCTGGCATTATTACATTAGTCCCAAAATTTCTTGGTATAGAGTCAGAAAATTCATATTTACACATTAGAGAATTTGAGCATGTATGTGTTACATTCCATGACCAGAATGTTTCAATGAATATATTCAAATTAAAGTTGTTTCCTTTTTCATTAAAGGAGAAAGCTAAAACTTAGTTATATTCACTTAGATTTAGGACCATAGGTACATGGCTGAGATGCAAAAATAATTTCTGAAAAAAAAATTTCCTACATATTGCACAAACTCTTTGAAAAGGCAAATAATGAATTTTTCTCAAAAAGAGCCTAATTTTTTTTATCAAAGTTAAGAAATATTTAAAGACCTTCTTGCATCTTGTCCACATTACGGTTATGAGAACTGGCGTGTTATAAGCTTCTTTTATGAGGGTTTGAACCCACAAATGCGTCAATTTTTAGAAATGATATGTAATGGTGACTTTATGAATAAGGAACTAGACAAGGCCCTAGACTTTTTAGACCAGTTAGTCGAGAATGCACAGTCTTAGGATACCACATTCCAAGAACCTCTTAAAGGTAAGACCGCACAATCATCATCAAGTGGGGATAAGTACTAGTTGTGGGAAGAAGATAACCTAGGGGTTAGAATTGTCACCTTAGCTAGAAGGGTTGAGGCCATAGAATTCAAAAGGGTTAATAAAATTGACACAGTACCTGTTGAGGAAATTTGTAATATTTGTGCGATCCTTTGACACCCCATGAAGGAGTGACCAACACTACCTATTTTAAAAGAAGTCTTGCATGATCAAGCAAATGTTGTAAATACTTTTTCAAAACCTTGTAATAACCCATATTCAAATACATACAACCGTGGGTGAAAAATCATCCAAATTTTAGTTGGAGGGGTGAGAATCATGAATCACAATTACTTCAACAAAATTTCTCTAATTTTGTACCCTATGTTCCACTCCCAAAGAGGGATATTAAAGAAGTGTTGTCACAATTCATGCAAAGTCAGACAAACTTTAACAATTAACAAACAAACTTTTACAATCAATAAGAAAATTATAACAGACAGACTTCACAGGCTATTGATAATATCAGGAGTATACTCAATCAGACCACACGGACTATAAATGATATCAGGAGCACACTCACTAAATTGACTACTGCCCCATGCCACCAGGAAAAGGGTAAGTTCCCAACCCAACCTCAACCAAATCCATAGGGTCAATTTAACGTAAATGAAAGGGGTACTTCAGACACTACTCATGAGCAGATAAAGTCTATCACCACACTTCGTAGTGGGAAAGAAATTGATAAAATTATTCCTACTCCAATTCAAGAACCTGAGAAAATTTCAAAACCTACAGAGAGTGGTGATAAACTTAACTAATCTGAAATCAATAAGCTTGAGAAGTATGTTATACCTGTACCATTCTCAGAGAGATTACTTACCTCTATCAAGCTAAACATGTATAATGATATGTTAGAGATTTTTAAGCAGGTGAAAATCGACATTTCATTGTTATATGTCATTAAACAAATACCTTCTTATGCAAAAATTTTGAAAGAATTATGTACTGTTAAAAAAAATGTGAAAAAGAAGGCATTTTTGACTGAGCATGTATCTTCCATCATACAACATAGGACTTCACCAAAATATAAAAACCCAGGTTGCCCCACTATTTCTTGTGTTATAGATAACCGCATAATTGAACAAGCTTTATTGGATTTAGGAGCTAGTGTGAACTTGCTCCCTTATTCAGTATATGGACAATTAGGGTTAGGGGAGTTAAAACCCACTTTGATTACACTACAATTAGCTGATCGATCTATGAAAATACCTAGGGGTATGGTGGAAGATGTCTTAGTATAGGTTGATAAATTTTACTTTTCTGTGGATTTTATAATTTTGGACACTCAACATGTATTAAATACTAATGCTCAAATTCCCGTTATATTAGGCAGACTATTCCTAGCAACTTCAAATACTTTAATTAATTGCAGGAATGGTGTGATGAAATTAACTTTTGGGAATATGACATTAGAGAACAATATTTTTAATGTGTGCAAACAACCAGGGAATATTGAGGAGGATATGCATGGGATTAATATAATTGCGTCTATTGTTCCAAGCAGAGTATATGATTCTTATTTATTTGATCCACTTGAGGCATATTTGGTGGAACAATTTTCTTTTTAAAGATGGATGAAAATAATTTTAAAAATTTTATTTTGACTGATTTGTTAAATTCTTCACTGGTACTTGAAATGAGAAAGTTGAGACAGAAATTTGAGGAGCTTCCACCAAGAACCAATCCACCAATCACATCTAGTGATAAAACTACCTAGCTTGACTTGAAAGAAGATTTGAATGGTCATATTTTTAAATCTAACTTTAAGCCGGATTGAGTGTGTGTTTTTATTTTTATTTATATATAGTAGTTAGATTTTATTTTATTTTATTTATGTTTAATTTTAGTTTTGTTTCTATTTTTTTCAATTTATAGCTTATTTTTGTTAAGTCTTTTATTTTTAGGTTATAAAGTTGTTGCGGCACCAGGTATTCCTACCCCTTTAATCTTTATTCATTATTTTTATTAAATATTAAGGTATTTATTTTTACATTGAGGACAATGTTGAATTTAGGTTGGAGGTGTGGATATATTTTTTGTTGTAACAATTTCAAGTTTAGTTATGTTGGTAAAAACTTAAAAAAATTAATTAAAAAAATAAAAAAATTGGTTATTAAATATCTAAATAACATTTTTATGTATAATTTGATACGACAATATAGAAATAATTTGCGTAGTTTTAAATTTGCAACTGTTTAAGCATCACATAAAACTTTATTCTATATTTTTGTATCTCATATCATGTTCGTATAAAAACTCACAAATTGTATACTTTAGACTTTACCAAGTTGAAATTTTGTTAGGTATTTTACCTTGAGAACTTAAAATATATAGTGGAGATGCATAAAAACCTAGTGAATTTTGATACAATCTTCTTTGGAGAGTTATTTACATTTACTAAATAAAGAATATTTTTATTCAGCTATTCTCCTTCAATAGTCTCATTATTTTTGTTTTGGTCAACACCAATATTGTGAATGATTGTTTGAATTTAAATTATTTGCATGAAAAGTGTGTTATCAAGAACTCTTGAGAAATGATTTTAGGCTATCTTTGACATTATTTGAGTCTAAGCCTTATTCTTTGAATATTATTATCTCTAGAAGCCATGATTGAGCCTTTGAAGAGAAATTTTTTATTTCTTATACCAAACATATAATAACCAAGTCAATGAAAAAAATAATATCATTTACGATTGGTTATCCGGATATTAAACTTTTATTGTTTATGTAATTTGAGAGATGTTGGTTGAGAAAAGATGATAAAAAAAATGGATTTTGCATACTAGTGAATAGACGCATTAGATGTTTTGCTGGAATATATATATATATATATATATA
>CM042195.1:13382628-13397278 GCA_023539305.1 Ilex asprella
TATATATATATATATATATATATATATACATTCAGTTATCTTGCTGAAAATTTTTAAAAAAAAAAGAAAAAGAAAAAGAATGGCAATATGTCCACCTGTGAAAAAAACAAGTTGCTGTGAAAAATAGCAAACATGTGTTTGAAAAGGAAAAAATATGAGAAAGTGTTGTAAATTGTGCTTCTAAATGATGGAGAGTGAAAGGCTATGGAAAAAATTCTGGTTGTCTAATGTATATATTCTCTCGAGATAGTCTTTTGAATTTCAGAATAACTTTCATTTCAAAACTCTAATCCCAAGACCCCATTACAACTTTAAACAAAGACATATCTGATCTCAAGAATGTATTGATGGACGCATAACTTGTGTGAATAAGAAAAAGAATTGTGATTATTTGTTTATTGTGTGTTGATTTCCTTTTATGAGACTATGTCAAATCCTTTTCTTTCAAATGACGATTATTTTAATAGACATGTGAGCAGTAGTTTATTTCGACTTAAATATTTTCTTCTCACATGTGATATTTGAGGGAATAATTATTATAATCTGAGAGAATATTTTATGAGTAAATTATCTAGTGAGATTTGACATTGAGACGAATAGCTAATAGTTGTAGAGGTGATTACTGGATAAATTACTGACTTGGTATAGTTAATTCACACTACATACGAATTTATGTGAGAATATGATAAGTGTATATATTTATATAACGTAGATTTCTATATTTTTTTGCTTTGTATGTGCCAATAAAAAGGCTTACATCTTAGAATTTTTATATTATGATAACAATTTATGTTATAAAATTATTATTCAGATATTTGATCACAAGGTGATGTTTGTGGGTATTATCTTTGAAAACCTTCACGAGACTATACTCATCCACTAGGAGAAACCTATGGGTTTAAAGACTTGTTGCCTATGCTAAATGCAATCATGAGTCCTACGAAAGTGGATGTGTGTTCCATTTATTAGGCTAGTTTGTTTTTATTTTTTAGATTTTAGAATTCATGTATTACTAGGGACTGGTAATATTCAGGTTAGGGGTGTGATTAACCATCAAATTTGTTATTTTATTATATTTAACGATTGGTTAATTACATATTATTTGTGATTAAATGAGTTAAATTCTTTGATTTTCTAGTTTAATATTTTTTCTAGTTGTTTGGTTTATTTTGTAGGTAAATTGGTTAATTTAAAGTAATAATGAATAATGAAAGTGAAACAATCACTAGAATAAGAATCATAATTGATAAGGATTGAAGAATCATGAGGAAGACTTGAAGATAAATAAACAATTCAATCCTTATAAGAGTCCAAGTTTGAAGAAAATTCATTTAAAGTTGGATTTGGAAAGTATCTTAGAAGATGAGGAATTGACACGTTTTCAGTATTTTGGTCGTAACTTTTGACTCCGATATTCGATTGACCTGGTGTTTATGGGGTTAGAAAGAAGATTCCAAGGGATACAAAAGTATATTTCACGAAAATTTTGTGATTCAGCCTCTAAATATGCAAAATTCAAGATCGAAGTCTGAACAGATTGTATACCTACGAGGTCAAAGATTTTATGCACGGGATTTGACCTTTCAAGACTTTTGTTTGAAAATGAATTAGAGGTTCTCATCTTAAAAGAGATAATTATTTTTTTCCATCTTTTTATTTTTTTATTTTATTTTAGTTTATTATGTCTGGCTAAAAGGTTCAGCTAGGATTAGGGGAGGACCTCTCAATGAAATACGGCACTGTTATTGACTCTGTACTTAATAATTTATGATGTTTTGTTAATTTAACTTCTGATCTTTTAGCCAAATTTTTATTCTGTAAAAATTCTTGAGTTGTTGTGCTATGTACATCAATTGTTTGAATTTCCCTGCGAGTAAATAACTAATTATTTCATGTTTGAAATAATTATTATTATTTCATAAAATAATATAATTGGTTGATTATTCAGGTTCTTGAATAATCTTTTGATTATAACTTTAGGTTTTTTTACTTGATTTGTTACTTGAATTAACCGATTTAAGTCTTTAATTAGTATTGTATGAAATTGATAGGGAGTACACGATGCTCTAGTATTTTATATTACTGTTTTAATTTTTTAAATCAATTTTCTCCACTCAAAAATTTCTCCTAACGAATTATTTATTTTTAAGTTTGTTTTAGAATTTTTGTGATTGTTCTCTTGTTACAATTCCTCGAGGGTTCGACCTCGGTTTTTCGAAAAATATATTACTTTGCTCAACTTGCACTTGAATTTACAATATTAAAATTGCAGCACCTGATTAATTATATTTTGACTTGTATTATTTTGGCGTTAAAATTTAGGTCCAGTTTTTGCCTAATTAACTAAATCCAAACTTGTATCATTTGAGCTTACAAAATTTATATCTAACCTACGACTGCTATGTTATTTTAATTAAGTTGGTTCATAAATAATAACGAACATGGCAAAAAACCACACGATCTCAAAAGTGAAGGTCAATCAACAAATCCAAATCCAAATCCAAATCCAAATCCAAATGTCCGGATCGGATAATAAACCTGAACGGACTAGAACCGACAACCTAAAAGATTCGGTCACTCTTCTGCCTAAGCCTCCCATTGTCCACTCTCTCTCTCTCTCTCTCTGGATCCTTCTAGGGTTTCAAATTGTTAGACAGCGAGATTCCAGTAGCCAAAACCATATACAGCTAACTCGGGAAGTATGAACAATTTTGAACACAGAGAAATCAACAATGGGGAAGGGAAAAGATATTCTCGGGAAGACGAAATAGAAGAAGAAGAAGAAGAAGATGAAGATGAGGGAAACGGGAGAGGTCTTGATGCATGGGAGAGAGCTTATGCAGACGAGAGATCATGGGAATCCCTACAAGAGGATGAATCAGGACTCCTTCGTCCTATTGACAACAAAACCCTCTACCATGCTCAATATCGTAGGCGCCTGCGTTCCCTCTCATCCACTGCAAGAGCTGCTCGAATTCAGAAAGGCCTCATTCGCTATCTCTACGTTGTCATTGATCTATCGCGGGTATGTGAAAATTCATTTTGTCATTGTCTTTGCTTCTTGATCACTCATTAGTTACTATTGAACAGTTGTGAAATTAAAGAAATTTTGTGAATAATTGATTTCTTTTAGGTAAACAGAAAAAGGTGAATTGCCTTTACTGTTATCCATGCCTTGATCCAAAGTAGCATGGTTTCTATATTCAAGGAGAAAAGAATAGGAAATTGACCTCACCTCTGGTCATTGTGAAAACAATTCTAGTCAAATAATCAGATTCATATATTAATTGGAATTCAAGTTTGTTTCGCTTTTAATTTTTCATTGATAAAATTCTCTCTGACAGACTTACTGCAGTGGTTTCTCTACCTTTGAAATTCTCTCTGACTGACTCACTGCATTGGTTTGTCTACTTTTGAGTTCAAAACTGGATTAGGGCTAGCTAAATAAGTGTACCTAGTTGAGGAAAGCTGAATCTTTATAGGTCAATCGGCTCTTTTGGTTAGCCTGTCTCGTCATTGCTATGTTTGTCTGTATGCTACACCACTCTGTTAAGGATCTTTGTTTTTTTTGGCAAAAATCTGAATGTAAATGCTTTTTCTAAACATAGATCTTTATGACTTTTTGGCCTTATCAGACTCTGGTTTCCGTAACAGTGAGATGGAATTTGGGTTGTTTTGGAGGTTTTTGTTTGTTCCCACGATGCACTTTGTGCATCTAAAGGTATTTAAGTTTCTAAGCAAGCTCGAAAAGCATGGTAGAACACCAGAGAACTGGATAATGATTTGGGAATTATCATTAGTTAACCTAAGGAGATGATGGTCTAGGAGAGGTAAACTTAAAGTAACAGCTGTTCCTGTGGCATAAAATCCCACTGTTTTTTGTTGGTAATTGATTCACATTTAATTGAAATTTTGACATGTAGGCAGCGGGAGAGATGGATTTCCGGCCAAGCCGAATGGTCGTGGTTGCAAAACAAGTTGAGGCTTTCATTAGGGAATTCTTTGATCAGAATCCACTGAGCCAAATTGGCCTTGTAACTATAAAAGATGGGGTTGCTCAATGCTTAACGGATCTTGGTGGCAGTCCCGAGTCTCATATCAAAGCCTTGATGGGTAAGTTGGAGTGCTCAGGTGATTCCTCCCTTCAGAATGCCCTAGATCTTGTTGACGATTATCTTAATCAAATCCCGTCATATGGTCACCGTGAAGTTCTGATCTTATATTCGGCTCTTAGTACCTGTGATCCGGGTGATATAATGGAGACTATCCAGAAATGCAAGAGATCCAAAGTTAGGTGTTCAGTTATTGGTCTCTCCGCAGAACTCTATATATGCAAACTTCTATGCCAAGAAACTGGTGGATCGTATTCTGTTGCATTGGATGAGGTGAGTTCTGCTTATCAAAAGGATATTTAGAAACCATATATGAAGGTGATACAAGTGAAGATAAAATTTATGGGAATTTGAGCCCAAGCTTTTCCATCTAAAATGTAGTTTCCATCTCCAAAATCCCTAAATCAAATAAAGGTTGAAGCTCATCATTCACAGAAATCTGAAAATGACTTACAGTTGTTGTACAGAATAGCTAACCTTCTCGATTGAATTAGTGAATATTATAATCCAGATATGCCTAAATGCACTTCACCTCTTTCTTGCTTCTCTGATTTATATCTTCGTTGACAGCCTCACTTAAAAGAATTAGTGCTTGAGCATGCACCACCACCTCCAGCAATAGCAGAATTTGCAATTGCAAATTTGATCAAGATGGGATTCCCACAAAGAGCAGCAGAGGGTGTTATCTCAATTTGTTCCTGTCATAAAGAGGCTAAGGTTGGTGGGGGCTACACTTGTCCAAGATGCAAAGCACGAGTTTGTGAGTTGCCTACTGAATGTCGTATTTGTGGGCTTACCCTTGTTTCTTCTCCCCATTTGGCAAGATCATACCATCATCTTTTTCCCATAACACCGTTTGATGATGTGTCACACTCACGTCTGAGTAATTCCCGTCAAAAGAGACCAACAACTTGTTTTGGTTGCCAACTAAGTCTCCTGAATCAGGGTAAGTACTTCATAGCAAAACCTGGATTTTTGCAAGTGGATTTTGCATAGAATCTTATGACAATGTAGAAGTTAATGTTTGCTCTCTCTTTGCAAGTCTGTGTTATTATTATTGAAGTAATGCATAGCATGAGATGAGATGAATGTAGCATGTTGCTGTATTTTATTTGGGAAATTAACTTACCGTAAAGAACAGACAACAATTACGTTGTTGGACATATAAGTACCTTCGTTTTTACAAAAACAAAAATTAAATATACTAAACAAAGCATCTAGGTCAGGTAGTAGTAAAAATGACAAGATATACTATTGCTTCTTTTATCACTAGGCTCTTATCTTCATCATAACTTGGTTAAACAACAAGCTATTCTATATTTCTTAGCGCCTTTTCCAGTATGACCTTCATTGTGACCAAATTCATCTTTATGCCTTGCGTCTAGTTCTTACACAAGAAGTCCAAACCCGGAAAGAGCAGTTGAGAGAGAGAGAGAGAGAGATTAGTTTTGGCAACCTGGTAGATATGCTGATGGTTAGTTTATGCCATCTTCAATTTGGCAAGTGGCAACATTCAAGAAGAAAACACAACAACAATTTTTTTCCTGGAGCATTTTCTTTGTGATTACCCTTTTGCTTTGTGTTCTAATTATTGCCATGCTGCTTTCAAAATTGGAGATTCCAATCTCTTTCCTAGAAGGTGGTGTTTTATCGATACTTTGCTCAAGCAGCCATAGGATGGTGATCTATAGAACTTAGGCTATTAACCTCATACGGAAGCATAACATAGAAGCAACTGGTATGTTTCACCATTTCCCTGCTGCTAGCCTGTTTGTGTCATCATAGCTATTGTTCATGAGCAATCATTTCCAAATGCAACAAACTGTAGATCAGGAGCTCCAAAGCAAACCATAGAACAATCCTTAGATCTATATTATTTGTATCTGTACTTACTAAACATGTATCCATGTGAAATACTTTTTTGTCCCTTGCGACTTTTTATGTTGGTTTTGGTGCAGGAAACATGCCCAGCCCTTGTGTTGTTTGCCCGAAATGCAAGCAATACTTTTGCCTTGATTGTGACATTTACATTCATGAGAGCTTGCACAATTGTCCGGGTTGTGACAGCTTCAGGCAGTCTATGTCAAGTAGCAGAACCGAAGAATGACAAACATCTGCTGCAAACATATTGATTTGTTTCTACAAGATCTAAATGGTTCCCGGAGATTTCCACAATATTTTCCACCACCCAGAAAGTCCCGCTCCCGCTTCCTTTAAGTCATTTCTTGATCAGAAGCAAGCACAAGCTCAGACATTCCGAGGAACTACGGCCTCCATGCAAAAGCAAGTATGGGTTAGATTATGGAGCAACAATTATTGCTTAGTGCATGAGTTTTGGACTGAAACAATGCATTTGGGCAACTAGTTCATGTATCAAGTTGATTTGGGCCCACACTGTCAGATTCTGGATCCAGCCCTTTGGAGGACTGCTTTAAACTATGGTATGTGTTGGATGTTTAAATTTTTGTTAGTGTTCTAGCCTCTTTGTTGTATACTTGAGAAAAGAAAGAGAAAGGAGGGAGGGAGGGACCTGATCCATGTCTGCTCACTTGCTATCCTCTGTTGAGATTCTTGGTTAATTTGACGCCTAGAGACGTGAATAATTTTTTTGGTATTTTATTGTTCTCTTTGTAAATTATTAAAGAAAAATTATTTTCTTTATACAATATTTGGGCATTTTGTCTGTCGTATGAAATATTTCAAAACCACTAAACTTTCATAAGTAGTGGGACCTATATTTATCTCATTTAATACTTTGTTTGGGTAGAGAATTAAATGATAGAATAAACATTAAATTATTAAAGAATCTTCAGGATAATTATATCTTTAGAGATTTGTTAGGGGTAAAAATGTATTTTATCAAAACATTCTCCAACCAAACTATTTAAATCCATCAAATAGATCGGTTTATTTAAAAGGCTATATGTGAATTTAAAAATATTATTCATCCAAGTCGGAAATATTTTTAGGTGATATTACCGGATTTATCCAAATAAGAGAGTAAATGAAATAAAATGAGCTTAAAAATTATTTTGTTTAAAATTCTCTCATAATAACTAAACCAAACACCTCAGACATATGAATCAACATCCCAAAGGCTTGTTGGTTAGAGTATATGATATTTGCTTGATTTGAGTAAGATAATTTTCATTCAGGTTTTGTCTATCTATAATATAAAACAGAATAGATTTTAATAAACTCATTCGACGATTTCAAATAGACTCATCCAATGTACACTGACATCCCTTTCAAAATCATTCATATTGTACTACTAGTATAACTCATGTCTGAAAGCACGATAAAATATAAAATTCGAACATTCAAAAAATTGATCGCACTATATTAAATTTTTTTCAAAATATATTAACTACAAATTAATCAAATATTAAATAATTTAATATATAATAGAAATGAGTGATGTGATATTTTTAAAAAATAAATATATAAATGATTAAACATATGATAGAAATAAGTGATACGATTTGACGCTTGAATCTGACAAAGAGATAATAAGTAAGATAAGTGATTGGTGATAATTTTGAAGAAAAAAATATGACTGAGATACAATTCAAACACACTCCTGTTTTATTATATAGATATTTTCATGCACTAGTTACCCCTAAGATAAAGATAATGTAGACAACAGAGAAGGCAATGTTCTTCTTTAGTTATTTCAGACTAAATTCTCACACTTGCAAGTAGGCCAACGACCACACGACACACATTAGACACGTTTGGGTTTAAACTTTGTGAGTTTGTGATAAACGATATAGGCATGGTTATTTACAAGACAGAAGCTAGCTTCTATATGTTCTTCGCCTGAACATATAGAAGAAGCAACCTTCTATCCGGCCTCTGTACCAGTAGTGGAGTGGCTTGCGTTGGAAATGCCAAAACCCCAACTGACTAAACTCGACACAACCCAACTAAATGAATACATAACGACAAAAATAAAACATTGGATCAAACAATGCATTACAAACTTGTGATCATTAGGCTCCAATCAGGTTGTTCTATTCCACCTCTTAAAAAGAAAAAACCTTAAATCAAAATAATCCTGGCATCAAGAAAGCATAACCGGTTGTCAAATTGATACAATTACACTAAAAGTCGCACTTGCCAATCATCCATCTGGAAAATATTATATATTTCTATAAATTGCTGAATCCCGGTGGGTGAAAAAGAAGAGACATCTACCGGTCAGCCATTTGCTCTCTTCAGAAGAATATGGTTATTTGTGTCACTACAAGAGACTCCCCCACCCCCCGTCCCCCACCAAAAAAAAAACATCCGAAGGTAAATTCCCAATCCATGTTTTAGAATTTCACATTAAAACTTGTGTCTGATGTACAAATTTAGTAGCACTGAGACCTGCAAGTCATCTGAAAAAAAAAAGCGGAATAAAGAATGTATACCAGACCTGTCAAGTGAAAAAATAAAAATTAGACCATATAATTTATCATTAAAGTGGACTAAATCTAGAATTTAAAAGAAAAGTTAACAAGCTCACCCATAAAAAAGAATTCCCCAAGGTGCCAGCACACTCTTCAAACCGGAGAATTTGTTCATTGTGTGCCTCTCAGCGATTGAGATTACCGTTGCATGGGGAGAATGGAATGTATGACAGCCTTTTCTTCAATTTACAAACACAATTCAACTTGGTAGTATGAAGTGCTGGATCAACAAGCCAGTCTGGGAAAGGTCTTCTTAAAGCAAACAGATCGCACAGCATTTCATACGAAAAAGTCAGACAGAAATAAGTCCTCGTATCAAGGTCCATCTATTCTACTCGGAGTCTGTGTCAATTGAAAGATACAATCTCGGTCTTACAGAACGTCGTCCGCGAGGAAATGAGAAAGGACTATCTGATCTTTCCCTAGTTGTCTTCATTGGGTGGTTGTCATTCATACCAAGCAGCAAAGAAGCTGCATAAACAGGAAGGGAGGAGAATTTCACCAGGTGACAGAAGATAAATAAGCAAAGAGAGGGATAGTATAACACAGCAGTGACATTGCCTATTTGGTTCCAAGGGATAGAAACTGTACAGAATGCCCAAACAGAAAGAGATCTACCAAGTAAATAATTCACAACACTACAAAAGGTCCGCTCACATCAGGTCTAATTTTCAATCCATTAACAATGACTACTTTGGATTAGCTTGTTTATTCTGACAGACAGGAGAGTCAAATATCAACTTGCCAGAGCAGATCAATTTATTGAAGTAAGCAAAATATATCCTCTCAAAGTGAGAAGGTAACTTCATTTTAGGAGTGGGCAAAGGAAAAGAGGAGGGAAAAAAAAAAAAAAAGCCAAAAAAGGGAAAGAGAAAGAACAAAGCACATGTATACTCTGTAATCAGGCTCCTGAAGACCATAATCATTTGTTTTTTTGCTGCTCCTATTCTTCTAGAATTTGGATAGCAATATTACAAAAGTGTGATATTACATTTCAGTCAACATCTTGGGATGAGTTGGTAAATGAAGCTGCTATGATATGGAGGGGGAAAATATTACAAAATACTATTGCAAAGCTTTGTTTTCTAGAACAGTGCTACATTTGCCGTGAAAGAAAATTGAGAATTTTCTGTAACTCTTTCAAGGACCCTTGTATAACATTGAGGGTTATTAATGACATGATTTCATACAGGTTGTCCTCTTTGAAGATTTCAGATTCTTCTTCAGCTAGGCATGTCATGGGGATGTGGAGCATCAAATGGTAGTTTGATGAATGAGTTGCTGGAAAATACTTGCTTGACTTGTCTGGATGATGTTCTGGACATTGGGATTAATTGATGTTGTTCTGGTAAATATGTCATCTGTTCTTAAATCTTTTGATTCACTTGTATTGTTGTTTGAGGAGTGGGGTGTGGAGCTGAATTTACTGCTAGTAATAGATCATTCTGCTTTGCTGAATGTATCTCTAATTAGGGGTTTTTTTGTTACTTTTCCCCTTTCTTTGTAAAGCTCTAACTCATATCAATATAAAATTTCGTTTATTTACCAAAGAAAGAAAGAAAGAAAGAACAAAGCACATACCTGTGTCTGCCAAGGAGCCCAGAGCACCTTCATTCGATTGTAATTGCTGTCTTGAATCTAATCCACCATTTGCAGCTTCAGGCTCACCATGAACCCCACTGCCACCATCCCCTAGCCTGAGAGAAATCCAATCCTCGGTATGGACACCATTTGCCACATCCAGTTGATCTCTTACATCAGTCTGTACTGTTGCACCTGAAGGCCTTGTAGGTAAAAATATTTGAAGAGAAGGGTCATCCCCACCAAATGCCAAGGGATTATCAACTAGCCCGTCATTTATGTCAGCATTCACATGGTCAACAGAAGACTCAGGGACTAGAGCAGCAGATCCCATGGCAGTCTCAGCAGTCAATGTGTAGCCATTTATTGATGTGGGACAGTTCATTGAACCATGATGCACATCAACTAAGGCATCTGAGACGTCTGCGTCGGTACCAAATAACTGAAAACCAGGGCCTCCCTGGGCAGAAGGTAAAGACCACATGGGCATCCCAAATTCATCATCGTTGCCATTGAAAAGCCCCAGACATGAACTCCCACCAGCACCAAGGACAGGATCTTCATGATATGAATCTGGAATTCCAAGTGGAGGAACTGAAAATGTTACTGCACCAGCGTCAGTCTGAGAGTCCTTGAAAACTGTTCCAGAAGAAATCAAGGGTTCATTTTCTTCATCAGAATCACTAAGAACAATGACTTCAGCATCCCCCAGAGGAGCAGAAGAATTTCGGTCAGTAAATCCATATCTTGGATCAATGTTCAAAGCAATAGAATCCAACTCAATCCCGTTGTTGCTCGAAAAATCAAAGTTCCCACCACCATCCTGATTGACACTGGGATCTTCGCCATCCCTACCACTGCCAGTTGCACTGCTGCTCATAGGAATTACTTTCTGACCATAGTTTTCAAAATTATCTTGTAGTCTATTGCCTGAAGAGAGTGTATGCATATCTTCAGGTTTGCTGACTTCCCAAAAGCCATTTTGATTCTTCTTGATTCCAAGCTTCAAACACGTATGACCGTCAGAAGTACCTTCCTGCTTAATCTGCTTAAAAACTTCGGGTTTGGGTTTAGCTTCTCCCTCCATATGGGCACAGCGAGAACCATCAGGTAGGTGCCACTGCCAAAGATCCCCCAGATTCCTGCCACTACTTTCTGCTTTTGCACGCCAAGAACCATCAGGCTTCACCTCAATCTCTGTCACATCTTCTCCACAATTCCGCATCTGTATGGCAGTATCAAAACAAAGCATAATATGCATGGGTTGAAAGAACACATAATAGACTAAAATAAAATTTTACAATGTGCACTACCTTAGACGTGATGCGATTGAAATAGGGATCGATAATTATGTTCTCCAAAGAGTAGTTCTTGAGACAAATGGGGCATTGCCACTGCAACCATATAAACGCTAGCTAACATACCCAAATTGGCTAAAAAAGACTGAACAAGATATTCAACAAAAGAAGACCAAACAATATATATAATTATCATTCATGGTTGCTTGCCTTCCTAGACCGTTGGTTCATTTCAACAAAAACTTCAAGATCAAAACAGCCCATGTGCACACAAGGTTTGAATCTTCCAGCAGTCTTGATTCTCGAACCACTCATCTGTAACATATACAGAAGCAAATAACTGAAAATACGTTCAAAAATCAATGATTGTTGTATCACTCCGATACACGTGCAATCTTAGAAATCAAAGCAGTAAAAAAAAAAGGCTATAACACAGCAAAGCCCCATGACAACTACTCAAAGATATGCTGTACTCCAGGTAATAAATATCAGTGTTCAAAAGTCATCATACATATTGATGGATATTGCCATTGGCACAGAGATCCTTTGTCCAGTTATCAGGGCCACATATATAACTCAATGCATCAAGCCTTGATTATTTCCAGATGGCCATGGCAAGGTCATTATTTCCAAATTTTAGTAAACCTAAAATTTGGCTTTATTGCATATAGTGGCTATTCTCAAACTCCAACCATGATCTCACGCTTGGCAGCATTTTTAGATAACACTAAGAACCATACAGTACAATTAGGATTCCTAAGACTAGAGATGCTTTCCATACATGTTATAGAATAGACAATGCTAGAATTCATCAGTTTAGATACCCCTACAAGCAAGATAAAGGGGCAAAAACTGCATAAAAATCACATTTCTAAATTGTTAAGTTGGTTTTTTTGGGATGCATGATTTTTTAGTTTTTTTGGGATGCATGATCTTCTCATAAGAAACAACAGTCGATGGACTTCAGCAGAAACCCTAAAGTTATATCTAGATCAACATGATACCCACCAATATCTCCGTATCTTGTGAGATGTGCAATTTAAGCACACACGTAAATTACGATTCTCACATGAATCTCATATCAACATGCCACAATGAGCATCAAATTCACCACTACACCAAAATATATTATGGGATGTTATTCCAGGCTTTAGTACTTGACAACCAAAAACTTTAGCAGCGCACAAAATAAGAAGATAATGTACTAGCATCTTTGGAACTGCATACCTAACAACCACTGCTGCCTCATCATCCAAAAGTGCAACACACAATTTAGAACAAATATGGCAAAACAAGACAATTCCAAAGAGACAAGTGAAAGAGCCAAGAGGACAGTTTAAGTAGAGTCCAGTTAGATGCATGGATTTTGTAGAAGCAGAAAAGCAAGGGAGAATAAGTATAAAAAAGTATATGGCCTTCAGCTCTGAATGTTAAAGACTGTATCTTGAATTCCAAACACGAGATTTTTTTTATTAAAACAAAAGAGTATGTTTATTGAATTACCAGCACCAAATGTCCAAAAAAAAATTAACCATTTGATCATCAAAAACTAAACACTAGCATTACTTGCAACAATATTAGTGAACAGACAAAAATTATATTGATGTAATACTAGAGATTTTTGCTCTATTCATTTCAACAAGACAAAAAAGTCTTAGGTACATCACTACAACAGCTACTTCCATAAGTAAAGCAAAGTCATACACACGCCTTGCTCCTTCATAGTTTACAGTAAAGTAGAAAAAGTCAATCTAAAAAAGAGATGTGCACAGATAAATGCAACTACTTGGTATGGGTAGTAAGAATCATCCCATTCAATCTAAACAAGGAACAAGAACGGGCCCATCTCCTTAAATCACTCCCTCCCTTTATTATTCTTATTATTTATTTTATTTTATTTTTTTTGTTGGGGAGGGAGACATTGGCTAATGTCATCACGGCTTTATTTTTATTTATATATTTTGTTAAATGTTTATTGAATGCATTTTTAATTTCCAAAAAAAAACATAGAACAGCCAAACAAAAAATTCCCACCAAAAATTAGCGGAAAATTTATTAAGAGCAGAGAAAAATCAACTTTCTACATTTATACAAGCAATCAACTTGAAGTCTTAAAATGAACAATTGCAATCACATAAATATCATAACTTACAGGGCAACGTAAATTGACAGGAATAGAATCAGCAACAACTTCCAGATCACTGTCACCATCAGCATTCTCTGTTGCAGTTCCACCACCAACACAACGGCGGACACGAGCAAGAGCATCATCAAATTTCTCACCATCAGACTCCTTGGGAATCAAGTTAAAAATCTGAAAAACAAAACAGAAACAACATAATCAAAACTAAGAAAACCGGGGCATTCCAGGGCGCAGCCATTATCCTCCAGCCAATTTGAAGTTGAACATCAAATGATATCATTGTTCCTATCTCAATATTCATATACGCGAAAGTAGCAAAAATTGCAACTCATAAGTCAAAGCTAAAAGAACAATAAGAGAGCATCATTAGAAATATTTTACGCAAATGGCAGAAAGAACCCCCCCCCCCCCCCAAACCAGGAAAAAAAAAACAGATGCCTGATGGTGCACTTTCCTTTGTAACAAGTGCTGACAGTCTGCATAACATAGAAGTGACGCTATACATTATTATTCTACAAATCCTACCAATCTCAAATATATATAAATGCATCAGTTGGGAATCATTGACAAGCTTCACAGTGCACGCAGAACAATGACATGTAAACCAACACAGAAAATTTCCCCAACACCCATGCTGCCAAGACAAATCAATACAGTATCATACGGACATCATTATAAAAGCAAACTTCCTGACGTATCAAGCTCACAAACTGATGAAATACTCGAAGAAACTACAATAATCTGTGGAGGACTACAGGGCAGGATGCAGCAACTGAAGCATAGCCACAGTAACAGCTTGAGTGTTATCAACAAATTTTCAATGCAGTAGTGACAAAGGAATGATAACCTTTGAACAATGATTATCATTGTGAACATAGTCCATCAGCATGATCATTGTCCTACCCATGAAATGAAATTCATATACAGCGAAAGACAATTGTTTATCACCCATAGAAAATCCTGGCAAAACAACAACAAATCTACTAACATAAGCTTGAATGCAATACAATACAAATTGAAGAGACAATAATCCACTATGAATACGAATTAAATTGTGTTTCA
>CM042195.1:13412278-13449647 GCA_023539305.1 Ilex asprella
GAGAGGACTAAGTATTATATGTCTATAAACTTTAGGGATCTGGGTGTAATTTACTAATGAATATATATCGGACATTGAAGGTAGGGGTCTAAGTGTTACGCGCGTACAAATTTTAGGGATTTGTATGTAATATTTTAAATGTCAAAGGGTCTGAATAACTAAGTGACAAACCTCATGTGGTCTTAGTGTAATTCTCCCAATTTTAAATTTGTAAATCTTCTCCTCCTCTTGGATGGGTATGGAATGGATAGGTTGTCTAATCCCATACATCCTAATACCTAATCCAAACACACCTGATTGATTTTGCCAAGAAATTGTGAGATTGGTATATCCAACCCTTGGGACTCTATGTGTCGATCGATGATTCTAATACAGGGAGATTGTGTGATTACTAAGTCAATCACAAAATAATACAGAATCGAGCAATTTTATATGGACCTAATTAGAGGCTAATTCATTACAATTATTAGATTTATTGTGAGTTTCAATATTGGGTGAAACCCACTTTTTATCCAACATCACATATTGAACCTATTTGTTAGTTGTAATGTTGGGCGGAATCAACTTTTAATTCGACCTCTAAAAATAATTAAGTCGCCAAATTAGATACAAATAATATTTTCCAACACAATTATGTTGTGACTTACAATAGATCATGAACTTCAAGATTTGTGAATTATGAAAGCCCCATTATTCAACTAATTTTTTTGGTCAACACAAGTCTGAACACTCTATATTAAAAAATAAATAAAATTGGTACATAATACAATTATGCAATTAAATACAACATAAAACACAATAACGACTCATATTATAAGACTCAATGACTTATATTATAATAAAAAATATTATTTGGATCTTATTTAGGGACTTTATTTAGGGACCTAATGATGTACAACCATTAGGTTGATTGTTGACTTCATCTAACATTAGAACTTACAATCAATCCAACAGATAGAGTCCACAACTAATGCAATAATTACATTAAAACCACCTCATTCGATCCCTAAATAAGGTCTGCAAATAAGGTTCTTATAATATTGCTCTATTATAATTTATATTTGAATTTTTTAATCACAAAAAAAAAATTGCACGACACTCTAGTTTTCTATAAAGGGTTATTGCAGGTTTAGATCCGACCCATAAATCAAGGATAGGTACAATAACAAAAGAAGACCCCATACTCAAGTGGAAAGAAAAATATATAATCTTGCCCAATAGATTTAAAAGAAAGCTGATGGTTCTATGGATAGGGATTAGAACACAAGCCAGCATTGTCAACATCCACTTTGGAGCACATTGGCTCTGCAGTTTTAGTTGGATTCATACATGAACCACCTCATACCATGTATATGCACGAGGGCAAATTGAACTTTGACACCTTTAAATGTAGGGCATAGGACTAAGGTCCTACCCGAATAATGAAAGCCCTCTTTAATGGAGTGGTGTGTTAAAGGTTCGATTCTCCTCTCCCCTTCTCCTGTAGTGTAAACAATCGTTGTTGTCAAAAAAAAAATATAGGACATACACAAATTTAAAAAATTGACTTAATAATATTGTTATTATATTTATCATTAATTTAACTGAAAGTCTCAGTATTTATTGAGTTTTACTATCTATTCAATCTCCTCGTATTGCATTTCTAATTACATACATCTATTATAAATTGAACGAAAAACATGTGTCATTTTCTCTTGGCTATACCATGTTGTTTCACTTTAACTCAACATTCATTTAATCACATAAAATGATGTAGTTTCATATCAAACTATTTAAGAGATTGAGAAACTTATTGTTAACACCAAAAATATAAAAATTTGAGGGTGACACGTAGAGGTGATCTACGATCAAGAGAAGGTCAATGATAATCTAAGTCTAACAGATCCGTCAAATAAGTGAGACTCTAAGAATCCCGAGAAACGAAAAAACTTGACATTAAGGACCCTCAATTAGAGACAATTCAGTGCACATCTGAGTAACTCGGGGGAAGAGGCCATCTTGACGGTTAGAGATCATCTCCTGTAAATACAAAAGGCATGGCCACAGTGGTGGGATTCTTGATGAACACAATAACTATATGTAGAGCTAACCTCTCCTTTACTTAACTTATTTTCCAGCAAGTTTCTTTTAGCTTGTAATCATCACTTTGGTATTTTCTTTTCTACTTAATGCTAAGTACAATAGTTTGCACATTTATCTTTGTCCATCTTTTTGTTACTTTCGATTCCAGTTTTTCTTCTACATTCTAGTTTATTATGTTGTTAGTTGAAAATTAATTAAGTTCTTAAATTCCAAGACAATGAAAAGAGTCTAGAAATAGTCTTACACTTCGTTATAATCATTTGAACAATTACAATTTTAGAATCTCAGATCGGTTCGAAAAAGTAAGATCGAATGTATTTAGATTTTTAGTCCAATCAGATTTCGACACGCCCACAATTCAAAAATATGCCAAATACTTGTATAAAAAATCAACATATAGCGATGAAACAAGATCGGGATTATAAAATAGACAAAAGTTTATTAATTTTTCATGTATATAATCAAATTATAAAGATTAAGTAGTTGTCAACGTTACACATAACCAGGGAGAAAAAGTTAAATGGGTAAGGTGGGCTCATAGTTCAACTCTTTTAATATTGATTAAATGCACTGACTTTTTCTTCAAACTCAGGCAATTGTGCCTTTTTTTTGACCTTTATTTTGGTTCCAGATTACTACTCGTGGCTTAGCAATGTATTTTATAGAGGTGGCTAAAGTAAGAGAATTGCACTTATAATTTTTCTTACACATCAAAAGTAAAAGAGAAATTCGAACATAGGCTTAACAATGTATGTTATACATAGGTGGCCAAAGTAAGAGAATAGCACTTAATCCTTTTTCTTACCCATCAAAATGAAAGAAAGTCCAAAGGTAATTCAAATGATAACATAGTCAAGTTATAAATTTAGACGTTTTGAGTTTGAATTTTATAACTCCTTGGGATCAAATTCTAAGGAATTTATCCCTCATGCACATGTTAATCTAGACATGAATGATCTGCTTTTAACCGAATTGGAGAGTAAATTAGTTAATATCACTAGAGTAGAATCGTATTTCGTAATTTTTTTTAATCTTTTGATAGATATTATCAGGTGTTATTAAAATGCATAAGATTAGAAGCATAAACATATAGCATAAGCATCCTCTAACGGATACGAATTGCCTTTAGGCACTAACTAATGAGAATGAAATTGTTGTATTTTTTAAATTGAATGAGCAGATTCAAAAACCCTTGTTTTATAATAATAGAGTCATAATCCTTTCCCACATTATGCTATGTACCAATGGAAGAATGTAGACCTTAAAATATACAATCCATTGGTTATAAGTTTTTCTTTCACTAATAACTAGGGGTGGTAAATGGGTGGGTTGGGTTGGTTATGGGTTTGGTTAAATTGGATTGGACTAAAATCAATCCAATCCATTTTTTACTCACCTAATAAATGGACTATAATGAGTTGGGTTTATAATGGGTTGGGTTAAACCAATTAACCCATAAAGTAATTAACATTCTTAATAGACACATTAATACACCACACACATACACACACATTAGTAATGCTCTAAAATACAAATATACACACACACTAATACACCAAAACACATACAAATTAATACATTAAAAATATACACACTTAATACACTAAAATACACACTAATACACCAAAAATATACACATATATACTAACATAAAATTAAAACACATTTAATAAAAAACACACACATAATGGATGGTCCATGGGCATAAGTGCTCCATGTGTCATGGGTCAGCTCATGGGTCGTGGTCCGACCCGTGGGTCATTCATGGTGTACTAGTGTGTATGTGTGTTTTTAGTGTACTAGTGTGTATGTTTAGGTGCGTTATTGTATGTGTGTATTTTTTGGTGTAATAGTGTGTGTATTTTTTGGTATATTAGTATATTTATTTATTTTTATTTCTTGTGTTATTTAATAAAAAGATAAATACTCAACCCAATGGGTACTCATTTATAAACCATACTAACCCACTTAATTAAAATGAATCATATTACCCAACTCATTTAAACTCATATTAATTAATATAGGTACCCAACTCATTTATTTATGGACGGGTTAATGGGTAATGAGTTACGATTGTCACCTCTACTAATAACAAATTATATCCAATACAAGATAAGCCCGAGACTTTGAAAAAATTCTTATTTGTTTTTGGGATGATTTAATCAAAATACGGTTGTTTCAGTTCTTAGTAACAATAATATGATTATTCAAAGTTTATTTTCATATGAATGAGTCCAAAGTAAACTTGTCTCAAATAGATTTCTCGTTAACAAAGAAAAAAATGAAAAGAAAAATGACAATAACATGGCTCAATACTTATCGGGAAAAGAAAAAAACAACAATACAAATTATATATTAATCGAAAAATTATCTATCTAGTCTAATCTAACTTATCAAGTCGAAGTGGACAAAAAAAACAATACCATGTGTCTTTAAGACCATCTTTAAGGGTGGTATCTTTAAGGGTGGTATGTGGTGGGTTAGTCTGACCCACAAATAGATATGCTTGGTGGCTTCTACCTAACTAGGGGGTCACAAGCCTTTTTCCAAGGCTTATAATTTAATATAGTTAAACAAAATTATAATACCACATTTTTAGTGATATTAAAATTGACTCAATAATACGTACAAGGAGTATTAAAAAATGTATTTCGCACACTT
Source organism: Ilex asprella (assembly GCA_023539305.1). Lineage (NCBI taxonomy): Eukaryota > Viridiplantae > Streptophyta > Magnoliopsida > Aquifoliales > Aquifoliaceae > Ilex > Ilex asprella. The sequence goes on from CM042195.1 coordinate 13,417,022, forward strand.
ATGAAATAAGCTTATAAGAAATACAAAGTATTTTTTTCAACAAAATATAATATAAAATTAAATTAGAGAATTCTAACAAATTATGATTCTTTAACCTATCCCTTAATACTGACCCATATATTTTATATAGAGATAGTGTTTGGAATGATTTATTGAATTTAAAAGTACTTCTTACATAATTATTTTTTAAAAATCGTTTTATTAAAAAATACTTTTTTCCATAAGCATCGTTTGGATGCTCATTAAAAAATGTACTTAAATAAAAATAATTTTACAAAAAATTGTGTTTGGATAGTCAACTGAAAAAGAAAAATGACAGTCCTTATTCTAATTATTTTAGCAAGTACAACATAACGTGGACCATTAGATCAACGGTCCAAGAAGCCCCATCAATATCAACTATTCAGGAAGCCTAAGAAAGCTTAGAAGCTTCATGGCCTTCTTGAGAAAACTCTGATCATCGTCTTCAAAGAGCCATGTGAATCGGCGACGAGCCCAATCCATCGGCGATCGCAAGTAAAATCTTGCTCATCTCGTTCCTGAACTCCTCGAGATTGACGGTCCCGCTCTTATCACAATTGAAATTCTAAAAAATCGAGTCGTAGAGCCGAATCAGCTCCTCTGGCGATGTCGCAACATCGACGCCCAAGTGTGTCTCGATCAGGCTGAGAGACTCGAAGGTCTTTGCAGCTCCGATCTGGAAAAAACGCCATCGTTGTTCAAGTCTCGGACTGTTGAACCATCAAGTATCACCACTCCCATCTCTTTCTCTCTCTCTCTTTCCAGTGTGATAATTATGTGAAATGAAGAAACGATGATGATTTTTATGATAGGGTTGATATCGAAGAGAGAGGCCAATGGTGTATTTGATACAGAGGGATCGAGGGATACAAGGGGAGAAGATAAGTGTTTTAATTAAAAAAAAACGCTCAGGGGAAGTAAAAGTTATTTTTTTTTACTTCTTCTTAATAGCTTATTTAAGCACTAAACTTACTTTTACTTACTAAAAAGTGTTTTTAAAAAATTGATCCAAACCCTACTTTTTTAAAAAAGTATTTATGATGAGTCAAAATATCAAAAAAACACTTTTTTTTAAGCTATCACAAACACACTCAGAGTAGGGAAAGTTTTAAGGAGAAACTATAGAATTAATTAAAGTACAAATTTTTATTTTTTTGCATTAGTAAGGAATATCTTTCAATCGGACCTACTCAAAGGTTTTCATACAGACAGAGGATCAAGGTTGCTCAACCATCTTCTTTTTGTAGATGATACTTGATGGGATAATCTTGAGAAATGATTAGATCATGACGCGTGTCCTCAGTACCGAGAGACATCCTCTGGTTGGGCCAAATGTTGCAGGCACCTCGCTTCGACCATGTCCTCGGCATCCGAAGGATCCATTCTCTCGGCATAAGGACCTCACTCCAAAAGGTGCCGTGTATCTCGGCAACGGGTCAGCTCCACTAGAATTACTTGCCCTCGATCCCGAGGGTACTCTGAAAAGACTACTGATTACTGCAGCTGTAGCTGTTACCCTCTAAGAAGAGTCTGGTCAATGATTAGGTTAGTTTTTCAAAAAGTCAGAACGAACGACTCCCCACCAATGGTAGGTCGACACGTGATCAAGGTACAGTCTATTGACTTCCTACGAAGAGACTCCTTCATTAATGGAAAAACTATCCCAATCACTTGCATTTAAGAAAATCTCAGTGATGGGACGTGAATGGAGATTGTGGAAGCCGAGAGCAAGGAGCATTAAATGCTCTGAAGGCCGATCATTTAATTCTATCCCTTCAAATGACTGACATTAACTGTTCGGTGGTACGAGGAGGGCCGAACAATTAATGTTGGGGGATTACCTAGGCGAACTAGACGGAATGTTGCCACCTACTCTGACAGCTATGCTCTCCCTAGTCCAACAACAATGATGAGTTCTCGAAGGTATAAATAGTCTTCAAAAAAAACATTGCGAGGTAAGCAAAAGATATTACACCATAGCTCTACAGTGTTTCCTTCTTCTCCCATCACATATTGACTTGATCGTCGGAGGGGATACGCCGGAGAACACTCCGGCACCCTTTAACCCGATTTTTTCTGTGCCAGGAACCCTTCTTCATCCACTGGAATCAATCGGACACCCACTGGAGCAATTCATCACCACTCCTTAGGCCCCCTTTGGCCTTCTCAACCTACTTAGGGTGGAAAGGACTTCTATTAGACCCAACGACAGACCACTAAAGGAGACCCATTGCCGTCCCGGTCAAATCCAGTGCTCGATTCTTTCCCACAATTAATCGCCACCCCCTATTGTTCTGTGTTCACTACGGGAGAAATCTATTCCAAAAAATATTGTGCAGATATTTGTCCGCACAATACTCTTATTTTTTTTAAGGGAAACAAAAAATCTATGGTTAACTTGTTGAAGTTTATTGACAAATATGAAGCTTCATCTGGGCAGAAGGTTAATAAACAGAAAAATGTGTCGTACTGCTTTTCTAAAATTTTTATAGTAAGGAGAAATGTTTTACTTCATGCTGCAAACATTCCCATTAAAGAATGTCCTTTCACATATCTGGGGTGTCCTATAATCAAAGGTAAGACCAAGCTCAGTTATTTTGAGGATTTATTGAAGAAGTTTCAAGCTAGATAGAGGGTTGGTATGCAAAAATGTTATCAAATATGGGTAGAGTGGTTCTCATAAAATTAGTTTGAATTCAATTCTTGTTCATATGCTAGGTTCTCTTAATCTTCCCAAAGGAATGAGTGTTAAATTAATTTCTCTGATGTCTTCTTTTCTGTGGTCAAACAAGTTAGAAGTGAAGAAAAGACATTGGTGCTCTTGGAAGGATATTGTTAGAATATTTTAACTAAAATAGTGTTTTTAAGTGTGGGAATTCAATCCCACATCGACAAAATGTCCAAAGGAACTTGAGTATATATATAGGTTAGTCTTATTTAGCCTTTGAATTAAAGAGAGTCTTGGGACTCTCACGTGCGCAAGGGGAAGGACTAACGGAGGAGATACGGATTCCTAAATCTTCGTTGTTGAATGCTAAAAGCCTCTAACGGCTAGTATTCCAACAGTCATATTTTTAAATATAGAAGTCTATTAAAACTTATATTCTCTGTATATATATATACACATATATTTCCAGCATAGATATATCATCAAAAAATCAATCTTACATTGTATAAGTTTCTGGGCAATATACAAAAGGTGTGTGTGAAGCTTCTGCTTTATTCGATTGTGCAGATTTGAGTGAAGCTACAGTCTAAAGGATAAAAGGGCGCGAATCGTCTTAAGAGAGCGACCTAGTCCGCGCTTCACCCTACCGTTCACTTTATTTGGATCCAACTTTTTCTTACAGATCTTACTTTACCAAAAGATGAAGAAGGATTGAAGAAGTTCATAGAACTTTTAGACTGAAGCAAGTATGTAATTTGTTAGTTTGTTCATTTCTTTGGTCTTCTATCTTCTCTGCTAAAAATCTTAAGCAACAACGTCTCCTTAGAAATCAAATCTGAGGCAAGGTTATGGTAAATGCTTTAAAGACTTAGTCCCATGGTTCAAAACAGTGATTCATAATCCTCAGAAACTAGTAGGATCTGGAACCTCTATTGAGTTCTGGTGTGATAATTGGCTGGGATCTGATTCACTTATACTAAGAACCTCTTTCATCCATCAGCATTTTCCTATGCTTTTTGAAATTCTAATAAATGGATAATGACAACTAGAAGGTGTTGTACAGTGGATGGATTCACAGCTAGTTAAGGAAGTAGTTACAACCAATGTTTTACTGACTGATAATGAGGCTAGGCTGATATGGAAGCTCTCTTCTTCGGGGAATTTCATATCAAAATTAGCATGGGAGTTTATCAGATCTCCATGACAGATTAATATTCAGGCAAAAAATATTTGGAAACAGTATACTACTCCAAGTGCACAGTTAGTGGGATGGAAGATTTTAAAAAATGCTCTGCCTCTTGATTCTTCAACAGTTGGGCATTTCTCTAACTAGTCGATGTATCTTATGTTACAATGAAGTAGAATCAGATGCACATCTTTTTATTGACTGCAAATTTGCAAGAACAGTATGGAAAAGTGTTTCTGATTATCTAGGAATTCATTTGACTAGTAATGAGGATCCTATTTCTAGATTTATGAGAATTGTTGAAATTTACAGGCATCACTCTGTCAGCCATGGATTAATTAGAGGTATTTCACTGTTTGGTGTGTGCAGTCCGATGATCCTTGGTGTAACCAAGATTGCTCGAGGCGTAGAGGATCCTCGTGGAGATGAACCCAAGTGACATTGTCCAAAGACATCAAGTAGGCACGTGACGGGTAAACTTTAATATGAAGTATCTAACTATAATATTGATTGAGATATTTGGGGTAGTAGATTTGGTTTTAGTGAACCGACAAAGTTTCCTTATCGAGGAGGGTCCCTGACTATTTGTAGTTATTTTATTAATCAATAAATCAGCCTCATATGAGGAATTATTGATTTTATTTTTTATTTTTAAAAAGATAAGTGGCTGAACAATAGAAATGGAAAAACTACTACAATAATAAAAAATAATAATAATCATGGAGTACAGGACACAAATGGTGATTATTGCATCTCATGAGGATTATTAATGTAATTCAACAGTGAGCGGAGACAAAGAACAGGTAAATTAACGCATCGTGTACGCACTAGGGCTAACGAAAAGCGTCCCTCCTTCACGACCGTCAGATCCTATTTAATCCAACGGTGAAGAGGAAACCCTAACCTCACTACCACTACTGCTGCATATATAAATGCCTCAAGCCTCCGTTGCCTCATCCATAATTCTCTATATACAGACTCTCTCACCTCAAGTCGGCGAGCGAGCGAGCGAGAGAGATTTCACTTGAGCCTGCGCTTTTTTCATCTGCCAGTTTTTTATAGGTCGGTCAGTACTCTCAGTTTCTGTCTTCCTATGGTTTTTGTGGATATTAATTGTATGTTTCATTTGATTATATACATGTGTTCATATGCGTGTATGTGTGCGTGTTTGTATTGGATCTGTTAATCTGAGCTGATTTATGATTTTCTATTGTAAGGAATTGGTGAATCTGAATCTCTATATGCATGAAATTCGCTATTTTTTTTGATTCGGATCTGTTCAACACGTTTATGTCTCTTCAAACTCGTATTTTCGATTTTTTTTCTTGATTTTATCCTTGAATTTTAGCTATCTGTGAGGTTTGTTTTGTTTATTTTTTTCTTCCTATTTTGTCATGTAAAGGTTAACCATGATTAGTTATCTCTAATTGAGTTGTGTTTATGCATTCATGTTGGTATATGGTTGAATATTTATTCAAAATGATTTTGCGTAAACTTTTATGGTTTTGATTTGTGACTTATTTTAGATCCACCAGAATCTAATTTTGGAGAAAGGCCATTTTGAGGTTGACCTCACCTGGCCATCCATTAGCTGTCCTAGTTTCGAGATCCGGGGTACTGGTGGATAGGGCTGTTAATCAAGCCAAGCTTGAACACTATTTTAAGCTCGTTTAAGAGTAAATAGTTAAACGAGCCAGCTCGTTTATGTGTAAATTAAGCTTGAAAAAGGCTCGACAAGGGCTCGATTAACACCCCTACTGGTGGATGCAAATCGGTACATCTGCCTGCCCATTTGATAGAGTATCGTGGGTCTAGTAGACAAAATTTGTGTGAACTAATGTAGGCTAGAGTGCCGGCCGAACCATTAATTTTATTTCTGTTTTTTAAGTATTTTGTCACTGGGTAGGATCTCCTCTGGGACATTTTAAGTAGAATCTTCTTGATTATGCCACACAATGGTTATGGGGTGTGCATTTAACTTCATGTCAAAAATATCTCCAATTATGTGGGCCTGGGTACAAAAATAAATAGATAAAAATTGCTGGAAATCCTTTTTCAGTTTATGTTTCTGCTGAGAAAAGATAAAAGTGTAAACAGTGGGTTGTTTTCTTTTTCTGTGGTGAGTTAGTTTTGTGTATTAGGTTTTCAGAAAATTAAAATCTCAGTTCAACCTGAGTTGTTCGTTCAGCATATGGAATTTTGGTGCCAGAAATTTGTGTTTTATCTGCATGTGTTTATATGCTCACCGGTTTGAGTTCTTTGGGGTTTAGTTAATGTGATTTTTCTTCATTGTTGCATTTGCCAAACAATCTATTTTCACTAGAAATTCCTGACCCCCAGGCCTTCTCATTCGTCCTACATGTAATTGGAGTATTTGTCTTGTCAATCTTCTATTCATGGTTTCTTGGTGATTGTGTTTCTGTTCATGTCTACTTGTTTTATTTAAAGTTTCTTTGTTTAAAGTCCAGAATGGGTAAGGAGAAGTTTCACATCAACATTGTGGTCATTGGCCATGTCGACTCGGGCAAGTCGACCACTACTGGGCACTTGATCTATAAGCTTGGTGGTATTGACAAGCGTGTCATTGAAAGGTTTGAAAAGGAGGCAGCTGAGATGAACAAGAGGTCATTCAAGTATGCTTGGGTGCTTGACAAGCTCAAGGCTGAGCGGGAACGTGGTATTACCATTGATATTGCCTTGTGGAAGTTTGAGACCACCAAGTATTACTGCACGGTTATTGATGCCCCTGGACACAGGGATTTCATTAAGAATATGATCACTGGTACCTCACAGGCTGACTGTGCTGTCCTCATTATCGACTCCACCACTGGTGGTTTTGAAGCTGGTATTTCCAAGGATGGTCAGACCCGTGAGCATGCTTTGCTTGCTTTCACCCTTGGTGTCAAGCAGATGATTTGTTGCTGCAACAAGGTGAGCTCGTTGGTCAAATACTAAAAAATATATGTTGATGTTCTTTTCAGCATGTTTGAATGTAAGATGCGTTCTTACTGACCTTTTTTGTTCAATTTGTTTAGATGGATGCCACGACGCCAAAATACTCCAAGGCAAGGTATGATGAAATTGTAAAGGAAGTCTCTTCGTACCTGAAGAAGGTTGGATACAATCCTGACAAGATCCCATTTGTACCCATCTCTGGTTTTGAGGGAGACAATATGATTGAGAGGTCAACAAATCTTGACTGGTACAAGGGCCCAACCCTCCTTGAGGCTCTGGACCAGATCTCTGAGCCTAAGAGACCCTCAGACAAACCCCTTCGTCTCCCACTTCAGGATGTGTACAAAATTGGAGGTATTGGAACTGTGCCAGTAGGACGTGTTGAGACTGGTTTAATCAAGCCTGGTATGGTTGTGACCTTTGGACCAACTGGTCTGACAACTGAAGTTAAGTCTGTTGAGATGCATCATGAAGCTCTTCAGGAGGCCCTGCCAGGTGACAATGTTGGTTTCAACGTGAAGAATGTTGCTGTCAAGGATCTCAAGCGAGGATTTGTTGCTTCCAACTCTAAGGACGACCCTGCAAAAGGAGCTGCCAGCTTCACCTCTCAGGTCATTATCATGAACCACCCTGGCCAGATCGGAAATGGCTATGCACCAGTCCTTGACTGCCACACTTCCCATATTGCTGTCAAGTTTGCTGAGCTCTTGACCAAGATTGACAGACGATCTGGCAAGGAGCTTGAGAAGGAACCCAAGTTCTTGAAGAATGGTGATGCTGGTATGGTGAAGATGATTCCTACGAAGCCCATGGTGGTGGAGACTTTCTCTGAGTACCCACCCCTTGGTCGTTTTGCTGTGAGGGACATGCGCCAAACTGTTGCTGTTGGTGTCATCAAGAGTGTCGACAAGAAAGACCCCACTGGTGCCAAGGTCACCAAGGCCGCAGCTAAGAAGGGTGTCAAGTGAATTGCGTTTCAAATGAGATTTTCTATGAACAGTTTAATTTCTGTTATTTTCTTTAGCTATTTCCGAACTTGTTTTGGTCATTTAAGCAGTTTTGAGTATGGTTTTGGGAGCTTTCATCACCGCTCTCTAGCCTTACTTGTGAGAGTAGTGGAGGAATCGAGCAATTTTGGTGCGAACCAGATTGTTAGATGGGCAGTAGTGGAAGTTCCAGTGGCCATTTCTTGTTTCAACTTCATAACCTTGAGGTGAGTTGGTAGTTTGTGGTCGGTAAACAATTCCAGTTTGTTATGAACTTATAAGAGCGTTTTTATTTGTGTCATCTCCTTATCTCATGAATCGTCCTTTATTATTTTGGCACCAACTAGAGTTGTGATTCTGCGTTATGGTCTTCTTCACTCTGTCTCTAGGCAGCTTCATGCAGTTTGTCTATGCTCGAATTGAGTTCCATGAATGAATACTTGTGTCTGATGGGGGTCTGTATTGCGGTTTATTTAGGTATTGCTTGGGGTTTTGGTAGTAAACGAAGAGAAATTCACTCCATTCGATGTGGAAATAAGATTGCACCATTTTGCGCATGGACCTCAATAATAGGAGTCAATGGAGTTTCTTCGCCTATTACTAACTTGCTTCGGGAATAAGGGCTGGTGTCTACCCCCAAAAAATACTGAATGCAAACAGAGATATTAGATAATTATTGTCAATTAACAATCCTGCAGTTGCATAGTTTTAATTTAAACAAGAACATTAATACTTTTGTCTTTTAAAGTGCATTTCAAATGAATAAGGATTTTTGGATGAGTGGATTTCACTGCTGAAAAAAATTCACTCACTGATTTAAGGGTTTATATTGATTTGAGAAGTAATTTGAGATCCCTAGTGTGTAATGATTGCCCACTTTGGGAACATGGTGTCAATTGTCGGGCTAACAAGGGCCAGTGGACATGGTGTCACTGTCATGTGAAGTCTTATCGACATGTCTGCCAAAAGGCTGTGAGTAGATGCATCGAGCTTAAGGGTAATAAACTAATAACCACCTCATCGCAACCCATTTTCTGGCGAACTTACAATTAAAAATCTACCACAACCGATCCGAGAATCCTATAATTCGCTTCTCTTCTCCTCGTCCCTGAAGATTATTGTTCAGAATGACTTGAAACGACGAATCCTTTCTCTTTTGAGCTGCAACATAATTTTTTTTTTCACTCTGGAAGTGGTCTTTTATTTCTTCTCCAAAATGATTAAATCAACCATACAGTGGTTCTGCAACCTATTTTTCTTTTGTTCTGGATGTTAAGTGTTACGCTGAATAATAAGATAATTAAGCATCACTCCATTTCTCTGTCTATCTCTCTCTCTCTCTCAACATTTTTTCCTTTGGTGACATGCATAACATCTACATTACCAAACAATCTTCTGAAAAAACTCAGAAATGATCACCAGCAATGTAAGTTTGTAAGGGAGAGCTTAACAGTGCCCAGCCCTGTAAAGCATCTCAACGAATCATATGTGAACTAGCTGCAAGTAATAATATGAAATGTGGGACGTTTAACATTAGCTTTCAATGTAATGAAACATTATGCCCTCCGCAAACATTTTTTATTTTTCAAAATTGGACGCCGACAAGATAATGTAGTAAGCCATATGATACAAATAAATGTCCTCACAGACGGAGCTATTTTGTTTAGTGTCATCTGCCTGCTCAAGCTTCCTATTTCTACACAGGAAAAATAAAAATAAATAAACACACTCAAAATATCTGCTAGAGCACTTGTTGCTAGTTGATGACTGTAATGTCCACTTAGTGTTTTCCTTGTTTATCAAGAGTCGAGACTTTTACTGCTTCCACTAAGAGTACCAAACGGTACCAGATCATCACTCTGAATGTCAAGCCACTTACTAGTGTAAGCTAAGTTCGCAAATCACACAACCAATTAATATATAATCAAAACTTATATGGGAAATTAGATTAAATAAAACAGGACATCGTAGAGTGCAATTCATGCTCAAATAAAAACATAACCACCCTTACTTATCAGAACAGATAAATAAACAATTTAACAGAGAGAGAAAAAAGTAAATAAAATTTTTGAAGTTTCTTCTATCCACTTTCTGATGAATAATAAAAAATGATACTGTGAGCATCTCAATTTTACCTGACAGATAATCACAAATCCTTGTCATTGTCGAGTTGTGCTTTCGCTGCTGCCTTTTCTGCTTCTTCCAGAACAAATGTTTTAAGTGACTCCACATCCCTTGACCCTGATTATAAGCCAGTTATAAAATCAAATTGGATTTAGTAGGAATCTACATAGTGAGGGACACAAGCATACATATCTGCAGGAAGAGTAAATATTACATATCAATGTAAGCAGTTGCTAGTTTCAGTGATGTTAAACAAAAAGAAGAGAATGTAAATATGTATGAAAGCAAAATACAATTGATTTTCAACTGACAAGCGTCACTAAAATATAAGAGAACCAATCACATTTACTGCAACGATATTGACTCTCTCACTAGCAAGAGAAAAACTAAAGAACAAATTACCAATTTAGTAGGCCTTGTTAATAAACAGGAATAGGGTAGGAGCCTCGTTCGAGCATGTTTTCGTTCTTTAATATCAAGTTAAGTGTATATGTTTGTATATTATCAAAACTGCAGAGCTGCACCAAATCATGACTAACCACTACACCCTGCTCCTGTTCATATTGAACTGCAGAAATACACAAAAAGGTAATAATTCCACTTTTCTCCTTTCCATCTTAAATAGTGCAAATTCACAACAACAACAACAACAAAAAAAAAAAAAGGGAAAGAAGAAGAAGTGATACTTCGCCTCTTTTCATATGTTCCAATAATAACTTAAAATCTGGCTAATAAGTGCACATCAGGTTACTGTCCTAGTGACCATAATGTTTTACTTTTTTCGTGTGTTGTTATGCCATACTTTTTCTTGCAGCAAAAGTCTCTCCCCTTGGCCATTAAAATCTCCAAAGGATGCTCCCATAATCACAATGGATAAAGTACAACTGGAATTCTTCATGGCAATCCCCTATATTCTTCGATTAGTTTTAGTTGTGCTGGGGACATACCAAAAAACCGAATATTTTTATGCATCTATGAGACTATGACCCATGATGAACTAAATACAGCTTACAACATCAGAAGTTAATACGTCAAGGTATGAGAATGTCGAACATGGACTTCTGGATTAATAGCCATTTGACTCTACTCTTTGTATATTGTGATACGCATGTTTGGAAGTAAGGAGTAGCGACTTTCAGGCCCTTACTGAGTTGCTGTTTAGCTGGTGGTGGCATCTGTGTGATTTGCTTCAACTATTAGTATGGTATCTTGCGTGGCACTAAAGCATTTGACTTGATACCAGGATAGCTTTGATATTTATTGCTAGTAGTTTTGCTTTATTATCTCTGCTTTAGAGTTTGAGATTGTGGTTTCTCAGGCTCCTGTGCGAGAGCCCTGGAACTGTACACATGCCTTTTATTTGCATGAAATGCCTGTTGTCGATAATAAAACCTTATTCATCCTTAAGAAGACAGAGATTTGGGTCTTAGCTTCAACTTTTGTTGATTAATTTGACGTGAATGCTTCTATCGTCGAAAAAAATTCTATCCGCCAATCTCTTGCAGTAATTTGAGACTGAAGCTGGAATTTGTCTATACCAAGTTGGAAGTCCGAACTAGTCTTAGACTCTTAGGTGTTATTTGATAAAACTGAAAGTTGAATTCTGAATTTTAAACGCTGAATGTTGAAATTCTTAATTTGTAACTGAATTGAATCAAACTATTTGACAAGTACACAGAGCTGAAGTCTGAAAATAAATAATTTTTCAATTTTATCCTTCCACTCTTTTATTTTTTGTTACAAGTTGTCCAGACTTACGCTGACTACTCCATCAAGCTCAGCTGCTAGCCACTGTGACTTGAACTAGGTTAGAACATGTCCCTAAAAGGATAAGAGTGACTAACCCTTGGGAGTGTGCGAAGAAATTGAACCTAAGACTACTGGGTTACCAAAGACCAGAATCAACTACTGGATCACCCCTAAAGACTTATCCTTCCGGGCTTCCCCTCTTTACTTTGAAATTATGTGTTCAATAAGCATTTATATAATACAAAACCATGACACACCGGTAAAAATAATTCATTACATAAGTTATAATCCCTATTATCACATTATAGTCTAAAATTATTGCCATTGTCATAACTAGAGTTACTATCCTAATAATCACAACAAAATTATCACACAGGTCCGGAAAGAAACCTTCATTTTCATGACAATTATTTGTTGGGAATTTCAAAGAGATAAAAGGCAGTGAAGAAGATATCGCCTTACGGTTGAAGAAAAGGAGTTCAAAGTCGATTCTGTGAAGGGGAGAGAATAAAAATTCCCACATGGAGAGAGAGATGTTGCAAGGGAGAGCTTTGGAGAAGACTAGCTTATTTTGTTCAATGATTGTGGTGCTACCTCATCAAACGCGCTTAACTCATTCTTTACTAAATTTGTACAAGCTTAAGGGTTAAGTGGGGTAATCAAACAGCCCCTTGGTCTTTTTCCGATTCTCATTCAACATGAAGTCCTAGACTGGAAATCCTGTCGTCACTTGTCACATAATATGCAGATTGCATGTACTGCTAAAACGATCATCGACAGGAAAAAATCTGCAGAGAATTGAAGCAGTAGTCAATGAAAAACCCCTGTAAATAACAAACTTACTGAAAAAACACAATTGAGAAGAGTAGTTTTATCTTGGCAAAATGGCCTATGGTGTACAGAGTGGAAGATAATCAAATACGAGGATACTTATTGAAACAGGAAAAAATTAGAAAAATAGCAGGGGCTCAAACAGGAAAATGGAGTAACTTAACCAATAGCAAACACAAACACTAACTCTGTTTAGAGTTCAGACTAACTATAACCTTCAAAGATTACTATTTTAAGTTACAGGATTTATTCCATTATTTGATCATTTCAAGTCAGTCAGCAGTTCATTGCAAGTATTTGAGAAAAATGAGGAGAAACTTAAGAAGGATTCAGTTGCAATAACAGTTATGTAAGGAAATCATATAATATTCAATAACGAACACTTCTCGATAATGAAGCTAGGCAATCAGACAATTAAAGATAAATGGATATGGTTAAGTGAAAAACTGATTGGCAAACTATCTTGGAAACAAATTGGAACTCAAATATTACCTTGGTATTTTGCAACTTCTTCCCCATTATAGAAGAGCTTGAAAGTAGGATATGAATGTATATCAACTTTGCTACATACTGGTTTATCTGTAGCGCAGTCAACTAGTCCAATCTCTATCTCATCCTCTCCTTCCATTACCTTCCCCAAATCCTCCCACAATGTCCCCAAGTTCTTACTGAAACTCACAGGAATAAATATTAGCAATCAAACAACTTAATTCTTAGAATTAAAAGCAGATAAAGACAGAAATAATTACCAGTGCTTACACCAAGGGACACAAAATTGCACGAACCACGCAGTGTCCTTCTCCTGCACCTAATCAAACACACAGAAAGTCTAAGCGATAAAATTTCCACAAAACCCTAATCTGAATCCTCAATTCCAGGCTAACCCTAGTTTTCAAATTACAGCGTGGATCTGAGATCTTAGCTGAGGAATATATAAGTACAATAATTTGAAGAGGAAGTTAATTAGTACCTTGTCATTGAATGTATCAGACGTTAAGGTTATAACTTCAGCATCAGTGTTCCGAATCAAACTGAACACACAGATAATTGATACGATGAGAAATAAGCGACGATAATGATGATAGTCTCTCATCGCAGCTCGTTTCTTCGGAACTTGAAATGGCAGTTGAGTCGTTGACGATTGATCCCAAACTCGACAAGACGATCTGTTTCAGAGTAGATCAAGAGGGGGGACGACGAACTCGTACGAACTTGCGGACTATGGGATTCGTTTTGGTCTAAATTTTTAGGATTTATTACAGTTATCCCCCGCAATTATGGGCCAAATATCACTTGACTACTCTTAATTATTAAACCCGACGGATTTTTTTATTCATATAATTTATCTGTCACTTAAAATTGAGTCAAAATTGATCAATTAGATTTATACAATCAAAACACCTTCCTTTTGCCACGTTACTTACTTTATGTGATTTTATTTTATTTTTTTATTTTTGGTTCAATGCTTAGGATCTAGGGGTGTTTGAGTTAGTTTATATCCATATAGAATAATATTTTTCTCTATCTGATCAAAAGTAAATTATACACAGCGGGACTAAGGCATTTACAAGGGATATTCCTCATTAATTGACACTAAAAGATTGCCAAAATTTGAGTTTACAACTCTCCTCCCCCTTTTCTCTTTATAATTTGAGCAATGCTATTCAGACATAATTTACTGACCTAATTTACTGTAATCTTTGGATTGATTGTAGGCCCCATCAAACATTAAAACTTGGTGTTGACCCAATGATTCCTATAAAGCCACATCATTATATTAATAAATTAGGTTAAATTTTTTAATAATGCTTTGTATTCCAAATTTATATCCTAAATGTGCATCCCAAATCAATGGGAACCACTGGATGAGTGGGTCTTAATTAAAAAAGTTGATGAAACTCACTCATCTAATGATTCCCATTGATTTGAGATAAATATTTGACATACAAATTTAAAATATATAACACTGTTCTAATTTTTAAGTTCAAATAGCATTACTCTTATAATATTGGGTGTATTAGAGGAGCTTGAGGAAAAAGGTTCCAGCGGCGACTTTTGGTGGCGGGTTGTGTGTGGTGGGATGGAGAGGGGGTGATGGTCTTCTTTTAGTCATGGGTGTTTTGGGGTGAGGGAATAGTCTACTCATAATGGTCAATTTCAGTTAGCAGGTGGTAACGGATTTAAACTTTATCGTTTACAGGTGGTTAAGGATTCAAATCTTATCTCTATTCCGCCTCTCCCTCTCCCAACAAAAAAAAATGTTTTATAACTATTTTTCCACTTAATTTAGGCAGACATTTGATATGTTCAGAACATTAGGTTAATTAATGCCGTGCCATAGTCGAGTCGTAAGCTGTAAGTGAGGAGAGAGAGAGAGAGAACACAAATGATCATAATTTTTCAGACCAACTAGAGGAGAAAAATCCAATGTATTATGGAATGGAGAAGAAAACAAGTTCATCTTATTCAAAAATTCTGATCAGAGGCTCAGAGCATAATTAGATGAAAAAACAAAAGAACAACTTGGGAAATTAAGCAACTTCTACCCTATTCAGGAAAATCTTCAGTTCATCCTCACCAAAAACCACCCAACTAATCAAACCCCATGATCATATCATTTCCAAAGTTATTGATTATCCTTGGTATCAAATTAACCCTCCCCATCTCCAGCTCAAGCTCCAGCTCCGCTGCAGTGTCCGGTGGTGCCACCGTTGGCGACGGCAAGATCACAGACTCCCGTTGAGCATTAATGATCTTCTTCAGCCTCTCCTCACTGATCCCGAACGCTGCTGCAGTCTCAGATCCCTTCATGGTCTGAAGAAGTGAATTAGCTCCGGCTAGGAACTGTGGCCTGTTCCGGCGAGCCGAGGTGGTGAAACCAAAGAACTCGAACGGACCACCGCGCGATGCGATCTGGCAGAATGGGAAGTACCTTGGCACCCAGAACACATCACCTTCTTTCACTTTGGCATTCATCGCAAGGGTTCCGTTTGGATACACGATTTGGATACGACCGGTTCCTCTCAAGACGATTCCATATTCTGTTGCTGTTGGATTGACGTGTGGTGCCATCATTGATCCCTGAAGAAATGCTCATCACCGAATTTATGTTAGTTTTTAGTAAAAATCTCTTTATCAATATAGTTAAAAACGAATCAAACCGAGCCAAGCATCTTTAATATTAAAAACACACTTCTTAGTCTTTGACCTCTTTGTCACCACGAACCTTTGGTGAAATAACATGTGTCTATTGAAAAAAAAAACTTAAAAGAGTATTGAAAAGTTAAGGTAACGGCGTAAGATACATTAGTCCATATATAGTGTTACTCTCGATTCCTCACGGAACACTCGAATCCCCAAAGGGGGAGGGTGGCCTTGCCAGCTCTGATTCACCTTTGGGAGTTGCTAGCAGGAAACGTTTTTACTCAAGTTTCTTTAACATCTCGTGAAAACTGGATGAAAGCGTTATCCTCGAATGAAAGCAAGTGTCTAAGGCTCCGCCACTTGAAAGGATAGGTCTCGCTTCTTGAGAGGACCCCTCTCTTAAAGATTTCTAGTTAATGGTAAGTTCTTTATTTTGTATTATGGTGGGAATGAGGGAACGGACTCATAGCTCTTCCCCTACATGACGGGCAAGAGAGCATACAAGGTAGTGAGCGACATGACGGGCAAGAGAGCATACAAGGTAGTGAGCGACATCTTATACAATGTACGTCCTGGCTGCTTGCAATTGTTCGAACAAAGACTTGTGACGAGTTTCAAATATCTAAACAACTCAAGCTCATTTGGAAGTCTATATCAAAAGACTAATTACCGCAGTAAGATTGACGAGATAAATGCCCATGCCGGAGTGACGGAGAGGAGAATAATCGGACTCATCAATGGCCATGCTACATCCGTAGTTGTTCTTGTAGTCGGGCCGCCTATGGTAAATGTTGTACGAGTCGGGTCCTTTCTTGCTCCCATCTTCTCCTATCTTGTTTTCTATTCCCAGTACAGAAATCAAAAGCTTCCTCAATGACCATGTGGGTAGTTCCTGTTCTTCTTCTTGGCTAGCTTCCTCCTCAAAGAGCACAATTCTCTTGAGGTGTGCTTTTCTTTCATGATGATGTTGTTTCACAAATTGTGTCCACACAGTTGGTCGCTGAGAATCGTGCAAGTATACGATTGCGCCTGCTTGTTGCCTAGTCAAAATCTCCCTTATTTCTGATTCTGAAACCTGTTGGAAAAATGAAGATTCATAAAATTGAGATGAAAAATGAAAATGGGATATTGCTGATGAAGATGAAATTTTTTTTTGTGCTTACATTAAATGCAGCTGATAATGTCTGGGGATCGAATCCAGCAAGAATAGATGTTGGGTTGCTTCCTCCACCAACGAAGAAAGACTGCAAAACAACACATACGCCATTGTCATAGAAGTTGTATACAATACTTCTGCATGAAAATGTGTGATTTGCACCACACACGTGCTAGTTCAATGGCCGAACAAGGTGAGTCGTAAATTTGAACATCTTTGATTGCAAAAACTGTATAATTGATGTATAGGTTTGTTGGTGTGCCTATAAGTTTTTGTGTTACAGTCGTGTGTCTTTCAAACACGTGATTGAGACGATTGTTTAGTGTCCAAAAAAAATGGCATGATTTGTGATTAATAACTTGATTGCCATGTAAAGTTCTTTTTTTTTTTAGCAATGTTATTGGGACATAAATTATAGACATAATTTTGCGAACATAATGAATTGTCACAAATAAAATGACAATGAATTCATTTAATGCTACAATGAGACTCATCATTAATTATATTTCATTATCATTTCATTAGTGACAACTCATTATGTCCCCAAATTATGTCCCTATGTTCCAATAGCATTAGTGTTTTTTTTCGTGTGTGTCGTTTGGAGGGGGGGTGTACCTGGAAGCTATTCCATCCTAAACTCTCAGATGTATCAAGGCTGCAAATGCAATGGAGTTTCTCGCCTTCGGCTGTATTTTCCAAGTAGAATGCCGAGCCAGCTGAAATCCTGTAAACATCTCCGGTCTTCAATCGTCTCTCCACCATTTCATCTTTGTAGATATGCCCAACTCTTGCCTCCCCTGAAACCCACCATACGCCATCAAAACAACTGAACCGTTTATGTTCTTATGAAAATCGAAAAGAATCAATTGAATATTAAAATTTTAAGGTTTAGAGAGATATTTCAATATGTTTCGACCAATATTTTATTTGATTTTGAAATGTTTTGTTTTCAAGCTCACCAAAATTATACATTGAAATTTGATAACAATAACCTACTGTGAGAGAGAGAGAGAGAAGAATAGGACCTCGGCGAATGAATAGGATCAGACTGCAATCAAGGTACTGGGGGATGAAGAGACTCCTTGGTTCCATGGTGATGAAGCCAATATGCATACGCCTCTCCATAATTCTACCACCCCAACCCTTCACTACCCTCATGTCCCCAGCATCAGTCTTCACCACATGCTTTGAGTTCTGCAATAAGAAGAAATCTTCTCCCTCTCCCTCTTCTCTCTCTCTCCTCCCTCTTATTCCTTCATCTTCATACCCACCCACTGTGGCCACCAGTGCATAGCACACCACCAGCACTAGCAGCAGAAAAACCCTTCCCTCTCCCATCTCTCTTACCTCTCTCAACTCTTTCTTTCTCTCTTCTTGGTTTATGACTAGCTGTCAATGTCCCAGTGTGCGAATTGTGGAGTACTTGAAGCAGCTTATATAGAGGGAGGAGAGAGAGTAGAGGGCGACAAATGTCAGTCATGCAGGTTTTTGCAGATTTGGTGGCATTTTCTGGTGTATATATACATAGTTGAGATTTGATGAAAGAAATCCGGGCGGGTCACCTTGAGACAAGGTCTTTGGGTATGTTTGTTTGACGGAGAAGGATGGAAGGGTTTCCAATCCTCTCCGCTCTGGGTATTAAAGACATAATTTAATATTTTTATTAATTTTATATTATGTTTAACTTTTAATTTTTGCAATGTATTTTTTTTTTCCGATTAAAGCAAGGAAATGCAAGAATATATTATGTAGGAAAATTAAGGTTATAATCAGACAAAATGGAAGTCTTAAGTTCGAAAGGGAGGAGCCTAACTAATCCAACGGGAGATTTTTTTTGCAATGTATTAGAGTCTTACATAAAAATAATGATTGCATTTGGTAAGTGTAACTTACTTTAATACCCTTGTCTTGAATTTGAACATCAGATATTAGAAGGGTCAATACCATAATTTACTAATCTAATACTATTATTAACTTTCTAGCTCATTTTAATACCACCTCCCATATGGTATTGAATAATACCTCCTAGATGGGTTTATTTACACTGCATCCGGCCGGTATTAATTTTAATTGTTATAATCGGGCCGATAAAGACATAACAAATGCAGTATAAATTAAGAGTATTGATGGGTCAGACCCAAAGACCTAACTCATATTATAAGCCCAACTTATATTAAATAGTCCAATTTATAAAGATTCAGTATCCAATTCAAAGAGATCCACACCCGGTTAAGCTCATCAGAGTTTGAGGTGCTACATCACCAAGGGAGTAAACAGGGTCATCTAAGCTGCCTTGAAAAGAGTCAACCCCTACGTTATCATTTGACCGAATCTTATGGAGAACACCGTAACTGTCTTACCTATTCGTCAGCTCTGCCAAATTAGACACTTAATTACTAATAAGTCGCTTCAATCTGTTAGGAGGGCGAATATAAATCCTTATCTCATCTAGTTTATTGTCTCTCTCTACTTTAATTGCTGCATTTACTACTGTTCAATTGACAGGTGGTGTACAAACTTAATTTGTGCATCATCAAGTACAAACAAAAAAAATCATAAATTACACTAAAAATATATCAATCATAGAAAATTCTATCACAATAAAATACAAACAAGAAATAAAAGAATGCTCATAGTTTAGAAAAAAAAAAAGTTAGGCAAGAATCATGAGTAAAAAATACTGAAAATTAGCAAAAAAGTCATGAAAGACCTTTGTTATTGCCTCATGGTATTTCATATAAAGGCAAAAAATAACTTGCGTGAGGCTTGCATAATCAACAATTGCATATTTTTATCTCTACGTTTCTCTCTAATTTTCTATTCTCTTCTTTATTTTCATTTTATTGGAGTAATCTTAATCTCATAACATTACGATGTTTATTTTTAGATTTTTTCAAGTTCAAATATTTTTTTACATTCATGCTTCTTATATATTTACAAAATAATTCTACTTTTGATCTCATATTTAAAGAAGTTCGTAATTTAAAAAAAAAATCTAAAAATGAGTTTCAATATATCCAAAATATATTCAAACATGCTTAAAGCATGTCCGTAATATGCTTAGTCATTTTGTGTTAGCTTATATGAAAATTTTAGGGTGAGCAGAATAAAATCATTTTGAAAAATATTTTAAAAAATAATATATCTATATACATTAAAAAAAAATTCAAAATTTGAAATGGGTGGTGTGGCTGGTGGACCCAGAATTTTTTTGTTATTTTAAGTTGGCCTTTTTTTTTTCTTTTGGGACGATGGCCGTAGATCTATCATTTTTATCTTTAGTTTTGGATGAGAATAAATATATATTATACAAATATATTTATATATATACCTGGGTAATAAAAAATTGAGAGGGGACACTTGCCCACCTTGGACCATGCATAGCTCCGCCCATACTTATACCATTCTAAAAGCAAAAGCAAACATGCCCTTGCTGTTTCGAGTTTTGTACAACTACTGCACAAAGGGATTGAAGCCTTCGATCGTTCCATCTCCATGGTTTTGATTTCATAGCATACACCGACTTTAAGAATCTGTTTGAACAATTCACAAGAAAATTTCACATGTTGTGATATACATCACGTTAGCAGTGTCATGTGTTTTAAGTTATAACTATCTAATAAAAAAACCGAACTCCTCACTTATTTACATAGACGGGTGAGTAGTTATTGAATATTGAGGGGCTCACTTGCCCACTTGTTAATTTATTAGTGTACTAGTTGGTGCACACGTGTGTTGCACGTGCACCACTTCAAATTGTATGTTTGATTGTTATTTTTGTTTTTAATTATATTGATTTATTGTTCATGCTTAGAGTAGGTGTCTGCAAATGTACTTTTTATTATATGATAAAAATTGATTATAAAGCAAAGTAACAAATGAATGATGAATGAAGGCACAAACAAAAAATATCTATACATTTCCAATATATTTTGTAGTGGGGAAAATCAAATTTGACATAAACATATTGAGTGCATTAGATCATTTGTTTTAGTTAAATTATAAACTATCTAGATATTGCATTATTAATAACCAATGGGGAATATATATTTTACCCGGTTTTAGCTCCAGCACGAGCATAGAAATCCAACTAAAATGCCTAAATAGGAATGTAAAAGTATTATAAATGGCACCGTTGGAGAAATGGCAATCCCAAAAGAACATCATCTCACATTAGCATATCATTGATGTTGTACCATCAGTTACCATTATGCTTTAAATTTTTTTTCCCAGCTCAATATTCTAGCAATAGTTTAGGCCGTTGGGGGGAAAGACAAGAATCTATAACTTTTTGCCTTTTTATGTTTCCTAGGAGAGATACAGAAAAGAGGAACTAAAAAATAATTCAACTTTTTTTTTTTATTTAGCTTATCTTGTCTTACCATTTTATGCTTCTTCCCTGAATTGTGTTAGCCATTGCAATGAATTATAAGACCAGCTTCGAAGATTTTTCATTCACTGTCAAAGAGATATATAAAAAGAGCTAAATTGTATCTAATTTAGAAAAGTCTTAGACGCATGTAATTAAGTCAATTTTTTTAAATCTACATAGGAATTATGTGAAATTCAAAGATATATTATTATGCAATTTCAGAAGATCAGATTTTCTAAACTATTGGCAGAACACAACCTAGTATTTATTCTGCTTCTATATAAACAACCCATATAAGAATGTCAAAAAAGCATATAATCAAAACGAAAAAGGGCCATGTTATACCATAGAAAAAAAATGCAAAAGCACAAAGAAATTGTATACAGGATAAATATAAAATTCAAGTAGCAACATAATGAGTGCATATTGAAACTTTAGAGAGAGAGAGGGGCTTGAATTGGTGAAGCACGCTTTTAATTGTGTATAAGAGTATGTGCAGCCAGTGGATATTGAAGAGGCATAAAATGGTTCAACTTCTAATTTAGGCTAATATTTATTGCAAAGTGAAGAATATTTATTGCATCATTTGTACCGCCTGAAATTTATAACTAAGATAAAGCTATTCGCTTAACAAGCATAAATGAAAGTGGAAGGATCCAAGTGGCTTTACAAAAATAAGCAAGGATAGATTCTTGTAAGAGTAATTGAACAAATTTAGAGAGAAACATGTAGATCTATAGAGCCACTAAAGGAGCATTAAAGAGTGAAAAGAGGGGGAGTGTCTTTATTGAATGACTTGATGGTTTAATGAGTAAAAATGGATATAAATTAAGTGTAGAACCCACATATATATAACCAAACAATAAATGTACAATTATAACTCTCTCGCTCATTAAACTCTAATAACCTAAGCTGTTATAACTCCAACACTCCCCCTCAAGCTAGGAGCAAAAAATGTCAACTAAGTCAAGCTTAACAAAGGAGTCCTGAAGAATAGATAGAGTGACAGGTTTGATAAAAATATTCGCAACCTAATCACTGGTCCCCACAAACGATGGAGTAACAATACTACTACCTAACCTTCTCCCGAAGAAAGTGAACATCAATCTCTATATGCTTTGTCCTCTCGTGTAATATAGAGTCAGAAGCAAGCTGAATAGCAGATCAATTATCACAATATAATGTAGATGAAGAAGTCACTAGAAATCCTAACTCGTCAATAGTCGATCGTAGCCAGATAATCTCACATGTGTCAAGTGTCAATGCCCGATACTCTGCCTTTGTTGATGAACGAGAGACAACTGATTATTTCTTGCTCTTCCAAGAGATAATATGAGTTCCTCAAAAAATACAGAAGCTTGTAGTAAATCGACAGTCACACACTCCCCCATAATCTGAATCTGAATAACAGACTAGAGAACCATTCTGAGATCCTGATGCATAAAACAATCCAAGTCCAAGACAAGACTTGAGGTATCGAAGAATATGATAAACTGCATCAAGATGAGGCTGACATAGTCTGTGCATTAACTGACTAACTCGGCTGACAGCGAATAAAATGTCTGGTCTAGTGTTAGCTAGGTAGATAAGTCAACCTACCAATCTCTGATAGACAGTCGGATCTCTTAACTCATCACCTTCACCAGTAAGCTTCAGGTTCGGAATCATGGACGATGATGCCGGTTTGCACCCTGGCATCACAGTGTCTGAGGGAAGATCCATAACATACTTTCTCTAAGAAAGAATAACACCCCTGCTGCTACGGGCAACCTCAATCCCCAGAAAGTATTGCAGAAATCTAAGGTCCTTCACATCGAAGGTCTTTCCAAGGTTTACCTTGACCTGCGCAGTCCCAGAAAAATCATCCTCAGTAATAATAATATCATTAACATACACCAAAAGGATAACACACTGTCTAGAAGTATTCCGTTGAATAGAGTAGGTATGATCAGAATGACATATGGTGAACATCAAACATACGACTACATCACTAAAGTAAGAGAACCAGACTTGTGGTGACTATTTCGGTTCATAAAGAGACTTACGCAGTCGACATATCTTTCCAGCGCACTCCCCCTCACCATGAAAGCCCAGTGGTGTATCCATATAAATCATCTCATTCAGATCACCGTGAAGAAACACATTCTTCACATCTAATTGATGAAAAGGTCAAGATTACTCCGCAGTCAAAGAAAAAATCAACCAAACAGTAGTAAATTTTGCTACAGGGCAAATGTATCACCAAAATCACAACTTGGTACTTGAGTAAAGCCTTTCGCCACAAGCCTAGCCTTGTGACGATCAATAGTACCATCCGCAATAAACTTTAGGGTGTAAACCCAATGACAACTAGCAGGCTTCACCCTTGAAGGTAAAGAGACAAGATCTCATGTATGATTACGCTGAAGAACGTCCATCTCCGTCTGCATGACAAAATCCAACTAGGGTTCCCACATAACCTCTGAAATAGAACAAGGAACTGGCGTATCTGGTAAAGTCATGTTATAAGCTCGAAATATAGGAAATAAACCACCATAAGAAACATAAGCAGAGACCGGATATAAAATTCTGGCGGTCCAACCATAACGATCAACTGGATGGCGATCATGCTGTGGATAACAACACCCTATATCATCATCATCTACTAACAATGTCTCATCAGGTAAAGTAACTAGCTCAGTACCTACAATCTCATCAATACTAACAATAGGTGCATCAATATGCTCAACAAACTGAGAAGTATTACCTGCATCGCCTGAGGTAGAGGGGACATCAGTAAGGGGATGAGAGCAAGTACGACGAACATATACCTATAAAGGTAGAGAGACTGGTGACTTTGTACCGACAGAAATGAGTGACTCTGGAAAAGGAGAAACTAATTACTCTGTAGTGATTGTGACCAATGACTCTGGCTCCTGTGGTAACAAAAAATCAAACGGAGTATCATCAACTAGAGGGATAGACACAAGAATAGAAGAAAAATAAGGAATATGTTCAAGAAAGGTAACATCTAGACTGTGATACATACATTGCCTGACAGGATCATAACATCGATACCCCTTAGACTAATGACAATAGCCCATAAAGACACAACGAATCGCTTTATCATCAAGCTTATGACGAGTAAGAGACTGATCCTGAACAAAACATGTATAGCCAAAAACACGAGTGGGGACCAAAAAAAGTATCTGCTCAGAGAATAAAACCTATAAGGGAGTCCTATGCTGAAGAACATTACTCGGTGTACTATTGTACAGAAAGGTAGAAGTCAAAACAATAAAATGCCAATAAGATTCTGGTACCCTCATACCTCTAAGTATACCCATACCATTCCTATCAGACTCCTATTTTTCCTTTGAGCAATTTTATTTTGCTCAGGAGTATATGAACAAGTAAGTTGCTGAAGGATACTTTGAGAAGAAAGGTGAGACATTAAGACATCAAACACATATTCTTTGGCATTATTCGATCGAAGAGCATGAACAATGACATCAAATTGAGTCTTAATCATCTAGGAAAACTGAGTGATTATAGGGATTACATCAGACTTCCTATGCAAAAAGTAAATTCAAGTATAACGAGTATGATCATCTATAAATGTCGCATAATATCGAACACCTGACAGAGCAATAACAGGAGAAAGTCCCCAAATATCAGAGTGTATTAGGTCAAATGACTTGGGTGACTGATGCATGTGAAGAATATAACTGGTCCTAATATGTTTCAATAGAGAACATATAACACAGTCAAGTTTACCACCAACACAAGTTTTGCTCAAAACAAAAAATAATATAAATAAATATTTAAAATTTGTATGTCCAAAATGGTCATGCCACTAAACAGTTTGTGACGAAAAATCATAACGACAAGTACTAGGTAAAATACTAGCATGCAAGCTAGAAATAGATAAAGACAAAACAACTGATGTAGGTGGAAGAACTGGTGAAACTGGAGGTGAATCGCCTAGATTATACAATCCATCTCTATCACGTCCCCTGATAATAATCCTCCTAGTACTCAGGTCCTGCAAATAACACGAATCAGATAAGAACACAGCCGTACAGTGAAAATCTCTAGCTAACTGATGTATGGATAATAGATTCATGATCAATTTTGGCACATGAAAGTTGAATTTAATGTAAAACCATTTAGGAGACAGACTGTACCCCTACTAATAATAGGGACATGTGTCACATCAGCTAGCTGAACCTGTGTATGTAACTGCTCATCAAAAGTGATGAAGTGATGGGCCTCACCTGTCATATGATCATTTGCACCCAAGTCCAGCATCCAAAGAGGAGACAGACTGGCGCGAGCATGAAAGACACGAGATGTATCTGTGGTGGCGGCAGTATGTCACGCCCCATCCCGGTCTCCTAAGGATGGGACGCGACTAGGTTTTTGATGTACCTATTTACACACACACACACACACACACACACACACACACATATAATCTAGATTAATAAAACACTAATTAATCTCACAAGTGCAACAATATCACCCATCACCTTAGTCAATAAGCATGATGGTAAACCTGTCTCATAACCTATACCATATATAATACATGTACCAATTGTTTGTTTCCGAAGTTATAGATAGATACAAAATCTCACACCTACATAGCATACGTCACAAAGTATGCCTGTAGAGTCTATTTATAAATATATACTATTTAACCTGCTATAATAATCTCTCATTTAACATAATATACAACCAAACAAATAATTATACAGTCCTTCAATCTGTATCATTTACTCATTTAAAACTAAATACATAACGAACAAAATGTCATACTAACATTATACAAAACTCAACCGATTTGACAGTAGACTGATCTGTGTCTCCCGCTCCTGTACCTGAAAAGGAGAAACTATAGGGGTGTGAGCTAAACCACGCGCTCAGTGAGTATACATGCCGTATATGAAATGAAAATGATAATAATACATAGAAGTAGGTAAATACACGTATCAAACAACAACATCAATCTAATTCTAAGAATTCACAAGTCACAATATATCCACACTACCCCTCATTGGGTAATCTATCACACATGGATTCGTGTCTCTCGAACCTCCCGGGAACACTACAGTGTTAGCACACCACTGCACGCCCAGTGATCAGGCATCGACGTTCCTGTCTCAAACAGTGCGCCATATTCCACAATACACAATACAAAACATCATCCAATCACATAAGCACATAACACATAATCCTGGAGAAACGCTATTAAATTCTATCATCTAACATTATCTTATAATAGTATTTTCAAAACATATAAAGATATACACCCATCTCAAATATACCGATCTACAACCCTTCGCTTTTATCGATGGATCCTTCTAGTGTTATCGTATTACCGACTGTTTCACCCATTGAACCTAACACATTTGTAATTACAATATCAATATGTTTATCACATTTAATAGTTAATCATGCACTAATGCATGCAAAATAATGCACCAAAAGTGCCTCGATAACTCCGATTATCGCACTGTTCACTCACATACTACCACATTCAATTTAGGGGTCATATTTCCTCCCCAAATCTTCAAAATCACTCGCATTAATCACATTTAGGATTAAATAGGTCAAATACATTGACCGGGGCCCATTTCCACACATTTCGATCCCGAATCCTAAAAATCGCACTTTTAGAATTTCGTACATTTCGCATCAAATATTATATTCATTTGCATTCAAAATTTATATTGTCACATCAAGAATCATTTAAAAGTGCAACATGCAAAATTTTGAGTCATTGGGATTAAAATTCATATAAGTGATAATAATATTTAGAAATCAAGATTTTGGCATTACCAACACCCTTTCCCAACATCTATTGCTTTTTTCTTTTAAAACCGCTACACTTAAATTCACATATACATTTAATCAAGGAAAAACAACCCCTAATTGAGCATTTAAACCACCCATTTCATTCCTAAAATTTTCGTTTTTAACCTAGCCCACTAAATGCTTCCCGAATATCTCAAATGGTCATTTCTATATTTTTCGTACACTTGGTTGAATACCCATTTATTACTCTTTCTCAACAACCCTCAAATTAAGTTTAATGCTCTTAATTTAAACTCACAAAAATCTGTTTTGAACTTAAAATAAAACAGCCCATTAATTTAACGCAAAACAACCCACTAATTATATTTAATACACTTAATTTAAACTCACTAAAATATGTTTTGAAATTAAACTAAAACAACCCATACATAAAATTAACTAAAACAATCTATGAAATTAAATTAAAACAGTCACTAATTCCAAATAAAACAGGCCACATAATTACGTACATACTAAAATAAACAGACTTAAAATTAATCCCATATACCTTCTTCTTCTCTCTCTCAGTTGGAACTAGAAATACACCAAAACACTTGATTTTCTCTCTCTCTCTCTCTCTTTCTCATTTGTCTCGGCTCAAAGGAACACACTCATATATTTTTTTTCCTTTTCTCTTTTGCTCTCCTCACTCTCGGTTTCCAGCCAAGAAAAACACACACACACGCTGGTTTTATGAATTAAACACACACACACTTTTTCACACTTTAAAGTACACACACACACGCATATAAAATGACCCACCCTTCTCATATGTTAACACATGTAAAGGTGTTTCAATAATTATGTTTGCCTTCCCCCAAATTCTCAAGTGATTCCAAAATCAACTCATTATTATTTTCATACACAAAAATGTTATCTAATAAATAATTTCACATAATTGCTATTAGTCAACATAATTATTCTAATATGTATGCAATACATGATTGTGTCTCACATAGTAGTAAAAGTTGGACCCTGAGAAGTCAGGACGGATATAAGGATATCTAATCGGAAAGTGATAGCATTCATATCACTCTGCCAAGAAGGAATAGTAGGAGCAGTAGTAGGAACAGCGACAGTAGGTGGTGGTACCTCAGCAACAACAGTAGTACAACTGCAAGGAGGCGGCTTAAGCTCCGGATGGAGCTTCCAACAAGCAGTCTTAAGATGTCCTGGTCGCCCACAATAATCACATTGACGAAAATCCTCCTGTTTACGCTGATCTGGGGCATCTTGACGATGCTGGTCCGAGCGTTATCCACATCTGGTTGAGAATCTTGAACGAGACCCAGTAGTAACTGCAAAAACTGCAAGGGTCATCTAGTAGGCCGAAGGAGTCAAGGCCTAAAGAGACGGAAGTCTCATCATCGACAAGATCTGCAAACGAGGTCCCTCAAACTGATCACGAAGCCCCACAAGGAACTTGTGAATCCTATCCTCTTGCTCTCAAGTATGTAAGAATGCTGCTCCCTCGGGCTCAATCCTCGGAATGGCAGTAAAAGGACATAGAGTCTCATACTCAAGCCAGCGCTGGATCAAATAGCCATAGTAATCCTGAACGGTCAGATCTTGTTGTCGAGCATATGAGAGCTCCCGAGAAAGATCATAAACGCGAACTCCCCGTCTTAACTGTGAGTACATCTCTGATAATGCTTTCCATAGCTTCGGAACAAAGATATGAAACTGATGAATCCTACAAACAGATGGCTCCATTGAGCCAAATAACTATCCAAGAATGACGCACTTCTCAGAGAACCACGCAGAGCATCCAAGGTCGACATCAACTGATTTTGGATGAGATCCCGTCAGCCAACAAAATTTCCCTACACGGCCTAAGAAAAGCTAGAATGAGCGAGACCACTCCGCGAAATTACGATCATTCAACAACTGTGCCATAACTTTTTAAGAGATCATGCTCGACAGTGTTGGTAATGCAACTGTGTCAGTAGGTACTGTATACTGGTCAAACATAAAATGGGAAGTACCAATAGAGGTGTCAACAATAGTGGTCTCAAGTCCCTCAATAGTAGTCATATCAAAAATAATACTAGGGCACCTGTGACAGAAAAACAACTCTAAGAGAAATAAAGGGATAAAATAAGGGAGAACAATTTACCTACAGTCAAATAGTAGCGACAAATAAAGAAAATCCAAAAAACTCCCAAATAATTAGGTCACGGTGCCTAAAAATCCAAGAAATTAAATAATTAATCTACTGCATCAAGAACATATTAACGGAGAGGAGGATTCAACCCCACTTAAAAGGTCTAGACGACAAAAGGCACGAAGGGACCCGAAGGCAAAAAAAAAGTTGTGACAAAGAATGCGACCTGATAGTGGACTGGTTCGCTGGATTTGGGGCTAGTCTGAGTTCGTCGCGGAAGGCTGATCTGGGTTTGGGGTTGGTTTGGGTTTGGTTTGGATGTTGTCGATGATTGGCAGTTATAAGCTGATGGTGTGGGTTGTCGGTGGAGTGGTATAGGGTATTGGGTGTTCCGGTGCTGTTGGGCTAATTGGTTGTATGGTGTCGGTTCTGTCGGTGTTGGTAGGTAGGAGTTTGGGCAGGTAGTGGACTGTTTTGGCAGACTGGTCGGTCGGTGCTTTATGGTTGGTTTGATGGGTGCGCTGAGCAGACTGGTTTGAGTGGAGTTTTGTCGTTGGTTGCTTGGTATAACATGTCGGTTTGGCAGACTGGGTGTTATGGGTTGATGTGTTGCTGAGGTGGATGAAATAGTTTGCCTGTGTTATGGGCTCAGTGGATGGGCAGTCGGTGTAAGTTTCAGTGGAGTTGCGGGCTATGGGTCGCTGGGCAGTCAAGGTGTTGATGGCTGCAACGTGGTTAAGGGGCTAGGGTTAGGGTTGGCAGACGTGGAGGAAAAGCTAAATTTTGGCTCTGATACCAACTTGATGGGTTAATGAGTTAAAAAAGATACAAACTATGTGTAAAACTCTCATATATATAACCAAACAACAAATATACAATGAGGATAAAAAGGTCAAAAAAAGACAAAAGGCAAAACCCTAATAACCTACGCTGCTATAACTCCAACAGAATGCGCAGGAGAGAGAGATAGAGAGAGTCCTCGAAAACTGTTCCAGAAGGAATCAAGGGTTCATTTTCTTCATCAGAATCACTGAGAACAATGACTTCAGCATCCCCTAGCGGAGCAGAAGAATTTCGGTCAGTAAATCCATATCTAGGATCAATGTTCAAAGCAATAGAATCCAACTCAATCCCGTTGTTGCTCGAAAAATCAAAGTTCCCACCACCATCCTGATTGACGCTGGGATCTTCACCATCCCTACCACTGCCAGTTGCACTGCTGCTCATAGGAGTTACTTTCTGACCATAGTTTTCAAAATTATCTTGTAGTCTATTGCCTGAAGAGAGTGTATGCATATCTTCAGGTTTGCTGACTTCCCAAATGCCATTTTGATTCTTCTTGATTCCAAGTTTCAAACCCGTATGACCGTCAGAAGTACCTTCCTGCTGCCAAAAATCCCCCAGACTCCTGCCACTACTTTCTGCTTTTGCACGCCAAGAACCATCAGGCTTCACCTCAATCTCAGTTACATCTTCTCCACAATTCCGCATCTGTATGGCAGTATCAAAACAAAGCATAATATGCATGGGTTGGAAGGACACATAAAATTTTACAATGTGCACTACCTTAGACGTGATGCGATTGAAATAGGGATCGATGATTATGTTCTCCAAAGAGTAGTTCTTGAGACAAATGGGGCATTGCCACTGCAACCATATAACCGCTAGCTAACATACCCAAATTGGCTAAAAAAGACTGAACAAGATATTCAACAAAAGAAGACCAAACGATATATATAATTATCATTCATGGTTGCTTGCCTTCCTAGACCATTGGTTCATTTCGACAAAAACTTCAAGATCAAAACAGCCCATGTGCACGCAAGGTTTGAATCTTCCAGCAGTTTTGATTCTCGAACCACTCATCTGTAACATATACAAAAGCAAGTAACTGAAAATACGTTAAAAAATCAATGATTGTTGTATCACTCCGATACACGTGCAATCTTAGAAATCAAAGCAGTAAAAAAAAGGCTACAACACAGCAAAGCCCCATGACAACTACTCAAAGACCCAGGTAATAAATATTAGTGTTCAAAAGTCATCATACATATTTATGGACAAATTACCGTTGACACAGAGATCCTTTGCCCAGTTATCAGGGCCATATATATATCTCAATGTATCCAGTCTTGATTATTTCCAGATGGCCATGGCAAGGTCACTACTCGCTGTTGATTCCCATTGACTGAGGGTGCTAGAAGCGTATATTTAGTAAACCTAAAATTTGGCATTATTGCGTATAGTGGCTATTCTCAAACTCCAACCATGATCTCACGCTTGGCAACATTTTTAGACAATACTAAGAACCATATAGTACAATTAGGATTTCTAAGACTAGAGATGCTTTGCATATATGTTATAGAATAGACTATGCTAGAATTCATCAGTTTAGATACCCCTACAAGCAAGAAAAAGGGGCAAAAACTGCATAAAAATCACATTTCTAAATTGTTAAGTTAGTTTTTTTAGGATGCATGATTTTCTCATAAGAAACAACAGTCAATGGACTTCAGCAGAAACCCTAAAGTTATATCCAGTTCAACATGATACCCACCAATATCTCCATATCTTGTGATATGTGCAATTTAAGCACACACGTAAATATGAATCTCATAACAACATGCCACAATGAGCATCGAATTCACCACTACATCAAAATATATTATGGGATGTTATTCCAGACTTTACTACTTGACAACCAAAAACTTTAGCAGCGCACAAAATAAGAAGATAATGTACTAGCATCTTTGGAATTGCATACCTAACAACCACTGCAGCCTCATCATCCAAAAGTGCAATGCACAATTTAGAACAAATATGGCAAAACAAGACAATTACAAAGAGCCAAGTGAAAGGGCCAAGAGGACAGTTTAAGTAGAGTCTAGTTAGATGTGTGGATTTTGTAGAAGCAGAAAAGCAAGGGGGAATAGGTATAAAAAAGTATATGGCCTTCAGCTCTGAATGTTAAAGACCGTTTCTTGAATTCCAAACACGAGATTTTTTTTATCAAAACAAAAGAGTATGTTTATTGAATTACCAGCACCAAGTGTCCAAAAAAAAAATTAACCATTTGATTATCAAAAACTAAACACTAGCGTTACTTGCAACATTGTTCGCGAACAGACAAAAATTATATTGATGTAATACTAGAGATTTTTGCTCTCTTCATTTCAACAAGACAACAGCTACTTCCATCACTACAACAGCTACTTCCATAAGTAAAGCAAAGTCACACAAACGCCTTGCTCCTTTATAGTTTACAGTAAAGTAGAAAAAGTCAATCTAAAAAAGAGATGTGCACAGATAAATGCAACTACTTGATATGGGTAGTAAGAATCATCCCATTCAATCTAATCAAGGAACAAGAACAGGACCATCTCCTTAAATCACTCCCTCCCTTTATTTATTTTTTTTTTTGGGGGGGGGGGGGGAATTGGCTAATGTCATCTGGGCTTTATTTTTATTTATTTATTTTGTTAAATGTTTATTGAA
>CM042195.1:13459647-13477471 GCA_023539305.1 Ilex asprella
GTTGTGGGTCGAAGGCTACTAGCCTACTATCTAAGCAGGTCATACAGGAAAAAGACCTCCTTTTTAAAGGGTCCCACTCTTCTCACCTTTCTTAACATTACAAAATGACTTGCACCTCCGCTGTTCGAGCCGATCTCAACGGTCAGTTGACTCGGTTCCCTCAAAGCTCGTCGCTGAATTGGCCAAAATGACCGAGTCACGGACTCAGTCCCCTCATAACCCAACCGACGGAGAAACCGCCACCACCACCTCCACCTCCACCTCCACCTCCACCTCCACCATCAACGACCAAACCGTTGTCCCTCATATCCCAATAGAGATCGTGAGTGAAGAAGAAATGGCTCTCATAGAAGCTGCTTTAGCCGCCACACGCTCTTCTCTCTTCTCGTCTTCTTGCTCTACAATCAACTCAGCAGCCTCGTCTTCGTCCTCAATCTTTTGTTCTTCGATTCAGTTTCAGAGAAATGCGAGGTCTATTCGGTCCATTTCGTTGTTGTCTAAGAGGAGGTTGTCGGGCTGTACGGAGACCGGTTCAGGTGGTGATATTGAGGATTTAGGTGATGGGTTAAACAGTACCTCTAAGAGGAATAAACCGATTGAGTCGTTGTTGCATCGGTTTCGGAGGAGAAGAGGGTTGTCTGTTACCGATATTACTTCTACGGTATGATTTTTTTTTAATTGGATTCTGGTAATGACTAATGGGTCTGGGCGTCTGTTGCTAGAATTTGGTTTTCCATTTCTATTTTAAAGCTTATATTTCAAATGGTAATATTTCTGGGTTTTTGCGTTGGTTTTGAATGGTTTTGCTAGAAACTGAGATGTTGTTTAAAAGCTGAGCTAATTGTGCAATGGCAGGCGCAATTAGTTGAGAGTTTGTGTTTGTTAGTTAGTCTGATCGACTTGTGGGTACAGAGATATTGGGTTGGAAAGATTGTTGCGGTTTGGGGAAATATATGTTGTTGAGAACTTAAGAGTGCATTAGATGAAAGGAAATAGAATGGACTTGAATCATTTGATGCCGGCATTTGTTTTTAACCTTAACTTTCGACTTGTTTGAAAACGAAGTACACTAAGATCATTGTTCATTCATGTGGAAATTTTTAAAATTTACAGCTGCAGGATTTGTGGCACTCACAAAATTGGGTAGTCTAGGCGCCCTCTAGCCATAACATGTCACTCTTACGACTTATGATATGGTAATGTTGTATTCAATGTCAGTATACCCTGGTTGTAACTCGTCATTCTGATATTACAAAACTTAGAGAGAGAGAACAAAATAGTGATGAAACTTGGGCGGGTTGAGAGGTCAACCTAACCCAACCCAACCCAACCCAAGGTATATAATCTTCAATCATAACCTTAACTCTAACTCTACCTCAATCCGAGGTATTCAACCCGAGTACTGCCCGAGTTTAATTCGGGCGGGCTCAGATTGAATTTGAGTTACTTAATTCAGGCTAATTTGCGAGAGCCTCGTGCACTAGACTATTGTTTTTTAATCTTGTTTGTGTAGTTGCATTGGGGCATAAATATGAACTTGTTTTTTGGTTTTTCTGGCCTCAAAATATAAATACTTATGCTTTGGGAGTGGTTTTAGCTCAAGTTCCAGTACGTGCCACCAAATATTTTATAACATCAGTTATATTTTTTTTTTGTTCCACTGCCGGGATATAGCATCATTTTATGGTCTTGTAAGGTTTTGTTGCATCAGTTGAGTTCTATATGACCGCAAAACTGAAACTAGAATTTTAATTTTTTCAGTGGGCTTTTTTATGTGGTTGTAAAAGCAGTATCTGTTTCAAACTACCATTTGCTTACGGTTGGTGCCACAGGGATTTTTCCTCCTAATACACTCAAAGTGCAGTTTAATCTCCCAATCCTTGATGGTTTTCTGTTAACATGTTCCCTGGTGCATTTTTGTTGTCCTGCTTGGCAGGAACTGAATATGTTGTGGCATTGTGCTTTTTTTCTCAAAATATCATCTGTTTTGTGTTTTTTTTTTAAATTGAAATTATTGTCATGTTTTGTCATGAAGGTTTGTTGTTCAACTTTCTGTATGGGGATGTTGTTTCAATTTTCACATATTTTAGTTTCATGTCAACATTAGGAGTGGTGTGAAAAACAAATGGAGTTTTTTCTACTCTTTGGCAAGCCAGAAATCACTAAAGCTATGAAAGCAGGTATTGCTCGCCATGCAGTACTTGAAGAAGAGGTATACCAACTAACTCTAGTTTGATAAACTTATTCTGTTATGTGCATGCCTATTATTGCGGCAGATTTTCTTTCCTACACTTTGAACGTGGTTTCATTTGTTTTGATTCATACAATATTGATACTCGTTTCAAAACTTACATCATCTTCTTTAAAAGAAGTGTTCACAATGAAGTTCGTGCAAATGGCACCAGATCAGGTTTGTGTGGTTAACATATTTGGCTTGTAAATGTAAAATTATTCTTTCGCTGACATTTTTCTATTTAAATGAAATAGAAATTCACCAAGAGGAAAGTGATGATTACCTTGATCTGCAGTTATTAAAGCCCTTCCGAGTCATTAATAGATCTTGTAATACGGTTATCTTATTTATCAGTGTGCACGTGTATGACCACCCAGGATTCTTGGGTGTATGAAAGCTGAGCACTAAAATTCAAAATAACTTCTTATGCGGTCGGTTTGATCTCAGTGAAAATTTTGATCAAATTTTATGCCTTCAAACCTGTGTTAATAAATAATAGGGAGGAGGTTTCATATGAAAGCTGTAACATCAGCGACTAGAGAATTAGAAGGGCAGCCCCGTGCACAAGGTTCCTACCACTACAGGGTCTGGGTAGGCTTGTATTATCCCCACATATGAAGAAGTCATTTCCATTACTCAAACTTGGTAACAAGTAGGTGATAATGGAGCAGCTTACCTCCATACTAAAGCCTGCCCTTTATGGCCGATTAAAAGTGGGCATCCAAACATAGCTTACGAGTGTTTGACGTAGTAGTAGAGACATACTAATGCTGCAGTTTCTAAGATTAATCATCATTGGTGGCTTGGGGCTTTTAGAACTTAAAACATATGCCTCCCTTCCTTGTCTTTACTTTTTTCCCCTTTCCTCTAGCATGCTTCTGCAAATTATTGCATCGTAATTTGTCTGACTTCTTAAAGTTGTTCATGTAATTGTTTTGGTTATTGGAACAGAAGCTCAATTTAAGACCATTCTACTTATCTAATAGGATCTATGAGCATTTTGGGATAGGCATCTGAAAATGTTCTACTCTGTTTGTGGTATTTTACGCCCATATTATTGTTTGATCCTGTTTATACATGTGGCAAGTTGTAAACACAGTATAAATTTGTGTCGTATTATGTTTGTGGTCTTTTGTGTACAAATTCTAAGATCATTCTACTTCTTCAATAGGATCTCTGCTCATTTCTAGGGCAGTCAACTGAAGATGTTGTATTCTTTTCATGGTCTTCCCTTCATATTATATTGACCCTTTTTATACATGTGGGCAGGTTGTAAAAAGAGAACCAGTTCGTGTTGCATCAGTTGAAGATGCATGGGCGTTAAAATTCATAAATTTTATAGTTGGTGTGAATCAATTAATGTTTGATGGCTTAACACGCGAGTTGCCATTGTAAGTTGTGTTTATTAATTAATTTCCATCCCTTGTTTCATCTTTTGTGGGCAGCTTTTAATAACTGCATGAAAAAAATATTGCACATTTATAAGTGTCTGGATACCTAGTTTGTAGCCAGGAGAAGGCATTTGAAACTGTGGTGAAGTTTTTTGAAGAAATGCTTAGATAAGGGGTTGTAATTTGGAAGTCCTTTATGGCTTGTTTGAATCCAGTTGACATTCTTTATGGTTTACACGGCATTACATGCGAAGCACTTCCATAATCAGCAAATATGCATGTAATTGACGATATGCATCATGATCAGTTACTTGGGCATCTGGTTTCCTCTAAGGGGTAAAATAGGTTGCATCAGCCCAGTTTTGGGTTCGAGGGAAGCACCCTTGGCACAATTTTTTGCGACCAATGTCATGCAATTTTGGATTCTGTTTATGTAATGTTTTTGCAAATGTGCGTCACTTGTCAAATGGGCCCAATTGAGAAGGGCCTTAGTTCTATGGTTTCTGTAGAGTGGCATTTTGGTGTATTGATCTCCATTGTGAATTTCTTCGGTGTATTAATCTCCATAGTGAATTCCTTCCTCTCTTTGCCCGTGGACTTTGGTCTATCAAAGCTGAACATGTCTGTCAAGTCTCCTTGTTTTCGTATGTATGCGCTTTGTGTTACATATGATTTTGTGCTTGATTTGTTCAAATGTAAGCTCTGCTTAGTTGGCTTCTTCATCAAGTGAGCTAACTGTCAAAGGGAAATTAACATGCAATTGCATCAGATAGATCTAAAATACGTTGCATTAATGTATAACTGTGGGTTTAATGTGCCCATTTTTGTTGACTAGGAACACCAAAAGAAAATGTCATAATTCTGGCCTCTTTCAAGAGGGCATTGTGTGTGCTCTCTCTCTCTCTCATACACACACGCGCTGAGATGCACATACCTACTCACAAACATTCCCACCTCCCACACACTTGCACCCCTTTGATTGAATTTGGGTCTTATGAGCTGTTTCCTCCTTGGCTGATTTGCTGTGCTTATCATCCTACCAGAGTGGGCTTTGTAGAAAATGTATGGATTGTGGGAGTGATCGATGAAGTTAGAATGCCTTCGACAGAAACCGAAAGAAATCCAACATTAGTAGACACAAAAACTCGTGCGCAGCCAATTATTCCTTCTGAACCACAACGAAGAAATGGAAGGTATGTTTGTTCTCACAGATCATGTTCAGGTGCCTTTGTAAGGAATCTTTCTATAGGGGATATTAAATCCTCTGAATGTTTAAGCCATTAAGGTATACATGTTGGTAAAAAATGGAATAGCAATACAAAATAAAGTGAACATTTGTTTTGGCAGGCTTCAATTGATGTGCT
This sequence comes from Ilex asprella, assembly GCA_023539305.1. NCBI lineage: Eukaryota > Viridiplantae > Streptophyta > Magnoliopsida > Aquifoliales > Aquifoliaceae > Ilex > Ilex asprella. The sequence goes on from CM042195.1 coordinate 13,464,636, forward strand.
ACAAGCATCTGTGGGACAATTTGGCTGCTGATAAATTCCCCTCCAGACAGTTTTTAGAATTCTTTTCTTTGAATCCCTATAACATTTTATCTGAAGAAATCATAGAGAAAACTGCTAAGTCAGGTTTCCTTGCAGAGGTAAAAACGTTTTTCCCCCTTTTCCCCTCAAGTTACAATTTTATTGTTCTACGAAGAAGTACCAATGTTTCAATAAATTCTGAGTTGATAACGTATGATACATTTTTTCCCATAAGCGCACGTTGCTTTTGGACTCATCCTCTCAATCATTTAACTGGGCAGAGTACTTGTTGAATCAGGAAGTAGCCAAATCTACTTCAACTCTATCATAACCTATTGGTACTGACATTCAATGATTAATCTGACATTAACTATAACCTACAGTTTGGCCATAGATTTGAGTTCCTCTCTATTTTAACCGCTTGGAAGAATATGTTCAACCTTTTGAACATCTTCTTACAGTTGGTTGATTTCCTCTTGGCTGTGCATGCAGACTCTAGACGATTTACTGAGGTATTTTCAAAATGCTTGTGGCATGCTTCCTCCAGCTCATGACCAACTACTGTTGAGGTGAGTACAAGATTGAGGCTTAAGAATAATTTCTGTAATTATTCCCCTTATTTTATTTCAGACATCATAATTGGGGGTTTCAAGGCACGGCTAGAACTGTTCTACCACTCGCAACCAAATATATGCGCTACATGTAATTTAAAACGATTCAAATTTGAAGCTCCTATGTTTGAACTCATAGTTTGAACCATATGAAACATCAATCTCAACTGGTGTTCTTCTAAGTTGTATCTGTATTCTTTGCAGTTCTTGATACTTAAGGATCTTTAGAAGTCCATAAGCGGTTGTCTTACTCTTAGCCAACTTTCACTTGATTAGCAAGTACATTCTGCTGATATATATATATATATATATATTTTGTGGGGCAGATATGAATTTCAGGAAGATCAATCTCTGCTTGCAGAAGATCTGTTTGAGTATGACACTGATTGGCTCAAGGGTCAAATTAAGTGTAGTCTTGAGTTTTGGCAGGGGGACCGAGAAGCCAGTTTTACACCAAAGGAAGAGCGTTGGAAATGCAGGTTTTGTAAGTTTGCTTCTGTATGTCCAGTAAACAACACCAACCCTGGTGGTTCAACAAGCTAGAGAAGAAGCCATATTTTTTCTTCGATATAGTTCCATTCAGATTCCTCAAAGATCCTAATTGTATACTAGCTTCTTTGTGGTATATTCCATGGCTGAGGTCAGGTTACATGCTAAGCAGATCACCTCGGTCATTGATTAATTATTTGGAACGAACAATTCATTGTTGTAGGTTGTTAACGATTCATTGTTGTAGGTTGTTAGGATTCAATGTTGTAAAAATGTTCAGCTGGTCATCAGATCATGCTTATTTATGTGTAAGCCTGTTTTGCTTGTTATGATGAATGTTTGTTCTACTGATGTTTGGCGGTCCTTTCGATATGTGAGCATCAGAAATTTATCTATCCATTAATGTCTTCTTTAGGTTATGATTATTATTATGGAATTTTATGCAGTCATGCACTTATAGTGCTTGATCGAATGAATAGTAAGCAAATTCTTGAGCATACATGATAAATATACATAATAAAGAGATGGAGACGAGATGCAAGGAACTCTTATACGCAAGACTCTAGTGCCAGAATAAATGAGGAGGATACCAAGTTGGTGATAACATCACGTTATAAGCAACTATGTCCTAGAATGGTGTCGTTCATATCAATTGGTGTCACGAGTTAATGATTTGTTCAAACAAGTAGATGATGATGATTGTATCACAAGTTGATGTGAGTCTTAGTTGTGATGAAGGCCATGCATCGTTTCAAACCACATGTGCAAAAAAAGAAAGAATTGAGAATGTTGATCCAAACATTCTACTATGTTGGGGTCGCCTAAAACGTTGACACGAGAAACAAACGAAGAGGAAAAGAGGAGCTTCACAACCTTGTCATATCTCTAAGGTGTGACACATACGACAATGTAGCATATCTCTAAGGTGTGACACATACGACAATGTAGTTTTTCTTTATTATATTTAATGTACTAATTGCATTATTATTTTCTGTAATATTTGGTTCCATGATACCCCCAACCAGTGAAATCAGTAAGTGATGAACAATGTTCTCACATGCATGGATTAACCATTTCCATCGACTTATTGTTACTCAAATCATTTGCCTTCTCAAGTATCACATAGTCCATAAAATGCTCAGGTATGTTACATTAACACTCCATATATGTGAGAATCAAGTCTCTTTCTTCATCTTTTTTTCCTTAGTAATCATTGTCATTCGAGTAGGGTATAACCTTTGATGCAATGCAAATACATATGATTGGCGTTGATTTATTCTTCATGAACGAAAACTTCTATTATTTGTTAAAAAATTATTAGAAAATATGAGAAGTGGTGGTCAAGTAACAAGAGGAAAGAACGAGTGCAGATGGAAGAACAACAAAGGGGATGGTTGTTAGTAGATGCTGGTGTGCTTTGTTGGGCAGTTTATTTTGGCATTGTAATTTTCATTAGGTTGTGTTGTGGGACAGTTGTAATATTGATTTGGTTGTGATGTTGGCTATGTAATGGTTGTGTTTTTGTTATGATATAGATTATGTTATTTTCCTTTTTTGTTTTCTTTTTGTAGTATCATGATACAAAACTCTAAAGATGGAGATTGAAGTAAATATGACAAGGTTACGACCAAATATGGTAAAATTATTACAGAAAAATAAGTTCAAATTGTCTGTGATCGATCCCGATCTTTTTGTATCTATAAAAATGATTTGAAGTGAAATTACGACATACTGGCCTGAACTTAAAAACAAATTGGTATGAAATTACTTTTAAAAAAATCAGACTAAAATGTTTGTGATCGATTCCAAATATACTTGTGGTTGATTCCAAATATGCTTCGTTCAGAATGATCCTAAACATGTTTTAAGTCCATTTTTTATGTAATTGTATCTCATTAGGTTGTAACTTCACTCCATTTTGTTGTAACTTAATTTTTATCGTGTTTATGATACATCACACATGTTTGGAATCAGTCCTAAACACTGTGGACTTAATTTTTTTGGTAGTAATTTAAACTCCATTGTCATGTTTGCTCGTACATGCACTTTAATTACCAACAACTTTCAGTTCAATATAGAAAGAAATTGTATCTGAAGGAATTATGAGTTGGACACATTTAATATTTGATTAAATGAAAAGTTTTAGTCGAGACTAGAGCATTTGAATACATAATAACATAGTGGTCAGCCGCTGAACTCAATCCACGCAAGTCTAAACACCCTAAAAAATAAAAAATAAATAAATAAATAAAAATACAGCACAAGCCAAGCACAACACGAAATAAAGAAATCCCAAAAACATAAATTACATTACAAAAAGGATGTCATAACAACCAACATACATGGTAAAAGCTAATTAATATCTGGAAGACTGGAAGCCCTGGTTGTTTTTGAAGCACAATTTGAATACGAAGCAAACCCAACACCACATCACAAACATATAAATAACATTACAGAAATTACAATACCTAACTAGTTCTCAGTAAAAATAATAATATTGCCTTACTAAAAGCCGGAGAGCTTTGGCTTTAAGGGACTCACTAAGAAGAACACAACCTTTATTATTTGAGCTGGATAGAGGCTGGGCAGCAAAAAACATACATAAATCTCATGCCAAAGCGATCAAACAGGAGAAGGTACAGAAAGCTTGTTTCCCACCATCAACTAGCTGCATCCCGACTGTAGTACTGATCAAGAGTCTTTGCTGGAATACGATGCAGAAGCTCACGAGGGAAGATCCGGAGGAGTGTCCATGCCAAATCAAGTGATTGGAAAATGTTGCGGGTGTCATAGGCTCCTTGGGCGACAAACTTCCTCTCAAATTTGTCCAGAAACTCTAAATATAGCTGTTTAGAAAGTAGGAATTCCGTTAGTTAGCTCAGTAATGATCTGCTAATGATTAAAAAATGAAGCATCAATTATGCACAAGTGGCAAACCAGGTCCTCAGAAGAGAGCGCTTCTTCTCCAACAACAGCTTTCATTGCCTGGACATCCTTTCCAATTGCATAATTTGCATATAGCTGTAGGAAAAAAAAAATATTATTTAAATTAAAATTGCTTCAGACACAGAGGAAAGTTTCTGGCATAGAAGAAACAGGGCAGGGTGGGTGTTGTTTGCTCCACCTAGCCGAACCAACCTGGTTGGACACGTCAGCGTGATCCCTACGAGTCATCCCCTCACCAATGGCACTCTGCATCAATGAGATGGTGCAGTTAAATGTAAGCCCCCTAAAGTATGCTTTACCTTTATATCTCTATCAAAGAACCAACATAATAAAATCCGGCAGAGCTTTTAACATACCTTCATCAAACGAGACAAGGATGGAAGAACGTTAATTGGTGGGTATATCTGTTCAATTCAAACATAAGATAACTTTTAGTTTCAAATCCATCAACGAAAGGGATAAAGTTCCAGACGTTGGTAAGCTACTCATGGTCAACACATCAGTTGTGAGCATAATACTAGTTACAAGGTCACTTATAAAGATCAGAACCCAACTTTCCTAATGCATACATGTACATATGCTACAAACTATTGAGTAGATAGCTGTGTGAAGAGAGCTTGTACTCCACATCCAAATATCACGACTACCAAGATTGCTTTATATGGCTCAAGGGCCTCTACAACCATTGTCAATTGGTTTTGAGTTTATGCCTCTAACAAACAAAACTTCAGCAATCAGCCTAACACTAGACCTGAATTTGTCCACCAACTCACACATTGATGAAGCAAAGGAAAATTGATGCTGAGCAAGAATACACATTTGCATTTCTTAAAATGCAAGAATACACATTTGCATTTCTTAAAATGCACAACACTGCAAGAATACAAACATAGCTCTTATTTCTGATTCCAAGCTATGAGGTAATAGTATGCCAATTATTGGATATACTGCACATCATGGCACTCGGTAGGGCAAAAAGTGAGTTACTATGCATAAAATTGACACGGAAATCCAATTTGAAGTTAAAATTCCCACCACTTATTTTACTTAACCGAAAACCTATTTAATTTTACAATGTCAGGAGCTTCAAAACCTGACCTGACGATTTTGAAGTTGCCTGTCAATATATATCTGTCCTTCAGTAATATAACCCGTAAGATCCGGAGTAGGATGTGTGATATCTGATCAAATAACACAAACACGTTCAGGTAAATACAAATGCCAAAGCAAACAAGAAACATAATGCATTTTGATAATGCAACATTACCATCATTGGGCATAGTCAAAATAGGAATTTGTGTGATGGAGCCCTTTCGCCCTTCAATTCTTCCAGCGCGTTCATAGATTGTTGCCAGATCAGTATACATATACCCAGGATACCCACGCCGTCCAGGCACTTCCTCGCGGGCAGCAGATACCTGTGGTAGCCAGTATACATTATCTCACACCAATGTTCTACTTGAGAAAATATTATGAAGAGATCAGATAAGATATTGGAAATCCTAGCTAAGATGAAAATTCAGACATAATTTGAAAGCTCGTATAATTCAGCTAACCTTGTAAAGCAGACAAAATCATACGAAACAAACCAAGGATGCTAGACATAAGATAATTCATTTTATCACATTGGCAATGCAAACCAGAGGATGTAATGGACAGTGCAGTGTACACTGATGCATAATTACCTCGCGAAGAGCATCGGCATAAGAACTCATATCTGTTAATATGACAAGAACATGCTTCCCGCATTCATATGCCAAATATTCCGCGGTAGTCAGAGCAATCCGAGGCGTAATAATACGTTCTATTGTAGGGTCATTGGCCTGTACCAAAAGCATATAAGAAATATATTTTATAAATCTTAACATAATCAGCCATCACTTTGCAGAAGCAAATAACATAGATTCATGGTTTAATTTAACTGAATTACCAAGTTTAGAAAAAGGGTCACTCTCTCCATTGACCCATTTTCCTCAAAATCACGTTTGAAAAACTGTGCTGTCTCCATGTTGACTCCCATAGCTGCAAACACAATGGCAAAATTGTCCTCTTCCCCATCCTGTATAAGCCATACTGGATAATGAAAATCATCTCACTAGAGTCGAACATCAAAATGAGCATAGAGCCTCGGTTTTCCATCTCTTATAGCTATTCATCATGTCAAGAATCTCATTTAATCATTAACAGATGCAAAATATTCATATCCCATATGTACCTCAAGAAGACTTCCAGTTTTCTCCAACCGCTTCACCAAACCAGCCTGACGACATATCTGAGCAGCTATTTCATTATGGGGAAGACCAGCAGCGGAAAAAAGAGGAATTTTCTGTCCTCTAGCAATAGAATTCATAACATCAATCGTTGAAATTCCTGTCTGTATCATCTCTTCAGGATAGGTTCTCTCACTAGGATTGATAGAACTCCCTACAGAAGACAAGTGAAGAATTAGTACAATGTGAGCATGGCACATCTAGATTATGCAAGATACTGCAATATGGAAAACATCATTGGATCCTTACAAACACTCACCAGAAATATCCAAGTAAGCCTCAGGCAAAATAGGGGGACCATTGTCAATGGGCTTCCCAGAACCATTGAATATGCGACCAAGCATGTCCAATGAGACAGGAGTTTTCAAAACCTGTAAACAAGTTGTACTGGGCATTCTTAGAAGGAGAAAACTGATGCTTAAGTGTGATTCTGGAAAATAGGAGAAGAACTGCGAGAAGGGAGCATATGCTGATCCTTAAAAGCAAACACAGGCTCTTGACTTCCAATGCAAATCCATGTGCAAAATGAGCCCATACTCCACACAACAAACTGATAACCCATTCATATCATAACAAAGAGTTGATCTCCAGAATCCTTTTGTAAAATAGAAGTCCATAAGTAGAATATACACGAGTATGATTATTCAACTGACAAATGGCAGAATAAAGTTTGCAGACATGCAGAAAGTAAGATATATAGGGTGTGTTTGGCCACACTTCCAAATGCGCTTTTGAGCCCTATAAGTGCATTTAAGGAAGTCTAGTTTGTTTGGTGACATATTGGAAACGAGCTTCCAGTGGAAGCCCATCTTTTAAATGCGCAACCAGAGAAGCTGTCTTTGCTAGCTTCTCAAAATGGCCGAAAATGACTTCTCGAGAAGTCTGAAAATCTATTTAAGTAATAAAAGCAAAGTTTCAACATTACCCCTCTTTTACCCACCATGATAACAATTCTACCCTTCAATTTTGTATTTACTTGCATCGCATTTCTTTGAGGTGAAGTGCAGTATCTCCTTCATGAGTGGGTATATTCTGGGATCTCTACCACCGCTTCTATACATGTGGCCGCCAAACCACCGCAGTCAAATATATTCTGTAATTACTACAATCGAAATCATAGACCATTTTCTAACCACAATTTCTGCATTCGTTGGGTGTCATCATCTTGGGATCAATCTGCAAACACCTTGGTGTTGAGCAGGATGACACATAGGATGCCGTTATTTTCTATGGCTAGAAACTTGGATATGTGCGAACCAGTTGTTTTGAGAGGAAAACATGTGATGAGAGCGGTGAGGATTTTAGATTCACTGAGGGAGGAAAACATTTTGTCTTGTATTTTTATTTGTCTCATAGCGGGTAGCTAGAGACATGAAACAAGCCTTCAAAATTGGATGAAGGAGTAGTCTAATCTATTCACTTGCTAGTCAACTCCAATTATAGAGTACACTTGTGGGTTTTGCTGTTAAGTAGAATTGATTCTTTATAATTTTTCATGTTATGCTTCTTCTTTAGTTAGAAATTCTATACACACATTGATTTTTGCTTATACTGGCGCAATTTCTCTGAATTATAGCTTATAGTTCAGATTCAAAATATGTGTAGTTTGGATTTTTAATAGATTTCATATGATAGTAATCATTTAAATTTGTCAATTTTAAGCATCATATTGAGAGTAATATTGTTATATAATTATTTTGTTTCACTTTGAACACTTTCCCATCAAACATAATTTATATATTTGTATTCACTTCTTGACTCAAAAACATTTCGAAAATATATCCTCACCAAACATCTTATATTTATAAAAAGTCCTTTTTGTAAAGTGCATTTTAAAAAGTCTATTTTTTAGATGGACTTTCACTTTGAGAAGTTAAGCCAAACACAACCACAGATTCCTTGCATATGCAGTTGAAAAAAGATATCGCACTGTCCTAAGGCAAATGCACTAAGTGATAATTTATTAATTTAACATCATATCATTGAGAAGAAACTGATACTGTAGAACCCCAGCAAAAAAAAAAAACCAATGCTGGAAAATAACTTCTACACATTATAGATGGCGTCAAATTTTCTATATGCCATGGCATACAATATTCATCTTCTTTCAGTTCAAACGTCAAAAAGAGTCATATTTAAGGTTAGAATATCAACCATCTTAACAGTACTATACACATAAATATTTATTATATATCTATATTGTTAAAAACCAGTATTATATTAATATAATAGCAAATATTTGCTTTGCATGCATGCTCCAACTCAGGCAGACAAACTTTAGGTAGAACATATAAAGGAATAGTTTTTGAAAGGGAAAATCAGCAAATTCTTAGTTAATGCATCGTTTAATCGAAAAAAATGAAGGAATAAGGTAGGCATGATTAAGGTGGGAAAAAATTACAGTCTTTTACAAGACCAAGCCTTTCAAAAATAAAACTATGACACCAAACCCCTGCATTATCTTTAGTGTAGAGTTCATTAGAAAAAAAGAAACAATGACAAAAGACAATTTTATACCTCCCCTGTAAATTGCACAGTAGTGAATTTGTTGTCAATTCCAGATGTTCCTTCAAAAACCTGGTTAAAGATCACCACGTGAATTAAAAATAAAAGTGAATACATGTTTTTGCAATCACAAGTTCCAGAAGAATGGATTAAGGATAAAAGTAAGCAGTATTCATTTGCAGGAGCCTTCCAAGACATGTAACATGCCCCAGAAATCAAGGCATAAGAACTTCCCAGGCAGAATGCCAACCACAAACACCATAGTAAGGCCTCGCCACTTTTTCAAAAAATCAATTAGTTCCCCATAAATTGTGCCAGTCAATGTATGGCCATAATATTAATTATCAGAGTATATTGTAAAGTATTGGTATAGGAGTCCATATACTTTTATCAATATTGTGACATGACAAGCAAAAATATATCGATCAATAATTCCTAGACAACAAAGAATAACTGGGAAATATCAGATTTATTGAACAAAAATAAAGAACCTCACAATGATACCAATGTTAAAATTTGGTATATTGCCCCGAGTGATTGAAAACTGGCCATGATAAAAATATATATATATATTGAACCAAACTAAATAATTGAGCATAAAAACATTCAATTTGGTAGCTAAAATATTGGAATAATAGTGATTTTATTGTTTTCACATATACTTCCAAACTGACCAATAAATAAGTGATTTAAACCATGGTGGAATCTGGGAAGCTTGATGGCCCAGAGTGGTGGTGTATCTAACAAAAGCCATATTTAAAATTAAATTACCAAATAGGCAAGTAATGCAATTGGAGAAGGTGTGCAACGGGAAATATTGACAGTCACTCAATTATGATTAAGCCAACCTTGTAATAAAAAATCGCATGCCCAAGCAACACAAAGAACCATTGAGACATTTAGCCCTTTTGAAAAAATAAATCAGTGAAATAAGTTTAGACTTTTAGCTTTTAAGAGCTCTGCGAACCAAAAGAGAGGCAATAAGGAATCTAAGAGGTAATATGACACATGGCTGCAGAAATGACACAACAGCAACGTCAGAAAATAACTTCACTAAAAAAAAAGGATAATAAAAGGGGTGAATTTTAGCAGAGAAAAGTGGCAGGGAAAATGATCCTCAATGATGTATGAACCCATAGTTAAAGGTGAAAGTCATTCAAAATAATGAGCCCACCCAAGAACGTAAAAAACAGTGAGTAGAATACCAAAGAGTAATCACCTGAACAACAGCTTTCTCCCCATCAACCTCAAGAACTTGACCACGTCGGGTTGTTCCATCTCCTAAACGAATGTTCACAATCTCTTGATACTTGGGTCCCTGACATGATTAATAGAAAACATAAGTATGATTATGCCCCCAATTACACGTAAAAGCATACATTTATAAATGTAGATATATCACATGATACATGTGATATATAGCATGATTAACATCTAAATATAACATAAGGTGAGTAAAGCATAAGCAAAGAAACAATGAGGGATGAAGAGCATAATATCCACCTTAACTTTCTCGAGAATAACCAACGGTCCAGCAACTCCAGAGACAGTTCTATATTCTGCAATAGAAAAAAAGGAGTATTAAGTCTAGATCGTATCATGCAAAACACTGGTCCCAATGCTTGAAAAAATTTGAGCAAAGCTCCAATCTCAGATTTTTTTATCTAGGATTCTCACCCCAACAGGGAAGAAAATATTTAGAAGATGTAATCACATTGATCCTCCAGCCTAACTATTAAACTCATGTCCACATTTCATTCTCCCATCGAAGGATGCAATTGAGGGTAAACTTGATAATGGCCATGGGCATAATGCTGGATAAGATAAATTTAGTAATGACCAGGGGCAAGAAACAGTTTAACCTATAAACAAGTGACACCATGCTCCACAGAGAAATGAAGTTCAATTTCCTTTCATGAGAAACTTGTGCACCACAGTGTGAATGTTGTCTACATACAGGAGAGAGATGGGATGCATGCCATATTTTGGAATTGGGGGGGATAATCCTTCCTTTATTTTTTGAAAATATGGACCAAGTTCTGAAGTTCATTTCCTACCATCAGGTGACAGCAGGCTTCAAAATTGTTGCATGGAGAAGTTAATTGGTTTTTTAAGTGAAAAAGCAGGCAGCAAAACTAAAATCTTGTCTACAAAACAAATAAAGAAGCTTCAATTTTGGGCTATTTTTCCCTAACTTCCAAATTCTTGTTATTCAAACTTTCTGAAATTGACAATCTAGCCTGGTTCAATATTCAGCATAAGCTCATCCAAGATATCACCATAATTCATTTCTAATCTTTCATAATTTTCAACTTATGGGCAAAGCGCAACATATTGCATGGCAAGACATAAATATAATAGTAATACAATTTCCCCCTTGTGACTGCAATGCAAAGCAGCATGATAAATCGACATCTAACTTATTCTCCAATTAGATTTTACTTGGCAACATCTTTCTTCCTTGTTGCTGGTAATAAGTACAAGCTACATACTTGATTTGTTGTTCAAAATAAAATTGCGTGAATAATCCATTTTCAAACTCTTGATACCGTTTACTTGCCACTTTTTGAGATGATTATCTTGACTTGAATCTAAATATCTGATCAAATTGGCTTTCAAAAAAAACAAAAATACTTCTGCTGCTATTAACATGGTGCCTCAAAGAACTTGAGTTTTGTACATATTTTTGTACCATTACACAGATGTACACACTCTTATACACAGAAAGAGAAAGAGTGTGACTGTGTGTGTGTGCGCATGTAACAAATTACCCATGCCAATTTCCAGTGTTCCTTCCTCCATGTCGACATTATTTGGTACCACACCCATATTCTATCTGAAAAAATTCAAATAGAGAACATAAATGTCAGTGAAATGGCACACAGAATGCTGCAACAAATGACAGAAAATCAGTGACACAACTATCCACAAACATAATTTAGCTTAACCTTGGCTCAATAGACCAATCAGCATCACTCAAACTATGTATTTGACCGATATATACACGACTTCACATACAAATGCATAAAAATGGTATTTATGATTGTGTCGCATGTGCTTGGGGATGAATATTTATATAATACATACATATAAATAAAAATCCTCCAATAGAATTATGTACTCCGATCAAAATAACTAGGGCAAAATAACGAACTTTGGATCAAAGATAGTAATCGATATGGTGTGAGTAGAAGCTCACAATAATTCAGAAATTTGCAATACATATGGCCTAGATACATAGTTTTACAGAAGATGCGAGAATGGATCTGAAAAGAAACCAATCTTTTCTTCAATCTAATGATACAAAAGTGTACGGTAGAAGAGAGATATACCGAGGCTAAACGAAACTGAGTTATTGAGGGTCCGTTTGGAAATAGTTTTTCTTTTTAAAAAAAAAAGTGAAAACATAAACGTATTTGTTTTTTTTTTTTCTCTTGGTGAAAAGTAAAACAAAAAACTTGTTTGGCTAAATGAAAATGGAAACACAAAACATGTTTGGCAACCACTTGTAGTAATGGAATAAATAATTTCTTTGAACAATTTCCATGTTACTTCTAATTTCATATTAAACAACACAGATGGTGCAAACGTTTAAAACAACCATCTCATAGTTCATCATACTACAATAAAAATAAAAAAAAATCTCAGTCATAACTGTACAACATATTAACTCATTTCAACATCCAATAATTAATAGTCATTTAATAGACACCAACAACATTCATCTCTCAGACTGAAGAAGGATTGCAATGGTCATCAACACGACAACATTATCTGATTTTGCAAGCACAGTTAATGAATTGGTACCCCCTTCCACTCAAACCCAAAAATGCATTGCCTAAAATTGCCACCGAGACTATTAATTACGTGAAACAATTGCTATTCAACATTCGATACGCCTCTTCAACATAAACATCACACTCAATTAGATAATATCATAATAACATAGGTCATGAAAAATGCAATAGAAGAAAAAAAATGGCCTTATGTTCAACCC
>CM042195.1:13482471-13498188 GCA_023539305.1 Ilex asprella
GGTTTTATTATTGGTTGATGATACCATGTCATCAAGTATGACATGATACCACCGTTGTATTCAATATTTACTCGTCATACTGGTTAGGCATATAGTCTGTTGTCTTGTTAACTACATAATGCCTTGAATCGATCCTTGGTAGGCCTGTCATAAAAATGGTGGCCTCATGCCAACTTGATCGAAGAGTAAGGGTGAAAGCAAGCACTGTGATAACACCCAAGAGGTAACCCAATGTATTGACAGAAATAATATGTAAATTCAAATTTCTTAAATTCGAAACTTGACAATTTTCTTAAGATCAAGTATGAGAAATTATCTTTACATCAAGCGGGAAATAAGCAAAGCAATCACCCAATAGAATTAACCAGTTTTGAAAGAGCTTCAATGAAAAGACAACCCGTGCTTGGTACTTAGATGGAAATCAACTCAATTAACATTTGCTAGATGGAAATCAACTCAATTAACATTTGCTCATCATTTGCCTCTTTGCAGAGGCTTCATTAGGATATGTCAAAAGTATGTGGTACTCCATATTTGTCAAAATACCAAAGCAATCAAATCATGAACCAAGTTGTTCTTTGATCTTTTATTTCTAAAAACCGAAACAAATAGCGATGAATTCAAAAGGGATCCCAATAACTAGCGGCAAAACTGATCAATAGCCCCAATAATCATTTCGGATTTCATCATCAAACTTCTTCTTCAACTCTGGATGCTTCTCAAAGTATTCATCAGCAGTCATGGTACTCAGCTTCTTCTGTTATATCAGAACATCACCGTGAGAAATCCAAGTAGGATTACAAAACAAACTGGCGAGAAACAAGCGTGAAGAAATGGACAAACTAGAGTTTGTTTCACATCACCTTCAACTCTTGCACTTCTGCAATTTCTTTTCCTAACCTTTCAGACTCTTTCAGAGATATTCCCTCTGCTTCTTTCAGTTCGACCAACTGAAACTTAAGCGACAGTGTTATAAATATTCTAGAAATGATGCACCATATAAACCTATTATTTTTCGCCCATGAGTACTTATTCATTTGAACCCCATAAACAAACAGCAGGACCATTACCCATATGACAATTTGACTATCGAATCAGCTTCTCGTATAAACGTTTGCTTCAATTTCAATATCTAAATGAAAATTGTGAACTATCATCCCACCAACTGCAATGACATTTATATATAACCAGGCACTACACTGTTGCATCTCCATTTTTCTAAATTAACATCAGAGTTGTGAAGTAGAAAATGATAAAGCAAGAAAAAAAAACTTTAGCATGAACAAAAATGATGTACATGCTAAAGATATTAGTAACTTCTGATGCGGTACAAAGTAATACTTTCCTCACCAGTGAGTCAAACTTGGGTTTATATTGAGGAGTGACGGTGTCCACATACTTTGGGATTTCAATGCCTGCAAATCAACAACACGGTTCAGGTTCAACAATACAACATCAAGCTTCACAAAAGAATGGTTTCAGAATCTGACTAGCGCCTGAAACTCCCTGACTTCTAAGTGAAAAATGCCTTTGAGTGCCCATTAAATCTAGAAATTAACAAGTAGAGTTAAGGTGATCAAGGTCTATGCACTATTTGGGGCGCAACGAACATTCCAAAAAGAAGAAAAGAAGAAATACAGGCTGAGTCATCCATCTCATTTTGAATCTTTCAGAGTCAGAAAGAGGTAGGGTGAGTCGGTTTTGCTGTGAGAGGTTTTATTTCTTGTAAGAAGGAAAGTCAATTAGAAAACAAGTTGCAATCAAGTTAGGATTACTTAAGCAATGCATAGGTCATACTCTCATATGCTTCTTTGTACATATCAACCAAGCGGGAGCCAATTCCTTTTCTGTAATACTCCCAGTCTATGGGTTCTGGTTCCTGCATAATTGAAAAAGTGAAAATCAAATTTTTACCATCAGATTCATCGCACAAGAGCTGCTCATAGATGGAATATGCAACCCAATTCACTCTTCAAATATCATTCTCAAACATTATTTTCTCATAGAAACCAAAATGCATATAAAAAAGGGAATAAGGGTAAAGACCAGCTGGTACGGAACTACCACCAAGCTCTTGACCTAGGTTCAAAATGAGTCTTCCCCTCCCATGGAATAAATATGAAACTATTGTCCCTATCCAAGAAAGAAGTTGAATAAAGCCACTCATAAAGTGCCAAAGTACGGCACAATTATACATCTACATCAGGCAGGCCTATGGCCCTATATATCTTGGTTTTAATACGACTCCTTACAAGCTTTGTTTCAATCTGCAATTACCTATAAATAATCAAGTTAACTGTACAAAACTGAGAAATAACCCTCATATGCAAAATTATAGAAGATTTCCTTTAAGATCAAACAATTCCATCGAATTGAGTATGATCATGTGTGATAAGCACAAATCACATTTATGTTACTATTCACTGAGACAATATTTTTCATATTGGTGAAGTCACCTCAATGTTTCAGAAAAAGAGCATTAAAAATCTCAAAATTAAAAAATATGGACAACTGAACAGTATTATTAAAGATTGTCTCCTCTGCATATATAACATGCCAGAATGAAAAATCATGTCACAGCACTCAAACTCCACATTAGGACAATGCATTGAAATCATTGGGCTCATTAACAGCTCATTGATATTTAGAGGAATAAATTGGTAGTAGAACTGTGAAAAAAAAAATCTTAGCTAGGGTAATGTGTAAGAGAGAGAAAGGAGGGAATAAATAGATGCACAGAAAAAAATACATCAAGTTTTTTTTTGTTTCTGATCAGGAACAGCAGAAAAATATGCAGAGATTTTGATGACAGAGAACAAACTAGCCAATTGTTTCAAATTATAGAAAAGTAAACAAAAATAGACTCAATATAATCGACAAAAACAGCCACCGAAAACATGCATTTCCTTCATCTCAGGTCGAAAATGTGCCTATGACTTAACAAATATGATGGTATGTCAATAGGAGCAATCCAAATAGTCAGTAGTGGCAACAGTTAGGTATGCCCTTTACCAGCTCTGACTATCAAGGCTTCCTATGATATCCAGAATCCAGATGCAGCGAGCCCTTAATCAAAGACAAAAGCCATCGAGACATTTTCAATATCCTATTTGTTATATCATAAACTTGTTTGTGGTTATGCCAAGTGACCAAGATTCTTATACTTTATGATCCTAACTCTGCCACTTCTATCAGATACACATGTTAATGTGCTATTCAGACAATCCCACCAAGGTATAGTGACTTCAATGCACTCCAATAGCAGAAACCATCACCCAAAAACAGTCCACTAACAAAGCAATAAGTTATCATCCCGTCTGATTCATCTAGTAATTAGGAATGTGAACAAGCTGAATCGACCCAGAGTAGTGGGTTGCTCAAGCTTGGTTCAAAAAGTTTTGACAAGCTCCTAATAAAGCTCAAGCTTGACTCATTTATCTCATGAGTCAATATCAAGCAAGCTTCTAATTAAGCTGATCACAAGCTAAGCCCAAGTAATTTGGTTTTCTATGTAGTACCGAGTCAAGATCAAGTAGAGTTCAATGTTACTTTAGAATGTGTTCAAGGTTGGCTTATTTATTCCAAGAATAAATCTCCAAAATTCACTAGCAAAACTCAAATAGCTTGATTCATTTTACAACCCTACGAATAAACTTAGGGTGAAAAACAAATCACCATCTGTACAACGCTGCAATTTAAATCACAATATATGCATTTATCACAAAAAATGCATTACATCTCAATAGGCCCCTAACCATGTCAATTGCAAAAGAAACAACATAATCAAATGTTCTACAAGATATCAACACCATACCCTTTAATCCAATCATCTCACAACAGAACAGTATTGCAATCAGACTAGCCATGAATTCTTTAATAAACATAAACCTTTTCAATTTTCCAATCGTATTCAAAATCGACAGTCATTCTGAATAGGCCACAAACCTCAACTAGCTGTAGATTGTAGATCCATACCATAACCACCAAAAATGAAAACCTTAGATTATATATTTATACATGAGAGGTGAGAGAGGAATTAAAGAGGACCTGACTGAACTTGGTTTGGAGAGCGGAGTTGACCTCATCGAAGGCACGGCGAAGGTTAACGAACTCCTTACGAGCCTCGTCGGAGACAAGAAGCTTCGCCATGCCGTCCCAATCTATTGTCTTCCCTGCCTTAAAAGTCACGTCGGCGATCTTCTTCGCTACTCCGTTCATTCTCTCTCTCTCTCTGCGATCAGGCGACGATGAACTCAACAACAATGGAAGGGATGTGTTCTTTGTGCTAAGGGAAAGGATGCGTCATTATTTCGTAGAGTTTTCTAATATTTATTTTGAAATTAAATAAATGTATAATTTCATTTAAATTTATATAATTCTCACTTTCCCAAACTCAATCCACCACCAACTGACATGGTCCAGTAGGGTACTGACAACAAATTTTACATTGAGGTTGAGTATTGGAGTTCACGCTGAAATTCAGTAGTTGATTGTCGTGTTAGTTTAACTAAGTTCGTCCTTGGAACTTAAAAAAATAATGATACATTTATCAGTCAAATTTGTAAACGGTAAATTATAATATATATTTTAAAATATGCACCTAATTTTTATTTAGTCATAGAAGTTGCAATGGCAACAATTATCGTCGAATAGGGTGGTCTAGTGGTAGTACCGGCCTTACTTCTCATTCAGAGGTTGGGAGTTCGAGTCCTGGAGTCTCTATTAGAATTTGGTGGTTGGCCGCTATGCTAGCTTAGTTAGGTCTGGTCCTGAGAGGTGTTCCAGGCGCGATCAGAGACCTTATGATCCCACCGGTGAGGGCCTAATGGGGTGGCCTCTGGGCTTTCTTCCTTGTCCCCACCCTTTTAAAAAAAAATTATCAAAAAAAAAAATTGCAACAATCAAGTCATTAAAGTTTTAATGGTATTTTAATTTATCGTTACATCAAAGTTGATCAATTTATTTATGATGGAATGATCTTTCGTGACCAACACATGATTTCGGTAAAAAAAAAAAAATGTTTGTCTGATGAAGAATATTTTACGTGTAGGCCAAAAAATTATACTTTATTTCATCTTATTTGGAGGGAAAAAAAATGATAAAATCAAACAAAAAAAACAAATACAGAATGAAAATTTGAGAAATATTGTTACATAGTGATAGAAATACCAATATATTTAAGAGATATTTTTTTTGTTTGAACATGAGCAAATGCTAAGACGTTTTTCTGTCGAAACAAATTAATAGACTTGGACGAAAGAAATGAATTAAAACTCGATTAAAATTTTAAAGATGTAATTGTTAAAATTGAAACCTCATGACCAAATAAAAATTAGAAGAATGTTTTAAAGGTAAAAATTAGGATAAATTTCATTGACACTCTCTAAAATTATGTTACATTTCACTAACAACTCTTCTAGTTTTTGAAATATCATTACATACCCTTGTCAATTTTTGTCGATTAAAATACTTAACATAGAAGTTAATTTTATATAATTACCCTTACCGGAACTTCCATTTTACAAGGGTGTTATTTGAATTTATCCTTACATAATTAACCTTATATTTGATTTTACATAACTACCCTTATTACATATTACCATTATTAACATAATTGCATCAAATTAATATACAATTTCATCAAATCAACATCAAATTGATCTTTTAATTTAATTTTATACAATTAATATTTAATTTTATCAAATTAATATTCAATTTTATCAAATTAGCACTAAATTAACCATAAATTTTATCAATTTAATATTAAAATTTGTCAATTTTATTTTCATATTCGTCAAATTAACATTTAATTCATTCAATTAATAGTCAATTTTATTAAACTACTACCAAATTAATATTCAATTTTACCAAAGCACATTAAACTTCATCAAATTATTACCAAATTAATATTCAATTTAATCAAATTAACATCGAATTAACTATCTTTATCAATTAAATATTTAGTTTTATCAAATCAACATAAATTTCATAAAATTACCATTTTATTTCAGCAAATTAACATTCAATCTCATCAAAATTGATATTCAATTTTACCAAATTTAAAATTTAATTTTACTAATTAAATATCGTTTCTTTAATTTTACACCAAATTTAACTTTTAATTCTATCAAATTAACATTTAATTTTATTCAATTAATATTAAAATTTAACATTTAGTTTCATTAAATTAATATTATTTTTTAAAAATTAAAAAATAAATTAACATTCAATTTTATCAATTTATCAGTTAATTTAATATAGGACAAATTCTAGTTTACCCTCTTATGATTTGGAAATAAGTACATCACCCACCTATGGTTATTTACTAAACTGCAAATGTTAGGTTTTTCGTCAGAACATACGGAAATGGAGAGGACACACTGGTTTGGTGATTGATCAACGAAGTTATCAGCTTCCCTCCAAAATAAATATACTCAAATGTAAAAAATGACCCTCTTATGCTATGTTAAAAGTTTGCGGTTTTCATTTCCTTCGGAACTTGTTGTCTAGAGCTGGACTTGCAATTGTTTGGAGCTGGAGGAAGGAAGCTACGATAAAAAAAGATAATTTATTTTAGCAAGTTTTTTGAGTAATATAACGGCTAATAAATTACTATGATAAAGATTATGCCTTTCTTATTCCAGTTATTTTCATAAATATATGTAACAATTTCATAATAATGTTTTGTTAAAATTAGATGTCATACTCGAGCAACTCATGGGGAGGGAAGCCAATGGATTTGAGGTTCAGTACCCAAATATGTGGGTGTGGGCATAAAACGATAATCAAAGTGGTTGATTCCGAAAAACCGTCGAATGGAAGATTGTATTATGTTTGTAGGACTACAAATTGTGAATTTTGGGCATGGTGTTATCCCATTTCAGTTTCGGGCATCTCGACTGGTATGCCTGCCACTCCAAATGATGATAAAATTGATCAAGAGGCCATGAAGTCTGATCAAGTGGTCATGAAGTCTATGCTAAGGAAAATGTTTATTGTACCAATAATTTGTTTGGCAGTGTTGATTTTAGTCTTAAACAATAACTAAAAACATGTTGTCTATGTTTTGAATGATTACTTTGTCTTTAATGTAATGTGAAGATGTTTTTTTTTGGGATAAATGTAATGCGAAGATGTTATATCTAATGGAATATTTATTTGACACAATATCAGACATTTTGCTCGCAAACATCTATAGATTGGTGGACAGTGAAGAATCCAGTTAATTTGAGTCAGCTGAGCAGTCCAACAAAGAAGACCAACAGAAAGAGGAAATCAGCTGAGAGGAACAATAACGTGAACAATTCCCCAAGTTGTTTTGTTTGAATTCGTTGATCCTTGCTGATAGAGTCCAGCTGAAGTAAAATTTAGCTGGAATAAAATCCATGCAGCTGCCGAAATAGTGTTCAGGTAAAAGAAGAAGTTGATTGAACTGAGTCGATAACATAATTAAAAGAGAATAAATGCCTCAGCAAAATAGACCATCAAACTAGGAGTAAGGGAACCAATTTCAAATTCAGGTGATAAAGATTTTGCCGAAATAATCTTCCTATCAGCATGATCTTGGAAACCTTTATCAGCTAAAAAATCAGCTACAGAGTTTGCTTCTCAATAGATATGATTTATTTCAAAATTTAATGGTTGGAGAAGTTTCTACAATTGATAAAATAAAGATAAGAAATAGATGCTCACAACTATTTTCCCATACAACCAAAAAGAAAATAGATGTGCAATACAATCAAAAGAGCACATAAACTGTGCACAATCAAAAGAGCACATAACAAATTCCAAAAGCTCTTTTGATATAACATAGACAAAAAATATTTAGACTGAATTATGGCCTATTCTTAGCCCTAATTCTATCCAATATGTTGGATATAGTTGCTTTGCCACTAAGTAGACCACTTGTTGCATTGTGTACATTCCCAGCAGATTGACCATGTTGGGATTGGACTAGCCTAGGCCTTTATGCTGCATTGAACTTAGACATTTGTGCTGCACTAAACCTCTGCCAACGACACCACTCCCAGAACCTCTCTCAACTGCACCACTCCTAGAACCTCTCCCAACAGTGGAGGCTGCAGTAGTATTGGAGGTCGCACCAACAGTAGAGGCAGCAACAACATTGGAGGTTGCAGTGGTGGAAGCTACAACAACATTGGAGGCTGCAGCAGTGGAAGGTGCATCATCATTGTAGGCTACACTAGTAGTTGAGGCTGCAGCATCAGTGGATTTCTACAATACCAAAAATATAATTTATAATTAGTGTTTGAAAAAATAATGCACAAATTATATTAAAAAAATAATGCACAAGTTATTTAGGATGGATCATGTTTTTGCATGATAGTCTGTTGTGATCAATTTTTAAGCATTTTGCACATGTGACATTAAGTTTTTTCCTATAAGCCTTATGAGGGTTTCTAGGCTCATCTGTCTCCCTTCTTCTCAACTTTTTTGGTCTTCGAGATAGTTTCTAGCGTAATAGGGGTTTCAATGGTTGCATTCCACTATGAACATAATCATGCATGTCAAGGACTGAATGTATCATGTGTGCATATGTTTCCATATATGTAGTTTGATGTAACATTCGTGCACATATGTCTCTGGTAACTCATGATTTTTTTGTATGACACTTATCGCATGACATCAAGGTAGTCCAGACAACTCTCACATTTTGCAAGTTCAAGTTCTTGCTCTAGGATCCATTATGAACACTCTATCAAAATGATCCACCTCAAACTCAAGCTCACCACACCAAGTAAGAAAATAATTAATCGAACCAACCTTGTTTTGTTCCAATTTTTCCTGAATATAAGGACATATTAAACCAAGATAAGTTTCTATACCCTTCCTCTTTATATGAATTAAACGATTCTGATAAATTGTTCACCAAAATATCACATTTACTTCTCGTAGAGAAGTGTGATCTAGTCCACAAAGTTGGGTTGACACCCTTTAACCACTCAACAACATTCTTGTCAACCTGCTCTATCTTAGCCATTCAGTATTTAAAGTCATTCACACTGGCAGTTGAAACAGCTTTCCAGAAAAAATTATTCAACTCTATACCCTTATACTTGCCTTTGAAATTGTTATACATATGTATGAGATAGTATCTATGGTCTGTTGTAGGCATCATTTGATCAAATGTCTCCACAAGGCCCTTTTGTCTATCAAAAATAAACTCTCAACCCATATCATTATGTCTTCTCAAGTCTCTTGTCAATTCAATTAGAAACCAACTTCAAAAGTCTTTACACTCAATCTTAACAACTGCTAGAACAATTTGAAACATGTTATCATTTCCATCCCTACCTACTGCACTGTGTATTTGACCCCCATATATCCCTTTCAAATTGCAACCATCAAGACCTATAATAGGTTTACAACCAGCAACAAATCTTTTTTTCATGGCTCCCAATCTCCAATATATTCTCTGAAAGGTTGGTTGCAATTAAGGGTAACAATTGTGTCGTGTCTGGGTCGTGTCATGTCGCGTTCGGGTTGAAAACACATCAATCCAAACACGACCTGCGAGCTAAACGGGTTAGGTCATTTGGACACGAACATGACCTGACTCGAAACACGACTAACCCGACACGACCTGTGACCCGGGATTTACATAGGTTGTGTTTGGGTAAACACGACCCAACCCGACATGACCTAACAAAAAAAAGAAAAATTTAGACCTGTTTTACATAAAACAAAGGCATTAAAAACATCACAAATATTCCAAAATAAATATAAATCTCCACAACATTACAAATATTCAAAAAGCTTTACAAATATCCCAAAGCAATATTACAAACATCTTTCAAATCCTCTTCATCTGCTAAATCTGGCCAACATCCTACCAAAAAGCATATTAAGCTTTTAACCCCAATAAATATGGAATGGTTATTATGCCAAAAAAAATACACATAAGATTGAGAAGAAGAGTTAGGTTTTATGACTCACACACATCGACAATCAAGATCCACAATCACTTTTGAACATTGCACTGGCGTATCCTCCTCATTTTTGTTCAAAGTCGGATTTATAACATCTTTACCAGCTATTCCAATTGTACTTGTGAATTTTATAAATGACAATAAGGAAAGCATATAAATAAGAATTCAATATTTGTAAAAATAATTAAATATCACAGTCATCACAAATTATATTTATTACATTTTTCTGCACATAACCAATCCCTAGTGCACATCAAAGCCTCCACAACGTGAGGCTTCAAAGCACTACGGTATTGGTCAAGAACCTGACCACCAATATTAAAAATTGATTCTAAAGCGACCGTAGAAATTGAAATAGTTAACACATCATGAGTCATAATAGCAAGTTTCGAATAACGATACTAATGAGCTCTCCAATAATCAAGAACAAGAAATTATGTTTCTATGTCAACCCTACACTCATCCAAATACAATTGCAATTGACTTTTTGTGTTTTAAGACCAGATGTATTGCTTTCAATGACAAATACCTACATTATCAAAATCACAGACTTTCAAATCATAGACTATCAATAGTATTAATCTAATACAATAAACAATATAAAACAAAAAATTAAATACCTTCAAATCTAACATAGGTTGTGGGTTTAAGATTGGCTCACAAGCAACTAGACCACCACGGGAAATAGTTGATGATTGAGAAGAAGAGGTGACAACAGATTTTCTCATGTACTCATCAAATAGAGAAAAAAGTTTGTCTCGAACATGAAAATACTCAAGAGAGCCTTTACCATAAAGCTTCTTATAGCACCACTCCACAAAGTCAATTTTATAGCGAAGATCAAACACAATTGCAATGGTCAATATCACGCTATACTCCAACCAATACTTCTCAAAATTTTCTTACATTTGACAAGACATTCTTCTCATAAAAGTATCCAAACTTTGCATTTCTCTATTCAAAGTCAATTGAATACTAAAAACTTGCTAAAAGTACAAGTTTGATGTGGGATACTTGGAGCTAGAAAAGATAACAGTAGTATCATAGAAATTTTTAAAAAACATTTGAATCTTTTCAACTTTGATCCATTCCTCTTGAGATGGACAATGCTTAAAATTAGAATCCACAAGTTACAAATGACAAAAGACACGACGGTAGTAAATTGCACTTGCAAACATAAAATATGTTGAGTTTCATTTAATCGGAAAATCTTGCTTCAAACCTTTTTTGCTATCTATAGATGTATGTGCAACACACTCTAAGAATTTTTGTTTTCTTGCCTGAAAACCTTTTACATACTTGACACTCTCTTTGACTTTTTTCACAGCTAAATCTACTTCTTTCAACCCCTCTTGCACAATCAAGTTTAGAATATGAGCAAAACAACGAATATGAAAAAACCCACCATCACAAAGTAAAACATCTAGCAAATTAAGTTGATTATTAAGCATATCAACCATGACATCATTTGCAGAAGCATTATCCAAAGTAATTGAAAACAACTTTTTCTCAACCCACCCATTTTGTTAACTAACAATAAATCTTGTTAGTCAGTGCAATGACATTGTGTGAAGGAGGCATATAAGAGAAATTCAGAATTCTTTTTTGCAGTACCCAATCTTTGTCGATGAAATGTGTTGTGAAACTTAAATACTCATTGGTAGAAATAGATGTCCACAAATTAGAAGTCAAACTAATCCTGTCAGGTATGTCATGCAAGATAACAGACAACCTACACATCTCTTTTGCATGCAATTTTAAAATATCAGCCTTAGCCGTGTTTCTTGTAATAAATTTGATATCTGGATTTAAGTAGCTAAAGATTTGTCTCACACATTCATACTCAACGAATTGAAAGGGAAAATCATGTTTAATTATTGCACGTGTTAATATCTCTCGAAAATTTTCCTCATTAAATTTCAAAGACTGTGCAGTAATAGACTCTTGACTTTGACTTAAAATTAACTGATCCACGTCACGTTCTTTCAAACAAGTCTTTAAATGACATCATAAATTACCAGTTTCATAGTTACTAGCAGCATTATACTCAATCTTACATTTGGTGTATTCTGTCTTTGTAACATTGTCTTGATTTACATACTTTCTTAAAAAACCTCATACCTCTGATATGGAAGTACATTGCCACTTTTCATCATTCATATTATCTCCACTTTCTGTATCTGGGGCAAGATTGGATGTATTCTCAATATTGACATCCATAATCAGTTGAGTACATGATGTATCCTCCATTTTCCTAGTAAGATTATTTGACAATTAGAAACCTAATGAACATTTAAAAAATTCAAAAGTAACTTAAAGTTAAAGCTAGAATAAATAAATACAATTACATAGCATCAAGACAAATCAATAAAAATAATCAAAGCTCTAAAAAACAAGTACTAAAAAAATTCAATAAAAATAACTTGGCAATGAAACCTAGAGCTCTAAATTAGTACTAAAAAAATCAATAAAAATAACCTGGCAGTGAAATCTAAAGCTCTAAATTAGTACTAAAAAAATAACCTGACAAATCAATAAAAACAAAAACTAGGCAGTTAAATTGGCATTCACGGTTTAAAACTAAAGCTCTAAAAAAATCTAAAGGTGAAATCATTGTAATGTTGAAAATCACACTTAAAATCGGCATTCATGGTATATGAGCGAGAGAAAGATCGAGAGATAGAAAAAGAACGAGAGAGAGCTAACCTGAACAGAGGGAAATAAGGAGATGGGTCTGGACAGAGGAAAATAGGAAAATGAAGTTAGGGTTTCAAAAAAATAATTAAGTTCATTATATAGTGGTGGATCAATTCGGGTCAAAACAAGTTAGGCGGGTTCGTATTAACCCGATTAAATACACGGGTCAATTTGTGTTAAACGGGTTGAAACCGAACACGACTCATTAGCACTTCGTATTGACGGGTCGTGTCATACATGAGTTTGTACCAAAAAATAGTCAACTCAAACTCATTTATTCGTGTCGTGTTCGTATTGAGTTATCGTGACGTGTCAAAAATTGTCACCCCTAGTTGCAATGCTCCATTTTCAGGCTTCAATAAAAGTATGCTATTGGGGTTATGTTTCCTAACTATCTCACAGTAGTCCCATAGTCTACCATGTTGCTCAACCACATCACATGCTATTACATATTTAGCCTTCATTTTCACCCTGTAACATTGAAATTTGCTTGAACTCAACATTAAGTCTCTTTATTTTCTTGGAAAACGAGGCAATATTTATGCTAGGATTATCTCCCACTTCACATACTTGGTTCCTAAATACCCTGAGTTGGCTTGTTGTCATAGTGCTTGCCACATGAATGTGAGCCTTTTAGTGTCTTCAACTGAAAAGTTCTGCTCCCTCCAATTGGTGAAGCATGTATCCTCTAGTCATACACATACTTGCAAATAGCAGTGATTCTCCTATTCTCATTTTTCATGTATTTGATGTCATACTCATTCTTCACATTGTATTCCCTAAGTACTTCTCTAAAAGCCTGAGCAAATGAAAATTTCATCCTAACCACAAGTTTGGGATCAAGCATCATTCTCTCATTGAACTCAGGGTAACCATCACCTTTTTCATCAGAAGACCCTTTTAGACTGAGTAGCTCTTCTTCATGTCCTATCTCAAAACACCATTCCTCATCCACTTGCACATTTACATTTGACTGAGATGATCTAACATCTTGATTAACAGACGCTTCAGCCCCACTAAATAGAAAGTCACTTCTAAAAATGTTATCATCATCTGGACCTTCTAAGTCTTCATAAATCCAATTAGGGTCCTCACTATACTCGTCTTTGTCATAACATTCAAAGATATTCACTATGTAGTCACTATCATTAGAATCAATCTCAAGTGTATCATTGTTTTGAATTTGTTCGTTGACATTAACATCAACTTCATCATCCATAGTATTCACAGTATGCCTTGCACAATCAGGTGATAACACATATAGTAGATCATCACTCTTGTCAATGTATATTACAACTATTGGCAGGTCTTCATAACATTTTAGTAACTCGATAACATCACAGTCTGACCATATTTGCTTTACTCCCATGTCCAAACTGTACCCAGGAACCCTATAATATATGTCAAGATTCACCTCATCTCCTCGTAAATGATACATACATGTCTATAATCTCAAGCAAAAAAAATTTGTCTGGTTCGCAATCTTCAATAATACTCACAATACCACATTTGTAAATAATTTTTGGTGTCCACGTGAACTTTCCCCCATGATGCAGTTCGATAACAAATTTGTCTCAACCCATTCTGCATTAAAAGATGTACATTAATACAATAAACAAAACAGTGGGGAAACCTTTGTCCCCCTTTTACCCACCCAAAATTACCATACAACATGTGGTAGGACCATAAACAAGAAAAAATAGCCATAGATGGAACTTTTGGTATGACCACAAACCCAAAGTACCAAATATTTAAAATACAAATCATTAGTGGTAGGACCACTAAGCCAATAAACAACAAATTTATGCCACATAAACAAAACAAAAATGAAAAAATGCCACAGATCTTCACACACATAACTCGATGCATAACTTAGCATGTAAGGAAAATTGGAAATAAGCTAACCTTGTTGGCGTTGGGATGTTGACATTGTTTTCTGCCTTGAATCTTCTGCCTATTTAAATCAAAATCCTATATCATCTCTTAACTGGTCAATCGAATCCCTAACTTCAAATCATCAAGAAATCGAAGCCCTAACTTTGATTCATAAGAAAATTGAAACCTAAATCAAACTCTACTTTTTGCCCTAATATTTCTCCTTGACTTCGTGCGTTTAACTGAATGGCTGAGATTCCTGGATAGACGATTATATTTGAGAGTATTGTAGTACTTTTACAATCACCATTTAACGGAGTGAGCAATACAGTTTAGTCCATAATCACAAGGGGTAATGTGCTTATTTCTAAATTATAGGGGGGTCATCTATTCAAGGCACAAACCACGAGGGGATAAACTAGAATTTTCTATTTAATATAATTAATATTTAATCAAATCAAATTAATATTAAATGGAAATTATCCCCTATAAATTAGATTACTAGGAAATTTAATGTTAATTCTGTAAAATTGAATGACCAAGGCTAAACTTGTTAATTTTGTAAAAATAACACGCAAAATTAACATGTAATAATTTAGTGTTAGCTTATTCTATATGACAAGGGTAAACTTGACAACTCATAAGAGAATACACCATCACATCACAAGTTTTTTTGCTTGTCGGTGATGGTATAGACGACAAATGTAGTTTGTGAAACACGTATATAAATTATAGAGATATGTAGTAATATTTTAAAAATTAGAGATATGTAGTAATATTTTAAATATTTTAATATTTTTGAAATATAACTTAAATCCAAGGGACGTCAATAAAATTTATCCTAAAAATTATAAATAACCTAATTTGTAAAAGATGAGTTAACAAGTGCAAATGAAGAGCTCGAGTTGCTCAATTGATGAGTAAAGTATGGCAATTTAAAAATGCAAAACTACAACATTAAAGTGAACTTATGGTGTATTTGGTAAGGTAGGTGGAAAAAATGGAAAGATAAAAATGAAAAAGGAATACACTTTTTATCTTTCAAATGATAAATTATTTATTTTTTCTTTTGTGTTTGGTACGAGGGGTGAAAAGTAGGAATAATAATAATTATTTTTTTATGTTTGATGATAGAAAAATATAAATGTATATTTTATCATTGAATCTATATATAAAATTAATATGTATATAATAT
>CM042195.1:13506087-13516347 GCA_023539305.1 Ilex asprella
TCCAACTTCATATGTTTTCGCCCACAGGAGGATAATAAAAATAAATGAGAACTTTGCTGTACAACAGCTGATTTCTGCTCACATCATATCAATTTTTTTTAATATAAGAAACTGAATTTTGTTAATAAAATAAGAAAGTATTACATGAGCTGAAACACAGGCACATCATATCAGAATTGTTGCAAGGATAGAAAAAAAATTACAGTTTTACATTGTAAAAATCAGGAGTCACTTGGGGAAGGGGAGAAAAAAGCACAATCATGCACTCACCCGTCTGTTGGAACACTTGCAATAATCAGCTTAACAGGATATAATGGAAGTCCCACCGTCAACCAGAAACTGCATTTAAAAACCGATTAGAACGTAGTGTCTTCTACTTCCATCAAGTAAAACTCTACGAGTGAATCTGACCATACTCAAATTATTTATTAGTGAAGCAGCCCAATGAAATATCTACACTGGCAATGGGTTAAAGTTTATGTTAGGTTATTCAGATGCATTCTCTGCCCGTCTGATAAATGGTTTCGAATAGCCAACCAAAACCAGGCAGGTTAAGCCAAGGAGGAAAAACCAGGACAATCTTTTCAACCTCTACAGAAGGCCTGATAAAAAAAGTCATAAAATGTACATCCCTTCTCCAAATTTCATCAAATCATGTACGCTTCTAGCTTTAAATTCCAGGAAAAAAATATATATATACATATATACACCCATTACATAGGAAACTTTGGCTGTGAGTCAGTGAACACCTGTAGTGTGCAATAATAAAGATGACAAAAATGGCAGATAATCACCGACAGACAAATGGAGAAGACTAGTTACAGATTTGCTACCCCATTCCATTGATCTAATGAAATTAGTCCCTGTGCAAAGAGCAGAAGACACCTTTATAGATACTACATATATATATATATATGTGGACTCATGAGTCTCTAACTTCCCGTCATTCTGACTGATATTAGATTTCCAGTTAGTCTGCAAGGTATCAGTATGACACAGAAACTGAGATAATGCAGAAAAAGCCAATCTCATCATAAAATGCCACATGATTATACAAGTTTGTACACCATATATGATATTAAGCACTGCAAACAAGACTAAGCATAAAACCTAAACCTGTACTATCAAACTCTGAGAAGACTAACAAAATAATTATAAGAAATTTCATCAATAGGACAAAAAGGAAGGGGAAAAAAGTAATCTATCCAATGAACCATCCAACATTATTAAAACCCAGAAACAGAAAGAAGAGGGAGAAAACAAAAACATGAATGTCACTTACGGGTCTGCCCGACTCAGTCTACAGAGTTCACAGTAATAAATATCGGGAGGAACAGGTGGCACACCATCTATAGGTTTCTCCGGAATCACAACACAACCAATATGCTGCCATACATTACATTTTGGATCCTCACACTGCCAAAAAAAACCATAATTATGAATTAAAGTGAGCATATATTCCATTAAAATCTAGAGCGCGACAGCACATACATAATATTTTCTTTAGCAACATGGACCAATTTGACAAATGGAATTGGTGACATACATTAAGGCAAATGGCATTTAAATTGGAACAAAGTCCCGTTACTCCCACTGATACAAGAAGCAAAACTCTTCTTGTATGGAAAATCTTTTTAACAGACAATATTAGGATTTAACTAGAAAATATCCTATGAGGGTCATTATCACCCAGTTAGTCAAGGGTGCTAGGAGGCTGAACTAAATAAACTTTTGGCCTTATTTGCTCAAAATAATTGTCCTCGGATTCAAACCCATAACCTTTAGGTTGTCAGTCTTACGATTTTATCACTGCACCACGCAATCATCCATCAAAAGTTAATCCGCAACACAGATAGAAAATTAAGTATTCATGAAAAATAAGAAGAAGAATAAAATCCAAATGTTGCAGGATACTGAAACTCAGAAGTGAGCCAACATCACTAGCAAAACACCTGGGTATTCGGAGGTGCTACAACTTTGATCTCATAAAAACAATATGAGTGTGTGTGTGTGTGTGTGTGAGAGAGAGAGAGAGAGAGAGACAGACAGAAAGACTTCTACAGGGAAGACAAACAAGATGCTGGTGTAACCTTAATCATTGAGTCAGTTTGCAATGAACTTCCACAGGGACACTGAATCTTATCCATCTGGTAGGAATCTTCAATTTCCTCTTTGAACTTCAAATTACTGTTATCTGAGACACCCGGTCCTTTTGATGATAAATCTGGCCCTTTTGATGCTAAATCAATTGCCCCAGAAACCTGCATTTTCCTGGGGCGACAAACAAAAAATTTAAGAATGTTAAAGCAACTAATAAAGGAAAGAGAGATGATAACCTATTCCATACATGGGAAAATGTTGTAAATGATCCATGAGAATGGGTTACGAAAATAGCCCAAACTCAGATCAATGATGTAGCAAATTACATAAAGTAAAAAAAAGCACCTGAAGGTGTCATCTACTAGTTTTGCTACTTCTTCCCTTGAAACAGCATTCTTCTTGGCCCACATCCCAGAAACTGCACAACGAAATGTACACAGCTACTCATAGGAAAGTACCAGCACACAAAATTGACACAGATGTTAACAAAATAAAGTCAATAAACACACACACAGAGAGAAAAAAAAAGAAGAGAACACAATCATGTGATGGCATACAACCAACACTTAGCGCGCATGAAACACCAATTAAATAGAGAGAGGAAGAATAAGAGATAGACACCGTTAGAGAGGAAGGAGTGCAACTGTGAAGCGTAGGGTGCTCATCCATAAGGGTTCTAAGGTTTAAAATGTGAAGATGAACAAACATGCAAGCTGAAACTAAGATTTGCAGAACTACAAGGAACATAAGGTTTGCAGAACTACAGGGAAAAATCAAGCATCAATATTAATAATAGAAGAAACAAGACAATAAATAACCAGAACATAGTAACAAAACTTTGATGAGAAACAGAACTCGTCACATATATTTATATCTTGATTCCCTAAATTCAACAGCAAATTATGCAGCAAGAGTATCTTCTGACAGCAAGTTCAGTAATGGCTTCGGCTCACATACAAAGGAATCAGGAAAAGAAACAATTAAGTATGCAAGGAAGACTATTTTAGCTGACAAATGCACTGCAGCAACAATTTTTGCATCATTTAGGAAGAAATGGGAGATATATATATATATATATTTACCTCGTTCATCTGCGAGAATGGCTAATATCCGGTCTATAAGGTCCTATAAAGCAATAAATAGAGACACATCAGCAAATATTTCTACGATATTCCAACTCAAACCCTTGAAACGAGATTACTTCTGACAGGTCATATAAAAATGAGCAATAAGGACAAAAACACAATGATGTAAATAAGCGGATATTCGGCAATGCACAACATTGTAGGACGTCTTCAAAACTACATGGATAAACAATTGCAAGTTAAGTGTACCAAGAATACATTTATGGCCCAAAAAAATGGCAGAGAGAAAGAGAGTGCAAGTTCATTTCAAAATAAGTCCCCATTTTCCTGCTTGAGCAACCTTGAGCACTGAATAGATGTTTGGAAAATGTCGAGTTCCAAGAAGGATGAACATTTGTGCAGGCTCACATATTCTAATGAAAATGAAAGACACAGTAAAGCTTCAAGTAAATAGTGTGGTGCTACGAGGAACCAAATGCAACAAACAATATCAGGAAAAATGCAAAACCCATTGTTCCTACTCTATGGGTAGGACTTCTGGTGTTTGCAACAACGACACAAAACCCAACTATCAGGTTGCACTAGTCCAAGTTCAGAAAAAGCCAGCAATAGCTCTTTAACAATTCATGTTATAGAAGAAAGCTACAGCCAACAGTAGTAGAGTTTCAGAGACCAAACCTGCTTCTTTCCTTGCTTTGATAGCCCTAGTTGAGTAAGGACATCCTTGAGCTCCTTTATTCGGAAATATGTCAATTTATCCTGCAAGAGAGAATAAAAAATTGGAACAACTCACAAACACATTGCAAGCACAAGAAAATAACCTTAATATTAGTTATACATAATGGTACACCCAAAAACTCTTAAAAATTTAGCCATGCATGACAACAATACACCAAAAACCTGTAAAACTTAAAAACACCAAAAAAACCTTTTGAAGATTAAGCCATACATTAAAGAGACCAAAAACCTCTATGACCATGATAATAAGGGCACGAATAAGTGAGGCTATAATGACCGCTCCTATGGCCAGAATGATGGCTGAAATGAGGGTGTGTAGCAGGCAACAAATGCAAGCATTGGATTAACTAAAGCTATGGAAAATTTCCCCTTAGTTGCAATTTCTAAAGATGCTCAAGAAATTTACGAACTACTGCTGGATTTGGCCACTCTTATGTCAGCCACACCCAGTGCAGAAGCCACAAGCAAGCCAGGTGCCCACCCCCCTCCCGCGGGCGGCCCCGGGAAACCCACACACACACAAAGAGAATAAATACTTTTGAACTACATTATATCACTTTATACACATGTTACTTTTCAGCTATTATTGAGGTGGTCCCCTGAAATTCACATATTTTCAATATGGCACCCTTTAACCCAACGTCATATCTTTTTTCCTACTTTACAATGGCCCCGTGAGCCCATAATTCAGGCTCTGCCCTTGGCCACAATCCATTGTGCGGCATTAGACCCTCTCCAAGACTCGGACCAAGATCAGCCAAATCAGGTCATTTTCAGCCTCCCCACACTTGGAATACTCAGGACGGCTGAATTCCCCCCCCCCCAAAAAAAAAAAACAACTAAACTATCAAGCCTATCTCCACGGCAATATTAAAGAAATTTTACAAAGTGGAAGCCTCATTAGTTAGGGAATCTAAGTATAAGAAAGTGATGGATTTTCTCTTCTATTTTTACAACAAAATATAAGCTAGATCACCCAATAACCAAAGGTTATTGCAAGAACTTTCCTAGATTAGCTTTGATCATGACTCGCAAAGTGATCATCACAGCTGAAAATGTAGTACTCTTAAGTCTTAAGGTAAATGAGCTCCTGGGTGGATCGCAGTCAGAAAGGATATCATCCAAGCAAAGGACCGCACTTATCAACTATCTACACCATACAACCGATACCAAGACTTCAATATCACTCTGACCATTTAAGATAAATACCATTATAAGCTTATACCTCGTAAACGTTTTTTCTTTATAAGATACACAAGTTCCTTCTCTTAAACCCCCTAATTACTCTAAATAAGACAAACTTTGCTACTTAAATATCTTACTTTTTCAGATATACAAGTTCCTTTGATTCAACCTTTTACTCTACATAACATTAAAAAAAAACTTAGCTTCGACCTCTTAAAAACAGTGTCAGAACAAGCTGAGTATCAAAACTGAGTGTGATATGAACTCAAATTCTTTAATACAATATATAAATTTAAATTGAAAACCAGTACAGGGCATCACATAATGAACTTGGGAAAATAGCTTATTGACACTGAAACCCCCCACTATTAGCGAATGCGCGAAAGACTTACCAACTATGCAACCATCCTTCAAAGAGGCAACCTGTATAAAAACCTAAGTATAAACTAAAAACTCTAGGAAGGGGAAGTGGGGAAGAAGACAACCTTTGTTAAAACCAGATAACTCCACACCCTATTAGTTGGAAAGAACTACAGAAAGCCATAAAAGGATTACTCTGAGGAAATAACATTAGAATTTATTTTCAATCTTAACATCCACCTTCTTCTCTGCTTACAAGAGCAATGTTACCAAGATCGTGAGTCGCTTTAGTATGTGATACAGCTACGGGGACATGGTACGAGGCTTAGATGGTACGGTATTTTAGATCGCAATTCATTTTAGAACTCTTATTTAGATCGTTTTCACCACTATGCAATATTATATATCATAGAACATCCATAAACACTAAGTGAGTTAGCATTTATATTACATTTGTCCTCGATTTTTTATTATCTAAAATAACATATGATTATAAATCTATATACATGTAATTAATTAATATGCATTTTATTTTTGCACTACG
This sequence comes from Ilex asprella, assembly GCA_023539305.1. Lineage (NCBI taxonomy): Eukaryota > Viridiplantae > Streptophyta > Magnoliopsida > Aquifoliales > Aquifoliaceae > Ilex > Ilex asprella. The sequence continues at coordinate 13,512,100 of CM042195.1, forward strand.
TGTACAATTTCGGATCGTACATTTTAGTAACACCCCGTTTGTAATCGATGTCCCCAAATTATATGTCGTGGGCTTAGTGAATTCTAATTACTATGTACAAGAGCACTTTCAAACCGCCAACAATTATAATTAATGGAAACATCATTCCAATTCCTCATTTCCGCTCCCACAAAGTCCTTACATTTCACTCATGCTTATTCACACTACATATTTTCCAATAGAGATGGAAACCTTTTGATGACAATCTCACATCACCACAAGTCTTTCCAAGAACCATATCCATCAATCCTAGACCTCATGCAATGAAGAAGTTGTTACACCTAAACAACATTATGGTTGTCGAGATAGCTATCTCGAATCTCATTCCATTATCACTCCCTTATAATAGTGACATACTCCCAAGTCCCAAAATAAAACTCTAGCTTGCACATTTTAACTCTTACTAGTATAATTACTACACCTCAAATCTCATTCCATCATCACTCCCTCATAAAAATACCATACTCCCAAGTCCCAAACCAAAACGCTAACTTGCATGGTTTAAATCTTAATACTTGACATCAGATGAATCATTCAAAATCTTCAGAAATCCAACACTCAACCCCTTTCCAAAGCCAAAAGAACTTTTTTTTAATATGAGGTACGAGCCTTTTTCCCGAAAGGGGCATAGGACTCCCATCAAGAAGTTGATACTCGAATGCATCCCCCATACCACTCAAGAAGGAATCACTTGCAACCCCTAAATTGATCCACAAAGAGGCCGCTGAGACTTACAAGAGTCCACTTTATAGGCATATATTCAACATAGTGGAAAATCTAGTAGAGACATGGATATTTTAGATAATTGCCTAAACCAAAATAATTGGTAAAGCATGGAACTACTTCTTCAACTACAAGTACATTAAGAATATAATATATATATATATTATATAACCTTTCTCCGTTATCACTCCATTTGTGACAACTCAAGGCCTTTTTAGTTTGTATCTCAAAAAAAAATCCGAAAATAGTTTTTAAAAATAGTTTTAGAAAAGTTGTTTTGATATTTTCTGGGATGAAAAACTTGTTTGGTTAGATGAATTCAAAAATAATTTTACAAAATAGAACACAATAAAACCTGTTAGGACAGTTTAAATAGATGTATGGACAGTACTTCAATTTATATTAACATCAATTTCAATTTCAATATCAATTTATATACACACACGCAATATATATATATATAGAACGCCGGAGAACTCACACCCACACACCAGAGAACAAAAATAATACCGAAAAAGGAGAAGATAGATCTTGAACACACCCACTTCGCTCAGATCTTGAAGACAAAGATAGATCTTGAACCCAAATCGTGAAGGAGAAGAAAGATCATCGAAGAAGATAGATCCTAAACCATTCATCGGAGAAGACGAAGACAAATCTTGAATATAAACCTCCAATCACCGGATAACACCCTTTGTCGAAGAAGACAAAGACAAATCTTTAACCCAAATCTCCAATCGCCAGAGAAGACACTGGTTGTGTGTGTTCGTTCCGTCTGAAAGGCAAAGTGGAGAGAGAGAAGAAGGAAAAAAAAACTTTTATACTATGATTAATTTTGCCGCTAAAGGGATTCGAAGGGAAGACCTTATTAACGTATTTAGGATTTGTTTCCCTTGCTTTCCATTTTAGCTTGAAAATTCAGAGAACATCGTTTAAATGTTCTCTATTTTTTGTTCTCAATTCCCACTTTTTTTGAAAATTTATTTTTGGAAACTGCTAATCAAACAGCATCTTACAAGATTTTGTGTTTTGAGAACAAAAAATTGGTTGAGACACAAACCAAACACCACCTCAGTTTTCCTTATCTGACATGCTTACCTCATCCATGAGTCGATCACCAGAATTTGACTGAACAATGGCACCAGAAAACTTTGATCAACATCAAATGCCACTATACTCACCCAGATGGATGACTATCAAATAAATCCATGTGGATTAGTATAAGGCTCCAAGATGACGTTACACACCATAAAGTGGAACTGAGCTCATTTCCACGTACAAAGCCAATAAGTATGCATACTTGAACTATTTCAGCATCTCCACCACCAGTGTACCAGATGCCACACTACCCAACACCACTAAATCATTTTGTCCAAAAACTACACAAATGACTGCTAAAACAAATGGACATAACCCAATATGCTAGGTTCTCAATACAAAACCAGCAAACTCGGCAAAAGCTAGCATAATTGAACAAGTAAACTGACTCAAATGCTACAAAACATGCTATAACCATTATCAATCTCTATAAAATAGTGAACTATATTGAAAAAAAGTCTCAGAAATATAAGCATTCTATCGCAAAGATGAGAAATTATATACCTTGCAGCTACCCACCAAATCCATCTCAATACCCAATAACCACACCCTGAATCAGTAGTTGTCCCGCAGTTGCAACCGCAAGTAATTAACGACCAAAACAATCAACACAAACCATTTTCCCTCCGAATAACGACCGATCTAATCAACAAATGATCAAATAAATAACATAATTAATACAATTCCAATCAAAAACAAAACACCACACTAAGAAGAAACGCCATAAAAACACAAAAGTCAAATCCTAGCGTTCCCTAATTAAAATCACCAATCAAATACAGAAAATTATTTCATATACATATATAACCAAAACTACAGACATACCTGTTGAAATTAAGGTAACTACTCACGTTGGTGAATCGATTGAAAGATGAATGGAGAGATTAGGGGTGTCTGGTAACGAGGAATTGGTAAATCTTTGGGGGGTTTTGGAGTGACTCAAGAGCTTCACGACCATATACCCTCTCTCTCTCTCTCTCTCTCTTCACCAATCGTTTTGTTTCTATTTGACCCGAATGCAGCCGGAGGCTAATCCTGCAATTCCAAAGCTTCCCGGACGTAACATTGAGTATGAAATCGGGTTTGTTCCGAACAGACAAGTCCGGGTTTGGATTCTCTGCTCTCTCACTCACGTGTACGCCAGGGGCGTGCCCATTCATTTTTGGTTCGTACGGAAGTGAGTGTGTGGCAATTATGTCTTTTTCCAAGAAAATCACCAACCAAAAAAATTAAATAAATAACAAAATAAGTGTTTGCCTACAGTAGGAAAAAAAGGTAGGAAAGTGTATGGCAATTGTGATTGGTGGGGCTCACACGGATATGGGCAAAAGGTAGGGGTGTCCACGTAATTACGTGATTATTTCACTAGTGAAAAGACAAAAAGGTCCATGGTCAAGTTTAGAAAAATTATATTCAACTCAAATGCATATCATCCCTTATATTAGCGTTTGATGAGTGGATTAGATTAGCGTTTGATGAGTGAATCGTACTAAAAAAATTGATGAGACTCACACATTCAATAAATTATATACATTTTAGTTATTATTTTTTAGATTACATTTAAATTATATAGTATTACTCTAAAATTTCATCGCTAGCATTATAATATTTGAACCTCATGGTAATAAATAAATAAGATATTATTTCTTTATCACACTAAAGACAAGCTAAAAACCTTGTTAGATTCAAATTTTTACAAGTTAATGTTAAATAATCGTTGTTGTCCATTGAATTCCGATGAAACTCCTTTATTGAAATTGGAGAAACGCTACGATTGTTCTTGAATTGCGATTATTTCTGGGCCATTAGTCTGTTGTTCAATAAAGATATTGTCCAATAAGATTCTTTAAATATTTTTCTTTTAATTGTATTTTCAAATAGTAGTCATTTTATAGTTTATTTTTTGTTTCGTTCGAATTTCCTCTCGAATTTGAACTAATAATATATAGTAATTCACATATACATACATTATTTATATTTTAATATTCGTGTAGATTATTTTGTTTAAAGAACAATTAAATTTTATTTTATTTTATAAAATCTTTTTTTTTTGCTTTAAAAAGTGCTAAAAATCATCATCAAATGATCTAAGAATAATATTTTAGAGAAAAACGGTGAAAATGTTGGACAGTAAGGGTCCGTTTGGTAACCACGTGTTCGTATTTTTTTTTTTCACTCTTTGCTAAAAAATAAAAAATAACATGTTTGGAGAGTGTTTTTATTTTATTTATTTTTTTTGGTTTTTTTGTAAACAAGCCCAAATTTTAAAAAATCAAAATAGGTAGTTTTGAAAGCATGGAAACACGCGCATCTCTTCTCACCATTTAATGAGGTATAGCCTTCAAACTCCATTAGTGGCAAAAAAAAAAAGTTTTTTTCATTCCCACT
>CM042195.1:13524549-13536925 GCA_023539305.1 Ilex asprella
AAAAATAACAGTTACATGAAACAGTTATGTACAACATTAAAACAAAGTAAATTGATTAATTATCTACGTACTTGTACACAACCATAAAAAATAAAAAGAAAATAACAGGATCTTCCAAAATAGAAGATCCAAATCAGTGGTTTAAAATCTGTTTTTTAAAAAAACTCTTAGAAACAGTTACAACTTTAAAACCTAAACGATTTTTTTTCCCATTTATCTCAAAAACGACCAAACATACACAAAAATCAATAAATATAAATTTACAAAATAAAGAGTTGATCGAATAGTATACAAAATATAATTATTTCGTGTACACTAAAAATAGTTACACTCGTAAGAACCATTTACACCCACATGAATTGAAAACCAGTTTTTTACTCCTCCATAAACAGACAATACACAAAAAACCGAAACATGGAAAAATCTTTTAAAAAAAAATTATTAACAACTCACCTTCAATCCGATGACGATGTTTGGTATTTTCAATTCCTTTTCAAAGTAAATCACCTCCGGAAAAATAAAAACCCGTTGAAGAATAAGAAGGCAGATGAAGAAGAAGCAGTTGAAGAAGACTAAACAGTTTGAACACCTACGTTAAATTCAAAAAATTAACAAATATGTAAAGTTTACATATTTGTTTCCTAAAAAACTGTCAATCTATCCATAAATCTATCTCTAACCTGCATATTCAAATTTCAAAAATTAAATAAAATAACAAATATATAATCTTTAAATATTTCTTTCCTAAAATATGTGTCAATCATGACTGCATAATTTAAGGAGGGGTGATTAAGTAAAAAGTATTTCACTATATTTGAATTTTGTACCTAAACACAAAAAGTTTACTAAAAAATGTACTTAAAAGAGTAAACCTTTTACCCATACACTTTTGGATAAATAAGTACTAAAATATGTACCCACACCTAAAAAACCCTATAAAAAACTTACTTAGAAGGCCCGCGCACAAGTTCACAAGTTGGGCTGCAAGCAGTCTATCTCTATCTAAAGTCTAGTCCGGCCCACCCAAAAATTCACTTGGGTAAGAATTTGAGCCTACACTTGAAAAAAAATTCATGGGCCTAACCTAACCGGCCCATGGACACCCTAGTCGTGTTGAACTACTTGCTCGAGCAGACAGAGTTGTGTGGTTGAGTTGGCAGAGCCATGCGGGGCTATTGGTTGAGCACGATGAATAGTGCAGTTATTGGCGGGATGAGCTACTGGTGCTGAATTACTTGAACTAACGACTTGAAGTAGATTTCCCTCCAACGAGGAGTTGACTCTGCTCTCCCTTATCTGTTTGTTATGGAGATAATGTTGGTTATCCGATTCAAATAGGACTTTATCTCAAAATTATAAATCTTTTATCTAGGGGTGTTAATCTTATCTTATGGCCCGTAAAAAATATAGTCTTTCGTCTTTTTATCCGATATTTTACGAAAGAATTTTTTCTTGGTCTATCTCATCCGATCAAGTGTGATATTCCTATCTAACTTCCGGCTAAATTAATCGGGTAGGAAGTCGAGTAAGAAATCGGGTGAACACTTTTTTAGTTATTAATTTTTGAATTATTTTAACAATTTAATTAAATAATATGCATCAATTTAACAACACAATAAACCAATAACACTAAAACTTAAAACAATTACAACAATAATTACAATAAAACACAAGAAAGCATAAACATTAATTCATCATAATTATTGCACAAATACAATAACAATTATTTTAAGTTTAAACTATATGGTTAGGGAATTAAGGTTTTTATTTTATATATATATAAATAAATTAATGCGGGTAGGGTAAGGTAGGAATACAAAAATTAATGGCTATTCTATATTACTACCCGATTTAATCGACAGAACAAAAATTCTTTTGTATTCTTATCCGATTTTTTTGGTTAGCCGTTCAATAGGGTTGGATAGGGACATGCAAGATAAAAAATTACGACTAATCAAAAATTTAAATTCCCATATTTACTTTTATCATTTTCAAGATTAAGATGCATTATCACTATGGACATAATTTTCTCTAATATAAATACAAGTCTTAATGTAATAACCCGTATTAGGATTAATCGATAATACGTTAATTAAAATGTTAACTATGATATTATGTGATTGAAAATAAAATATTAAAGTTTATTTTTAAAAATTTTAAATAAGTAAGCGAACTTTAAAAAATAAATTTCTTGCGTGAAAACGAGTGAAATGACTATAATATATGTCATATTTTGTGTTAGAATAAAAATAACATATTAAATATTTAAAGTGTCCAAATTATATACTATATGTATATGTAAAAGTATTTGTCACATGTAAACAAATATATATTTGTAAATATCATAGGTAGCGTTTAATAACAATGAGACCATGTTTGATAGCAATTGAGTTATCTAACATGTCGAATTTGATTCTTGATTTTGTTGTGGGTGCTTGCGTATTGATTGATTTATTTGATATTTGATGATTTGTATATTTATTGTTGATAGACATATTTTTTCTTGTCGTATAATATACTTCTATGCTTCATTAATTTTCAAGTTGATTTTGGAGTAAAGATCATGATTGAAATATTTGAAAGAATAAAAAATGGAAGAATCTCGATATGATTTTTTGTATCATTGAACTTGAAAAGTTATTGGTCTTTGGAGATCAAATTTGTAAATGTAATTTTATTGAGAAAATTAGAGTTTTGGTCTTGTATTTGAAGATTTATTTTGTGGTTTATTATGATTGATTTATTAATTAATGTATCCAGGGAAAGGAGGTGTTACAAAGTGGCCATTAGAGCATAGGTTTTAGATCTTTTCTAAGTACTGTAGGGAGTGAGTTAACTAGGTTTTGTTTGGTAACGATTTATTTTTTGGTTTTTATGTTTTTGCCAAAAAAAACCAAATAAATAAATGCGTTTTTGTGTATATTTTTCATTTTTTTTTATCTATCATGTTTTGAAAACAAAGTCAAATTCTACAAAACAGAAATTTGTTGCAGTTAAAAACAAGGAAAAATACAAACAACGCCTAGGCGGAATGGTCCATTTAATGATGTCTAGCCATCGATCCCTCTTGGTTGCAAAAATTGAATTTTATTCTTGGAAGTGTTTAAACCCAACATTGGAAGGGTTTTTTTTTCCTCTTTTGCCAAATGCCTCTGCCTTCTCTCTACTGCATCTCTCCCTATCTATGGTGTTTCTTCTCCATTCACCGACAGAAGTTCCAGCTTCAACGACGACGAAGGACAGACCCTTCCAGCAACGTCACTCTGGATTTGAAGTTCTATCTTCACCTCTCTCTCTCTCTCTACAGTGAGTATTTCATACATATCTCATCCTCCCCCTCTCTCTCTAAATGTATACAAATCTCACCCTCTCTATCTCTTTACATATATACAGATCTAAGTGTATATATGTAGATCTATGTGTATATATATAGATCTAAGTGTGTGTGTGTGTGTTTATGCATGTGGGTGTTTGTTTATCCGACTGCGTGTGTGTTTCTGTGTGTATGTGTGTGTGTGTGTGTGTGTGCATGTATATGTGTTTCTGGATGTGCGTGTATGTTACGGGCTGTGTGTGTGTTTGCATGTATATGTGTTTCTAGGTGTGTGTGTGTGTGTGTGTGGAATGGATATCATTAGGCCCCCTAATTTCGAAGTGGTTCAACCTCAAATTCGATTCAATTCCAAAGATTATCCCTTTTTTAAGGTAAAAGACCTATCTATATATAAACTATGCTACCACAATAGATATGGTTTGTGATGTTTTTGATTTATCTTTTGCCATTATAGAATTGTGTTAGTGTTATTGATGGTACTCATGTCAATGCCCGTTTAACAGTTGATGAGAGTAAGTACCATACCGTGGAAAGGCCACTGTACCAAATCATAACGTAAGGTGTTCATGTTCGTTTGACATGCAATTTACATTTGTTCTGAATGAGTGGGAAGAACTGTTCATGCCTCAAAAGTGTTTTCTAAGTATGTTACTAATCCAGCCAACAAGTTTTCAATGCAGACAGGTGGTAAATTTATCCATGAAGTAAAGAAAAGTTATATAGAAATGATATATTTTCAAATAATATACAATTTCTATATTATGTTTCACAGATAAATACTATATTGTGGATTCGGGTTTTACAAACATGCTAGACTTTTAATCCCCTTACCATGGTGAGAGATATCATTTACGTGAATATAGAGGTAGAAGTCGACAACCAAGTGATAAGGAATAGTTATTCAAATACCGTCACTCTTCACTTCAAAAATATAATAGAGCATTGTTTAGGAGTTCTAAAGGCTTGGTTCTTTATTCTCAAGCTAATGTCTCTTTATCCCATAAGAATGCAGAAATACATGCCTACAACATGTTGTACCGTCCATAATTTCATTAGAATGCATTCTCTCCAAGATTGTACATTTGTTGACTTTGAAAGATGAGGATATGTTGATGATAGTAGTGGTGGTGCATGATCTATTTCACAAGTCCCCAGTTGAAGTAGATATAACTCCTAGTCAATTGTGTGAAATGACTCATGTCAAAGATGGAATTGTCGATGCATTGTGGGCATCAACTCATCATTAATATATGTCCTATTTAGAATGACTAGTTATTGCCCTGTGCCTGAAGGCATAAAATAATAATAAAATGGTCAACAATAAACATATTTGTACTTATACTCAAAATTAAATCCCAAATATAAAAGAGAGAGAAAAGAATTTAAGCACCAGTTGTAGTGGAGTTGAGCGGTGGTGGTAACGGTGGTTGACAGTGGTGGTCGTAGGAGACAGGGATGGTTATGGTGAGTGGTGACGACCGTGGTGGTAGTGGCAGCCGTGAGTGACAATGGTGATGATGATTGTGGCTTTTGGGTAACGATGGTAATAGTGACACCCAAGGATAACGGCGGTGGTGGTGGGTGTAAATAGTCATGGACGACGGTGATAATGGTTGACAGTAATAGTGGTGGGGCGACGACGGTGATGGACGGTGACGATGGTGGTAGTAGGGGACGACGGGTACTTCTGGGCGACAATGTGATAGATGGTGGTGAATGACAATGGTGGTAAGTGTGGTGGGGGTGGATGATAGTGGCTGGTGGCGATGGTAGGCGACGACGGGTGGTGGGTGATTCAGATATAATATTTACAATTATTAGAGGAAAGATTGATCATTTTGGAATGAAAGTGTGATGATAATGTTAATTTATTAAAAGATTAATGTTATGAGAACTAAAGTGGAGTTGTGTTGTTTTGCAGGCTTATAGCGCAAAATTGGAACTAAGTGATGAGAAGAAATAAAGCATGACTCAAAGGGAGATCACACTGGATCACGCGTCTGGACGGAGTAAGATAGCGCGTCCGAACGAGGTTGACAGAAAGTTGAAGGAACGCAGACTGCACATTCTGGAGAGCACGTCCAGACAGAATGAGATGCGCGTCCGGACACATTTGGAAGACTTGGCGCGTCAGATTTAGAAGTCTGATGAAATTTGATCTTCTCTCGAATGTGACTATAAAAAGATACTGAGGATTTTGCATATGGAACTTTGGACCTACGAATTTCCTTAATTTATTTTTGCATTCTTTCTATCATGTCCGGCTAGAAAGCTCCGCTAGGGCTAGGGGAAAATCTTTCAACGGAGTACGGTATTTTTATTGACTTTTGTACTTAATGATTTATGTTATTATGTTAATTTAATTCCTAATATTTTAGCAAAGTGTTTATACTGTAAAAACTCCTGAGTTGTTGTGCCATGTACATCGATTGCTTGAGTTTCCCTGCGTGTAAATCACTGGTTATTCCATGCTGGTAGAATTAATATGATTTCATAAAATAATATGATTGAATGATTATTCAGGTTCCTGATAGTCTTTTGATTATAACTTTCGGATTGACCACTTGATTTGTTAATTGGGTTAACCGACATTTAATTCCTATTTCAAATCAAGTCTTTGAGTCTTTAATTATTACTGTACGAAGTTGAGAGGGAGTACCTAATGCTCTAGTATTTTTATTATTATTTTATTTACCAAAACCAATCTTTGTCATCCAACAATTCTTCAAACAAACTGTTTTCCTTTTGAAGTATTTTTAGTTTTCGTGTGATTGTTTTCTTGTTGCAATTCCTCGTGGGATCGACCTCGGACTTCCGAGAAATTATTACTCTGCTCGACCTGCACTTGGGTTTACAATATTAAAGTTGAAGCAGTGGGTTATGGTGATGGACAACAATGGTGGTGGTGGGTGTTGATAGTGGTAGTTAGATGATAGTGGTAATGATAATAAATATAAGAATGAGATGATGATAGTGGTGAGTGGTGGCGGTGGTAGCAATCGGTGGTGGGTGGTGATGGTGGTAGTGGTGGTTATTATTACAAAGGTGGTAGTGGGGTGGCAACGATGATGGTGGTAGCGGTAGGGGTGGTGGTGATAGTTGGGGTAGTTATGGTGGTAGGATGGCGGTGATGGGGTGGTTGGTGGTAGTGGTGGTGGTGGTGGGGCTGTTCCAAATACTATTTTTTTAAAATACTTATGAGAAATTATAAAAACACATCATAAACACACAATTATGAGCCTTTTTTTCCTATTAAATTTGAGGTGTTAATATTAACCATTGGACTAACTTTAAAGTAAAATTTAAAGAGATGTCAACTGCAAAAAATAAAAATTATTTTGTTTATCTTTTGAGATTTTCTTTTCGATACATTGGAAAAGTTCAAAAGAGTTAGCAAAATCCTCTCACATAGGAGACACTAGCACTATCATTTCTCAAAAGCTCTCCCATTGAGCAAGGTGGGAAGTTGAGGAGCACCATTTTATTATTTTGAATGACACCCAAATTTGCAAGGTTGTCAGCAACGAAATTTCCTTCTCTTTTGGTGTGTTGGATGGGAAAATTGAGCCTGCATGCTTGAGCAGTTAGGAAGTCTTCCATAGATACCCAGCTGCCAAACTCCTTGGTCATTTCTCACAAGACCTCCAATTGATGCGGGTCCAGGATTCCCTTAGGAGCATTCGTCAACTTTCAGTTTCATCCACCCTGTAGGAGGGAAAGACCAACCAATGAGATTCTCTATGCAATGTTCTTGACAATTTAACTTTTCTAGGAAAACGGAGTTAATATCTTGGTCCATAAGCCAGGCATTTTTTGGCAATGACACTAGGGGGTTTGAGTTTTTTCAAGGCACTCTTTGTTCCTGTCTTGCCAAATGTGCCAGAAGATAAAGGTAAAAACAACAGGCCATTCCACTTTTCCGTACTTCTCTTTTTGTGGTTTTCAAGAAGCCATTTATGCAAATCATTATCTATGGAATTTGTGGACTAGTAGCTGCATAAGAAAACTCTCCAAACTACTTGTGCTTTGGAGCAATCTCTTAGGATATGCAAAGTGGATTCGCAATGGATTTACATCTCTCACAGGTTGCATCATTAGTCATGTTCCTAGTTGCTCTAAGATGGTTAGAAAGGATTATGTCACTTTGGACAATCCAAAGGAAGAACTTGAGTTTCTGTGGGATTTTCATGTGCCAAATTCAGTCCCAGTTCAGGGTTAAGGGGTTATTGTCCTCACCAGATTCATAGAGCCATTTATAAGTGGATCTAACAGAGAATTTACCATTACTTGAAAAGCCCCAACATGGAGTGTCAATCAGATCGCAATTATTAGGAATGCTAGTGAGCTGAATATATGAGATAATGTTAGAGGAGAGAAGCATACCTGGGAGGTTCAAGTTCTAGTTACCTGAGGGGTCGATGAAGTTTGCCACTGGGGTGTTGAGGTCAGCTGTGACTGGTAGCTGCATTCTGTTGGCAAAAGAAGTTTTTCTACACCACTAATCAGTCCAAAAAGAAATGTTTTGACCATTACTAATAAGCCATTCCTTCATTGATAATTTGTTTTGTTTTGAAAATAGCTCTCCAAATTGGGGAGCCACTGGTTTTTTGTTCCCATTCTTGGGAGGTATTTTTGATGTATTTTTACTTAATGACTCTTACCTACAGATTATCTTTGTTTTCTTTGATTTTCCATCCTAATTTAGTTAGGATAGACAAGTTATTTACTATTTTTTTTCTAAGGCCGAGTCCCCATTTCTCCTTAGGCTTGCATACAGTATCTCAATTAATGAGGTGCACCTTTTTCTTTTCTTTAGTATTTCCCCACTGAAAGTTTCTATTGAGTCTATCAATTTTCTCACATGTGGATTCGGGTAACCATGTGGTCTGCATGGTATAGTTTGGGAAGGTGGATGTGATATCTTTGATGAGTGCCTCCCTCCCTGCCATGGTAAGGTTTTTGGCCTTCCATCCACTAAGTTTTGCTTGGACTTTTTCAATAAGGTATCCTTATTAGTTCTTTGATGAAGAATTGGGATGCCTAAATATTTACCTAAGTCCTCAGTTCTAGTGAGACCATTTCTTTTACTTAGGTGCCTAGCTCTACTTCTGCAAATATTGGGAGAAAAAAATACTCTAGACTTAGCTAAGCTAACTTTCTATCCTGAGATATTGCAGAAGTCCTAAAGAATACCCTCTAATCTTGCAACGACTCTTCTTTTTCTTTGGAATATGTTTCCAAATAAAGTTGAATTCCATTCTTTTGTGTTTTTGGCAAAGTTGGCAGTAGCTTGTATTGAGGAATTCTTTGATTGGCTCCACGTTTTGATCACTACATCTTTGAAATCAAGCCTTGTTAACCAAATTGCTTCCATTCTAAAAGGTCTAGTAATAGAGGAGATAGGAGAGTTACTTTTTTAGATGGATTAGGAGTGGGCAGTGATTTGAGTAAGTTCTGGGGAGATTTTGGACACTTGCTTCTGGGAACTGAGTGGTCCATTGAGAGTTCGCCAATGCTTTGTCCAGCCTTATTTTGGTATTTGCTAGGCCTTTTTGCTTGTTGTTCCAACTGAGTCTCGTTCTGTTGCACCCTAGGTTAATGAGGCCACATTTATTGATTTTTTCTCTAAATTTCCTGATTCTATTGTTGTGGTTTGCATGTCTCCCTCTTCTTTCTGAGTGGCTAGAGAAATTGTTAAGGTCTGTAGCGGCCATCTAACCATGAGAATAGTTGTCACCGATTTGACTTAGATTATCCCAGAGTTGATCTCTATTAGAGGGATTGGACTACCATAAATTGCTGAGAACAACCATTTGTCAAAATCAAACCGGGTTATGTGTGCATGGATGACTTGGGCGATGGATTGATGTATATTCACAGTTCTCAGTGTAGGATCCCACAACAGCCATATGCCTCCAACTCTACCTTCTGGTTCAATTTTTTCGGCCATAGTCAGACCAAATTGAGAGAAAAAGTTCCCCAATTTAGAGCTAGGGACTTTGGTTTCCATAAACACCAAAATTTCAGGTTTATGGGCTCTGAAAATATCTTCAAAAGCACTTTGAAATCTTTCATTGTCAGCTCTTCTACAGTTCCAGGTCAATATCTTCATGGAATACATCATAAAAGGGAGTGGGAGTTGGGAGTCTTCATTCAAGTCCAAGATAACCGTTATATGGTTCATTTTCTCTGTGAAGGGAACCAAATGAGTCACTGAAATCACTGTGAGCCTGTTCAATATATCCCTGAGCAAGCATGGTTGTGTCTTTAGTGAAATTTTCTTGTGGAATCACCTCAATTCCAGTCAGGTAGCTTAGGGTTCTTGAGGGCTCCAAGAGATATGTTCAGATCAAGGTTTTGGTGAAGAGGGTTGTTGGTGAAATCTAGAGAACTTGGGAAAGTTAGGGTTTGGGGAATGGGGTTGAGGATGGGGGTGGGAGTCGAGGTGACTAGATGATAATGAGTTACAGGCGAAATTTCGACTGTAGGATTATGTGTTGAGATCAAGGTGCCTTGTTTGTCCTTGGATCTATGCGTGGATGATGAGGGGTCAGAGTTGTTTTTGGGAATCTGAGTCCACTGGGATTTGACTGTCTGTTCTCTAGTTCTCCTAGAACCAGATTTAGGGTTCAATTCAGTTTGGTTCCCTCTTATTTGTTATTGGATTCTGTTTTTGGTTTTCTCATGGGCTTGGTTCTGTTGCAGGTCTATGGCTGTGGTCTCCAAGGCTATAAATCTGTTAAGATTTTGGGTCATATTATGCCCATTGTCTTTCTTGATTATTAGACCTCTTCTTCTCCTTGGTTGGGCCAACATCCAGGGCCCATAATCTTCATCCCTTGATTGCTATTGAGTTGTCATTGTCTCAACGTTCCTTTTGCGGGGATCCGTTCTGTACTAGCAGTGATTGCAGCGCATGTGTTTGTGATTGTTTCCGATGAGGGGATTTTGCCGTCAAGACCTGGGGGGTTAGTTTTTCAGGCAGAGTACGTGCAATACATTTCTTGGTGACCAACCCTTCCACAATTAAAACAAATCTAATGAATACATTCGTATTCAACCCTAAAGAGCCTCCCCTCAAGCTGGTAATTAGGAATCAACAGCTTGTTGAGGTCTCTTTCCACTTGGTGTTGACCTTAACTGGTTTCCCTAGAGCTTTGGCTATCTGGTAGAGAATTCTCTCGTCATAGTATTCAAGAGGTAACTTCGATAGTGTTAGCCACATAATGCCATTGTGACTTTCGATGCCCTGGTAGGAATGAAGTTGGGTTCTCACTTTCTCACAGTAAGGTAGTGGTTCATGATAATCCATGGGCCACTTGTAAAAACCTTAAAATAGTCCTCCTTCATATGGAAATTGATAAGATAATATCCATTGTCGAGATCAATTGCAATGAAGTCCCCTTGCAGGTTCCATAAGTTTCTAACTTTCATACATAGCACCTTGTAACTGATGCTCCTCCCTAGAAGCTTAACCAACAGGCCATCTTTCCACTTACCCCTAATTAGGGGTGTCCATGGGTCCCGTTATCCGACCCAAAAAAATAAGCCCGATACCCGATAGGCTTGCTTGAGCCCGAGTCTGATATCATTTAAGAAAGAGCTTGAGTTTACCCCTAAACCCATTACCCGACCCGAACCCGAAGACCGAAGTCCGACCCAATAACCTGCCCACATACCCGGCCCAGCCCAATAGCCCGCCCATGAGATTTGTGATAATTTGATATGTGAGATTGAAAGTTATGTGGGTCAAATTTTTTCAAATTTGAACTTTGTGCAACACATCAAATTTGAACTGTTGAGACCACATCAAATATAAACGGCTACAGGCTACTGTGTGACTGTCTCTTGTGTATTGTCTTTTCCATCTGTAAGTTTGTCAGTGTGACTGAGTTATTACTGTCTGAGCTAGCAGCAGTCTTAGATAGTCATAACTCACAAAAAAAAATCTTTCGTCTGATATAATTAACGGTCATAAATAAACAGTAATTTTTTTATGTATAATTTATAAATACATTTGATCTCAACTCACAACTTCACAAATCATAACTCTCATTTGCTCTCAACTCAGCGGCTGAAACTCTCATTTACTTTCATCTCACAAGTCAGAATTATCAAGTGTTCTAAAGTCTCAAGACTGAAACTCTCATTTGTTCTCAACTCACAAGTCACAATTGTCAAGTGCTCTCATTTGGTGAGATTTTTTTTTTTTACATAATTTAAGTATTTATATTATTTTTATAGTTTTATTTACGTAATGACTTCATCTCATTCACAAAAAAAAAATTATAACGAAATTCTTGAGTCGAATAATGATAATGAGAACATCAATGAGGCTGAAGGGGATGATTTATTTTCAACTCCTGAGATGAATTCTATTGAGAATGTACCATCTAATAAAAGACAAAGTCCAAGGCCTCCGATCACTTTGAGAAAATTCAAATTAAGAATTTTAATGAGGTCATTACATCATAAAAGACTATATGTAATTATTGTAAAAAAGATTTTGCTGGAGGCTCTAAAAATGGAACTAGTCACTTAACTAGACACCTAAAGACATGTTTATTAAGAGGTCAAACTAATATTAGACAAATAACGATATCACAATCTGCTAGCACCGGTACACTAAGCACTTTTAGTTATGAACCTGAATCTGCTAGAAAAACAATTGTTAGATGGATTGTTATAAGAAATCTTCTATTTGTTCTTGTAGACGATGCTGAATTTGAAAGAATGTTATAAAGTAATTTTAATCCTTCCTTTCGAAAGTTTTCTCGTCAAACATATCAAAAAGATGTTATTAAATATTATGTACAAAAAAAAAATAATTTAATTACTTATTTTGATAATCTTAAAAGTAAAATTTGTTTGACTTCTGATATTTGGACTTTTTGCCAACAATTATGATATTTATGTATAACTACTCATTTTATTGATGATAATTGGGTTATGCAAAAAATAATTATTACTTTTACAAGGATTGAAGATAATCATAGTGCACAAGTTATTTTTGAAGTTATCTATAATCAGTTACAAATTTAT
>CM042195.1:13537025-13551917 GCA_023539305.1 Ilex asprella
TTTTGGAGTAAATATCGTGATTAGAATATGAATTTTGTATTATTAAAATTAAAAATTTATTAATCTTTGAAAATTAAATTTGTAAGTTTAATTTTTATTAAAAAAAATTAAAACTCTGACCATATATTTATTATATATTAATATTAATTTATTAAATAATGGCAGGACGGTACAACGCACAAACCTATTGAAAATAAATTAAGTATTATTAATTGAATTTTGGATTAATTTCGACAAGTAAAAATTGAACCCCACTTTCCAATTTGCAATCCTCTGTCTCCTCCATGACAGCGTCAAGAGAAAGCAAAGAATTTGCAGAGGCTAGAGAGAGAAAGTAGAGAGAGAGAGGGAGTGTGAGTGTGTAGGCACTCTTCAACCAACGTACTAAACCGACACCGTTTTACTGTCTTGTAGTTGAAGCCAAAATGGACTTCGACGACGAACTACAGACCATACTTTCAGAACAACGCCGTGAACTCACGGCGGCAGAGGAAATGGAGTCCGACCTCGACTTCGCTTTTCAGCTACAGATGCAGGAAGCCATGAACGCCTCTGTCGCTCTCCACCCATTCCCATCCTCATCCTCTCCACCACACTTCCACCCCCTAGACGACGACGTTTCAAATTCCACCGTCTCTCGCCTCCTCGCCGAAGAAATCGCGAAGTTCGAGCAAGAATGCCGAGATCACGAGCAAGTCGAAGCCGAAATGAAACGAATGCGTGAAAATATCGACCAATTTGTCCACGATCAGGCCTTCGCTCGCGATATACTCAGAATTCCGGAAGAGGAGTGGGAAAAAACCGGTGAGCACTTTCATAGGCCGTTGGGGGAGGGTTCTTCAAGTTCTTCGGCCGGTGGCGAGAGTTTTAGGGTTTATTTTCAGGGTTTGGTTAATGAAGAATTGGTTGGGGACGTGAGGAAAATGTTGGCGGGCATTGGGGTTGCGATATGTGATGCGAGAGATAATTTGATTTTCAAATTGAAAAAGCCTTTGGTTGGAGGGGAGTTCAGTGATGAAACTTTGCAGTTTAGGGCTTTGATTGAAGGGCTGAATACAGCAGTTATGTTGGGTTTGAAGAGGGTTACTGTAATCTGTGATGACAATTTGCTTTACCAATATGTGCGTACCTTTTCCTATGCCTACATGCACACACGCACACACACATTTATTTTTTTGGTTACAGTAATTGGATTTGAATGTTGCATTTGAAGATTATAGTTTTCTAATGCTGCATTGTTGAAAAATCTTCACCTCAGCTGTATTTCAGGTATAATCCGTACTTGGAAGCAGAAATAAATTTAATACTGTCCCTAGTAATTAGACAAAAAACGGTATGCTGTGACTATTCATGTTTACTGGAGGTGACTACTGGTTTTTTAATGGAGCTGATGTTGAAGCTTCATGCTTTTGGTACTGTTTCTGAAAGTATCACGATGTTTATTTTACATTAATCAGGGGCAATCAAAAAGGATGGACTTTGTTATTAAGATCTTTTGCCTTATTGGCCTCAAACTTGACCTATGAGGTTATGATTCACCAAGAAAAAAACAAAAAGGAAAAGCAAGATAAAAGTTTTGTGTGATACAGAGAGTGTGTGCACGTTCATCTTCAAGTTGCTAGTTGTGCTCCTAGGGCATTGACGAAAACATTTTTGTGGAAATGATGTTGCATTGTCAATTTCTATTATTATCAATTTTTTGTTACAAGGACTGAGGTCCTATCCCATTGGATAAATACCCCACTTTTAACGTGGATGTTCATGGTTCGAAACTCTCTCCACCCTTGTATCAATACTGATCAAGAATTATTAATTTTTTGTTACGGTTTGTGGTCACTAGTATGTATATGTAATGAATATATACCTATTTAAGTATTTATTAATCACTTACCCCTGCTTTCTCGGAAGCTTTGGTCAAGCAAAACACATTTCTATAGAAGTTAATTATCTATTATAAAATCTCTGACAAATGGTATATTGACATTTGAAAAGTTGATAACATATGTTTGACATATATTGGAAATTTGAGGAGGCTGCATTGAAGCTTTCTTGCTAAATATTTGCAATAATACAGAAACTTTTTCTTCAAGCACTCGATGAAATACAATAATCATCTCAACATCCCAGATATAAATGTGGCTGATGCTGTTAATTCTTGACGCAGGTCACTGGCAAAGGGATACCGAAGCAGGGCGAGGTTGCAACCTTAGTTGATCAGGTTACTCTTCTCCAGAAAAATTTTTCTCATTGCAGCCCATCTCTTGTGGCACAAAATAACATCACGTTTGCATTCAAACTTGCAAGAGATGCAATAGTTTCTCAGATCTTTCGGCCGGCCGAAAGTTTCCGGGGCAAGAATGTGAAAGAGACTTGTGCAATTTGTTTGGAAGACATCGATATTGGCCACATGTTTTTGGTTGATGGTTGCCTGCACCAGTATTGTCTTTCTTGTATGAAACAACATGCGCATGTGAAGTTGCTTCAGGGAAAGCTGCCCAAATGCCCTCATGAAGGATGCAATTCTGAGCTGAAAATTGAGAGTTGCAAAAAATTTCTGACTCCTGAATTATTAATTATTATGAATAAGCAAATGAAGGAAGCTTCCATTCCTGCTGCACATAAAATTTATTGCCCGCATCCTAGGTGCTCAGCTTTAATGTCTGTAATTGAGGTTCTAGGATGTGCTGGAAATGCAAATGTTGGTGTTGAACGATCTGGGCCTGCAAAATGCACAGAATGTCAAGGCCTTTTCTGTATCAATTGTAAAGTCCCTTGGCATAGTAATATGACTTGCTTGGACTACAAAAGATTAAATCCTTATCCTTGTGTAGAAGATGCTAAGCTGAAAAGGCTCGCTACAAGGAATTTATGGCGTCAGTGTGTGAAGTGCAACCATATGGTTGAACTTGCTGACGGTTGCTATCACATTTATTGCAGGTATTGCTTTCATTTTGTCTCATTTTGATTTTCCATCTAATAAATGGCAACTTTTCAAATGGAAGAAAGGTATTAGGTGAACAAGATGGCTCGTTTTCCTAACAAGGTGATTGAACAGTTAAAAACCACGATACAAGTCTACAAGATTGGACATGGTTTGTTAGATGAAAAAGAATTACCCTTCAAAATCTTCCCACTTGTTCCTCTCCTAGCCACAATATCAGTGGTCATGTTGGTTGGCCCATGTCCTAATTAATTACCATAACATTTTGACCTTGTTCTTTGAAAAATTCTGAGAGTATCCTTTACTTCCATAAGCTTTTGGCATCTACCATCGTTTCAACAAAGGTATGATTTTATATCAGATGCAAATTGAATAGCATTTAGTAATTTCTACATTTTAGGTGGAAAGTTCTTTTCTTTTTTGCCTTTATTTTTCTCTATTCTGATAAGTACAACTGAAAGTCGATGTGGATCTTTTGCAGCAGGTGATTGATAATTTTTGTTGCTTAAAGTATGTAGTGTTCTGATCTTTTCTTTGATCCAATATGGCTCTATTCTGGTGATTGAATTGATCTTACTGTATTGTGTGCTCATCTTTTGTCGTCCTTTCTTTCTATTTTTTGGGTTGATAAGTCACTTTATGGTGAAGTTTGCTCACTCTTTATATGAACTGCTGTTTTTTCGATATTTTTATCAATCGTGTTTGCTAGATTTGGTGGGCTTTGACCTGCCATATGGAAACTTTTGGGGAATGTTAACGTAAGGTGGGATGCAGGATGGGTTACAGTTTTTTTTATAGCGATGGGAGCTCTACTTGACTTGAAAAAGACTCAGCTGAACTTTTGAGATCAGCTACATTCTTGAGCAGACATCAACATTAACTGAAAGCTGGCTGTGCATACTATGTTTACTGCAATTGCAGTCTGGAGAAGGAGAAGTTTGCAGTGGTGGTCACTATTCTTAGTTTAATTATTGACTAATGATTTAGAACACTAATGAGGCTAGTGTGGCATATTTTTTTCAAGCTTTTAAACGATGAAATGGTTCAAAAGCCTAACTTTTGGTTGATTGAAATATAGTTTAGTGTTCTAATGTCCCTCTCTGATGGCCCTTGCACCCTTTGTTGGTGGTGCGTATGTGTTCAGAGTGCTTGGAAAGGAATCTGCTGGATAACTTCTATTTTTCCGGTGTCTTAGATCCAACTTACCAGTAGTTCTATTGAATATTTCTTGTATTTTCTGCAGATGTGGACATGAGTTTTGCTACACTTGTGGAGCTGAGTGGAAGAACAAGAAAGCAACATGTGCATGTCCCATCTGGGATGAGCGCAATATTATATATGATCAGAATAACAGACTTCAACAAAGAAGGGCATGATCTGGAGTACTGCAACGCCAGTTAAGTTTATTACATCACTCCTACTTTTGGAAAGGAAAAAAATGTAAACGGAACTTATTTTCGTCTTTGCAACCATGTAAAGGGTCAAAATGGAACATTTAGGATACTTCTAGGATCTGTGGTGTCACTGGCAATGGTTCACAGATACTTCTTTGGGGTGAACTCTTGATGAAACGGAGTTTTTTCACACGAAGCTATGCAAATATATTTTGGAAATGCTTTGGGTAAGATTGTGAATATCTGATCTTTCCTAGACCCTTGTGCATTAGGAATGAGGTTTGTAACCCAGTCTAGCTTCCATACAGGAGCCATCAAGCCAGTACTTGGCTTTTAGAGTCCTTGTCATACCGATCAAAGTTGTCGAATAATACTATTTCGGGTTTTTTGTTAGCAGGGCAACACCAGACCAGCATTTTCTTTTCAATTGGAAAGTTTAGACCAATTGGGGGTTGTTTGTTTGATGGGTTATGGGGGTTTTGGTATGGTAGGTTTAAGGAAAAAGGTCCAATGAATCAATAAAACACTTAAGTCCCGGATTATAATTTCGGCCTGGAGTATTACATCCATATACAGGAGCTTCGGCAAACCCATTGGGGTTTATATATGCAAGCCCAGGTTAACTATGCTAATAACCCTTCTACTCCTAATAAAATATCCCATATACATGGCCAATGGCCAATTTAATGAATTATATGACAAATGTTTGATTATAATTGTGATTAATCCGTGAGTCTTATGTTACTTACCAAACAGATGTATAAATAAGATTTATTTATGAATCACATGTATACAAAGGTGGGGTCGGGTTTGGAAAGATTTGATAAAACCAATTCAATTCCCTCACCCCAAAACCATCCAAGCAGGCCCCTAGTACTTTGAATCTTTCCTCTTTGAATACTTTGGAGAATGCCAAAAATTACTCACCATTGACAGTTCATTATGATACAAACTCTATGCACACCAACAATAAATTGGTGAACCAGTTTTGACAAGACATTATTTAGGCACGAGAAAATTCGATGTCTCACACGATCTACTGTTAGTTCTACCATTGATCGGATCAAAAGCCCAAAAGAAAACCAAGTTGTTGTCATCTACTTTAAAGCCCAAGATAGGATGGTCTGATTTCTTCAAAACCCAAGATGGGATGTGAAAATGGGACCAATTTTAGAGGATACTCTGGATTTGTCTAGACTTCCTTGGGTAGATGTTCAGCCCAAGCCAAAATATCTATTCTTCATGCCTTGAATCCAACTGTCTCTAAGCTCAACCTCCAAAAAGAAAAAGGAAAATCAATGGAAAATGAAAAAAACAAACACTCATAATGAGCTTAAATTGATTTAGTCGTAAACAACTAATGGGTAGAGCTGATAATTGAGTTGAGCAACTTTGGTTCGGCTAGGATAGGATTTGAAGCGAGCTTAGTTCGTGTTTTCTAAACAAGTTGAATTTGAATAATTTTTAGATAAAAAACGAGCTTAAAATGCTCGGTTCGAACTTGCAAGGCTCCGCTCATTTATATGTAAAATAATCGAATTATTCGGGTTAAGCTCGTTTTGGTCTCTGCTCATTTTTTAAACGAGTCAAACTTGAAAAAAATTTAGGCTTGTTTAGAAATATAAGCTCGACAAGTTTAGGTCAACTCGTCAAGTTTGGCTTGATTATCAATCATATTAATGAATACACCCAACACAAAGCAGGTATTCTTCTCGCTTTCATTCTTATTTATTAGAACCTACAACCATTAGATTGACGGTATATTCCAATATTTATTAGAATCCACAACCTAACTAATTGTTGTGATAGATTAAGTCAAAAAATCATGTCAATAAATTAGGTACAAATAAATCGAATCAACACCGGCTGCTAGCACAAGTATGTTCCTTGTTTTCTGTTGGCGTTCAAGACGGTTTTGAGTCTTTTGACATGATATTCTCCTACACTTCGTGATAGACAATTCTGTTGGAGAAACTTCGTGGTTGTTCTCAGAGAAACTTATGTATGTCATTGTCGGATGACTTTCTAGACTCTAGTATACACCAAGCATCTTCCGCCATTGAACGTAGAAAGAAAAAACAAAAGTCTGTTTCCAACTGATTAAATCAAAGGGGTCGTGGGTCTGTTCAATTTCGTGTTTAAACTTACATAGACTTCTTATGTTATGTGGCCAAACAATTTATACCTAGTGTCGAAGACACCCACATGTTAATTAGTTTTGCTTGGACTACTTGACCCTTTTGAAAATTCTCAGACTGCAGCCAGGCCTTCCAATAGAATTGCTATGTACTACTTTAGTTTCGTGTCAATGTTAAACTTTCTAGAGTTGTACAGAAAGTAGTATGAGTTTAAGGTCTTCGTAGCAAAGGTAAGGAATATTTATGTACCCATGCACAACTGTACCTTTTTTTGTTGTTGAGATTGAGTTTAGAGTTAGGCCATAGTCGTGTGAGTTTAAGGTCTGGTCTATCAGGCCATGAATTAGACGTGGAGACGTGTTGGAAGCTTCCGACGTTGTTGTAGTCAACAATATACAATTCTAGTGATTGGGAGGATTCTTTACTCAAAGAATACATGGTGAGAACACACACATGTTTGAAGTGTCTAATCATGCTTATATTGCGGATTAGGTTTTGATCTATTATATTTTCAAAACGTTTTCAAGTCAAGTAATAATAATCACTGCCTTCTGATGAATCATAACTAACTAATATTATCATAATCATACGTAAATTCACAGCTTTAGAATTCATTCCAACAACAGATTTTTTTTTGCAATTGTGTAGTATATTAGTCGAGGCACAACTCAAATATAACAAGTTTCACTTAGATTCATAACGAGTGATCTAGCTCATCGTTTCGACAATCTAGAGTACTCCTATTGCTTCCAAAGCAATTGGTGAGAATCAATGTCGACAATTGACTTCATTGTTGGGAGATGCATATACTTTGATCGTGCTAGTTGATGATATACTTTGAGCCTTCAAACCTATACATTCCGTCGGACACAAGAAATTGCCCTCAGATGGAAAAAGTCAAGTAAAACTCCAAATGCTTCCATGAACCTAGTCTTTGGCCTTTCATCATTGTCTGCCAAACTAGTTCATCTCTATATAGATAAGAAATTGCTTGTTTGAAATATGTCATTTCAAATGTGTAACAAAACTATCCATGCAACCACGAGTTTGTGTCGAGCCTCTTTTAACAACACTAGCCTACAGGTTCTTCCCACTAGAAAAACCCATTTATGCAAATTACCTTTATTAAACTTTTTAAGGATTTGTCTCACAAAATGGAGGTCAAAGGACCCACGATCATGTGCACAAGATGTGCTATTATATCCAAATGCTTAAAAGCCTTAAACCACTAGACCAGTCAACAAAAAACAAATTATGATAATGTGGGGTCTACCTTATCACGCATGTTGATGGTTGTGAGAAAAGAGGAAGATTTGAAGGCTGCCCAACAAGAAGATAGATTTCCATGTCCAATACGAAACCAAAAAAGATACGGTGCAAATTATGTATAGATGTCCATGTCCAATACGAACCAAAAGATGCATTTGAAGTGACTTCTATTTTTTTTTTTTCAAAATAAAAAAATAATTACATATATTTATAGATTATGTATAATAATACTCAAAATATGAATTTTAATTTTTATATTAATAATATTTCATAAATATAATAAACTTCAAAAATTATGTTGGACACGTAACAGAACTCTAAAAAGTCATTAGAAAAACTCATATAATTAATTTTTTGAAACAACTTAAATAATTTTTTTTAGAGTTTAAAAAATTGATGCATAAGCGGGTAAAAAAGTCCAAGTCCAAAAGGACCTTATTTATTTTACTCTAAAGTCTATAAAATAAACTTATTTCAGTTAACTCCAAACAGACTCAATATCTTGGTTCGCATTAAAAACCTTAATAATAGTTATTCTATATTTGGCTGAATAGTAAGGGTAATACTCCGAGTCGTGTTGTGTTTTTTCGGAGTTCGTATCCAGCTAACAATTTATCAATATAACAGATCTATTTGATTAATCATGTTATGTAATCCAACAGTAACTTGATAGGTTTATTAATATCATGTATTAGGGATAACTCGTACTTAAAGACACGGTGCAACCTAAGTAAAAAGTGATGCATTTGGTAAGAGAGGGGGAAATTCAATGTGAATGATTTTGAAATTGATGTTAATAACTATTAAATGAGTCTATTTAAGATCGTCAGATGAATTTATTGAAATTTACCTGTTTTATATTATAAATAGTTGGCCCAACAAAGCATGCCTGCAAACTAGAAATCAAAAATTTCCATCCTCTTCTCTCTCAACTATACCAATTGTCACTAGGTTTTTTCCATTAAATATCAATCCATTCAATCCTAGGTGCTAACAAAATCAAGTAATTTTTTTTAAATTATACTAAAAGAGATATACAATATAGTTACCAATTCAAAAATAAAAGCAATAAATAAAAAAAATTGCCCTTCAAACTATACTAACTAATCGAGCTGTCGTATTAAAAATAATAATAATAATAATAACAATTTGGTCCCATCTGAACCTAATTTTTGAATCCATCAACCAACACAGTTATAGCGATGGGATAAGCATTAAGGGCATTAATTTTGTCATGGATGACATTAACGAACACCCTTGTTTTTTGGATTAATTAGTATTTTACGGTAATTTTTAAATAAAATTATTAAATTATGATATTTTTGAACTTATTTATCAAACTTCCATACTTTTTAAAGGGCAAGATTATTGACTCTAGTTTTATTAAAAAACTTGATCAAAAACCCATTTTGAAGAGTGAATTCATTGGACTTAAGACCCTCTTTTCGTATTTGACTAAAACATTAAATAATCTTGTGAATCCAACCTAAGACTAAAAACAGAGTTGTTAACCCCATTTTTAAATAAAAACAGGATTATTGACTCCGTTTTAAAAAGTGTCACAGTATTGTAAATAAGTTAAAAAATGTCATAGTTTAGTAATTTTATTTCAAAATTTTCATGAATTGGTACTTAATTCATTGTTTTTCTCAATTTTACATTGAGTTAAATCCCTAAATTAGGATCAGAATACATAAAGAGTATGTGTGATAAATTTAAAAATCGTCATGCTATAAGCTATGCATGGTTTGCATGCATGAACAAATTAATTGTATTACCTTTCACCTCAGTGTTTGCTTGAGAGGCTTTAGCATTACAAACACCAATACAATGAAAAACAATGAATTTGTACTGTAAACAGATGCAAAACACAAAGAGGGTGAAAAAGATGGCCGAAAGAAAGGCATAATATAAATCCGAAAGAGAAGGATATGAGAAATTCGAACACTAAAAGAAAGTGAGTTGGAAGCCCAAAAGAGAGGTTAGCAGTTGGTCTAATCACCACTGTCTTTGTTGTTAGACTTTAAAATCGCGATTTCGAACCTCAATATCTCTCCCTTATGTGATTGTGTCTGACTTAAAAAAAAAAAAAAGAAGTAAGCAGCCCAACAGAGGGCATCATATATATGTACAAACTCTAATGAGAGAGACACGAAAAATTAATCTTTATTTAGGACAAGAATTAACGCCTTGACCTCTTGGTTAAGAGAATATATGCTATAAACATTTGGTTGCCAGATAAATAATATTCATGCTAACAATTAATTACCCTTCAAATTTGTGAGGACAGCTGTGAGATAAGCCCCAAGAAAAAATGGGTCTTGAGTACAGTCTGAATTTGCAGAAGAGAACACGGTTGTAAGTCTATTTTTCAAGACAGTTCCACTAGAAGTCTTTTTCAAAAGCTAAACAAGGAGGACCATTAACCTCTAAGATCACTTTCATAATACACAAAAAAGTCATCACATAATGCAATACTAATGCAAAGTTTGACTGTTATTCTTAGATGCGAGATTGATGATTTTTCTCTAACGATCAAAGACAAGAAAGGGAGTAGAGAAACGCGGTCTTGCTCTCTTAAATTATAATCGTGATTTCACTTTGTCGGATCAGCTATTCAAATCCGTAATACTTTGTACGAACCATTAACTTTTTAGATAAAAAATAACTCGTGTATTAATGTAGAAAGATAGTTCACGTAGATTATCTTCGTCCAAGATTTAACAATTTGTACCAACTTTCATGAATTTGAATAGCTGAAGTCACGAGGCATTCAAACCAAAAAAAAAAAAATTTTGAGTGGAAAAACTGAAATTAACATGGGGTGGTATTAGATTTGGTATAGATGGTAACTGGGTTTCTTATTTAGATACACATATGTTGCTCTATGCCAGAGATTGCATCAAAAATGCAAGTGAAAAGAAAGAAAGAAAGAAAGAATAAAGATATCTCTTAAGGAATTAGGTGACCAGAAAGTTGTTTTAGTCTTCAGGTTCAATAATGGCATGTGTGAATAGACTTGGAACAAAGACATCTCTCTCTCTTTCTGATATTAAGATAACATGGAGGGAAAAGACCAATCCACTTCAAGTGCTTTATCAAGAGCACTAGAGCTTAAGCAGCCTTAGCTTTCTCTCTTTTGTTCATACCTGGATATTACATCTAGTTCCTGATAAGGTACATCAAATTTTATTGTATAAAAGTTACAGCTTTAATACATTAGATTCTTGTCACAATATGGTCTGGATAGGATTTGAAGTACACAGTTTTATCACTGCTTTCATGACTCAGACTTATGACGACTCAAATCACGTAAACAATTTAATGTTACCCTCTATCAACTTTATTTGTTTGTGTTCTTCAATTTTCTCCTTCCCATTGATGCAATTGGCTTAGGGTTAGAAGAAACAAATTTGAATATGCTAAGATATATATGAGTGATCATCATGTCCAGAGAGGCTCCCAAAAACCTAGATTGCTTTCGTCGAGGAAGCTCAGATTGCTGGGGAGAGTTTGAGGACTAGTCATGAAGTTGTCGAAGGATTGTAGATGTGGTGGTGATGCTTGTGGAGATTTGGACATTTCCATGGAAATTAAGTCCATGAGGTTGGCTTGTTGGCAATGCATATTGACCATCTGAGCTTGTGCCTTAGCTACTTGTGCTTGGAGCTCATTGATTTGTTTTTGAAGTTGGCAAATTGCTCCTGCACAGCCATAAACAGGGTCTCTAAGCCTGGCATTCGCCTCGTAAACCATGCTACTCACGGCATCAGCTCTCTGAGACTCTGGGAGTTCCTGAAAATACAAATGAACAGATAGAAAATTTGTCACATGATCATGATCATCATCAGTATGAGTGATTTGAAGGGTTTGAAGCAAAACAGGCTTGTTAGCTAGCTGTGTAAGTACCTGCAGGAACTTGATTATGTTGCTTGCCCCGAAAACGCGATGAGCAGTAGTAAACTTGAGGGGATCATTGGGAGGAAAATATGGTGCCAGCACACACTTCTCTGCACACCTTCGCCTTAGAACCTTACAAGCTGCACATGGGCTAAGAACAACTGGTGGAGGAGGTGGAGAAGACGATGGAGAAGGCGAAACTGAGCGGCTATTGGTGGTTGCAGTAGTAATGTAACTAGACTCCATGTTGGAGAGCCTGTATGAGAGAGAGAACACAAGTGGGAAGGTGGATTGGGGTGACTTTAAATTGATGCACGGGGGATGATAATTTATAGGCAAGTAATGCCTTGGAAAGTTGGAGTGCGGTGGTGTTGTTAAAGATCGCATATAGTACACAAGACTCGTATCATTGCTTGCAATAGTGTTGATGTCATAAATTGAATTATGACGATAACTTGTTGAATATTATGGATTTATTACACGGTTGTGGCGCTCTCTCTTATTTTCTTAGTCTGCGGTTAGGTTCTTAACCCCATTTTTGGCATTGCTATGTGAAAACTACTTGCACAGCTTTGAAACTTGATTTAGGAGACTTAAGACATTTGATAGCTAGTATTGAAAAGACTAAAGTGCTAATTTCTTTAAAGAAAAGGAGAATTCTACAGTACCAAAGGAGGTATCGTATCGTTGATTACAACTATTTAAAATTAAATTATAATTTTTTTAAAATATAAATTATAATTTTTTTGAGGTGAAAGTTACAATTTTTAAAAGTCAAGTTACAACTCAAAAGAAATAAGTTATAACTGTTCGATTAGGTGTCTGCGATCGATCATAGACTTCTTCTGAACAATTGTAACTTTTCTTTTTTGAGTTGTAATTTTGTCAAAAAAAAATAGTAATCGACGGTATGGTACAGTAGAATTCTCCTAAAGAAAATGGTGTTTTATAAAAAAGATAGAACAACAGAAAAATCTATTTATTTTCCAATCTCTCCTTTGTCGTATACATGACATTTGAGGCATAGAAATTCTATCCATCTTGGCAAGTTACTACTACCCACCTCTATTTTTGCTGTAAATATTGTTGTATAATAAAATATGCATGTTCCACTATAAACACTATTTAGAAATTAATTCCCACTTAGAAAATAGCGAATTTTAATCATGTTACTGTTCAAAAATATAAATAATGCAAGTCATTCTCTCTTGGGTAATTGTAATTTAGTGAATATTTTGAAGTACAAGTCCTATAGATCATAGCGTCAGAAAGTGTTATATGAAAGTAACATGAAATCAAGAATTATCGTGTTATATAATCTTGCACAAAATACCCTAGTGAACCCAAAGACTTGCCAAAAAAAAAAAAAACACAAAAAATAATAGCACTTTCTCTCAATTTACAATCACAACCGAGACAAGACGTAAAAAATGATTTTTTTTTAAAAAAATTAGTTTGATGTGTAGATTATGTGTGTTATATGTGCATGTCTTAGTCCAAAAAAATTGAGTGTTGTCCCACATCGTCTGTTCAGCACCAAAGACTAGAGTATAAGTGGTCTACTCTCAGTTCTTCTTTTAAGAGGAATTGGTTGGTGGATCCCTCTCCTGTTCAGTATGCTTGAGTTGTGTTTGATGTGTGGACTATGTGTGTTATATGTGCATATCTTAGTCCAAAAAAACTGAGGTTGGAGTATAAGTGATCTACTCCTTCCTCTTGGTCAGAGTATAAGTGAATTAGTTGGTGGGTCCCTTTCTTGGTCAGTGTGTTTAATGTGTGGACTATGTGTTTTATATGTGCATACCTTAGTCCAAAAAATAAAATAAAATCTAGTTCTAAAAGGTAATTATTAGAATGTACATGATGTTATCGATAATTTGTTTTCCTCTCTGATACATTATCGCATAACCCTTTGAGATTACGAAAATTAAAATCTTCTATTTGAATTACCTCTTGATAATCATAATAAAAAAAATAGTTCTTCTTTATACGTAGAATATATACCATATTTTTCTCTTTTTTTTTTTTTGGAGAACTTTTCTTACATTATATTCCCTATGAAATTTTCAATTCATGGAAATTCTAAGGATAATTAATCTATATGCTGGATTATTTGACTTATTTTAGCGTAATTAGGGCCCAAAAAATAAATGAAAAATGAAAAGTCAATATGACTATCGATGAGTCTGCTTAGAAATACTAATCCACCACTCCAAAAAGTAAAAATAAAATGGCTTTGACATGACAAATGACACCTGTAAAATGCTAGGAGGACACTATAAGGGCACCTGTACGATTGATAGGGGGTACTTGGACTTGATTTTAGTTATCATGATAGCATTTAATTAGAGGATTTGAGGTAGTCTTAACAAATTCGACTGATAAAAGAATAAATATGTCAAAATTGTCAAATAAATTAGTTGATACAAATTAAACTAAATATAATATATACACGAATTAAAATCAATTATGTATAATTATAAATTAGTCAGTGTTGGTTATTATATGTACGAGACTCTTACTTAGATCGAATAAAAAAATAAGTTAGTGTTATAATATATTGTTGATGAACTCACTATCTACAGGCTTAAACTATTAAGTAAATATGAATTTTAAACATGTATATTGAGTTTTGGATCATTAAATTCTATCTTTTCTAACAAATAGTATTAGAGTTGATGATTGACGATCCAACGGTTTTAAGTGAACTCTTCAATAGAGGTGCAACTCGGGTAGGTTGGGCAGGTTAGACAGTCAATTCTAGCCCAACCTCAGATATATAATCTTCAACTCTAATCCTACCCCGAACCTTAATCCTATTTCGGGTTGAGAAATTCAACCCGAGCACTGCTCGACTTTCATTCGGGCGGGTTTGGGATGAATTCGGGTTCGCTGTAAGAGAGACAGAGAGATGAAAAAATAATCACAAATTTATAAAACAATCCATACATTTCATTCATAACAGTACACGATTATTGATCATCTGTTTTCACACTAAAAAACTAGTGATCTCAAAGCACAATCCCAGAAAACATAGAAATTAGACCCATAAAAACATTAAACTTAAAACATTACATTATCACCACTAATTACTGATAACAGAGTTGCAAACAACAAGACATAGAGGACGATGGAGTAAAAATAAAAAAAAGTGCTAATGCTTTATATATATATATATTTTAATTTGTTGGGTTCGGGTTTTTGATGCCTCAACCCGAGCCCGACCCAAATTAAATTCGGGTTGAGATTT
>CM042195.1:13552017-13563283 GCA_023539305.1 Ilex asprella
ATCAACAATACAAGGAACATAGTATCAAATGTTCAAAGGTTTAGAAGTTCGCTTCCACTCTTGGAACATAATTTATCGTGAAATCTAATTCCTTTTTTTTTCGCAATGAGGAGATATGGTGCATCAAATAAAATGTTTTCCTCCTTTTTCAACATTCTTTTTTCCTTCTTTCTGTTCTACTCGTCGGGCAAAGACTATTGACAAGCTACAAATATGGTAGACAGCCAAGATGCTAATGCTTATAAAAAGATGATCAAAGTCCTCTTGACTAACAAAAATCTGATATGTCTGCAGTGAGTTTCTAAATCTCAATTTCTGGAAACCTATTATTTAACAATGCATGATCTTCTGAGAAGAAAAGTTGCCTGGAAATATCAAATACAGCACACACGGGCTTTGGACTATAAACAGCAACATTCAAGTGCAACAGTTGTAAGAGATAATTTTGATGACTCCGAATAATGATAAACTGGTAACATTTAGACTGACAAAAGTTGTAGAGAGTTTCCTTTCATTTATGCCAAAATAACAAAATCACATGACCTCTCTATCAATAGGCAAAATTATTTTTTCGGAACTTTTTGTTTTCTTTTTTCTCTTTATTCCTCTTTCTTAGGTTTTTTTCGGTGGGGGCAAGGAGAAAAGAAAATTACAAAAGAGTACAATATGATCTAACCAATTCCCTTTTAAGAGTTCAGAGATTGTTGCATAAAAACAGCCAAAAACATGCCATTGACAGGGTCCCAACAGAAGGATCTCAAACAAAATGGAAACATTTTTCCAACTAATAAGTTCTTCTGAATTATTATCAAATGAATGCTTATCACATATCATGCTAACATTTGGAAACTCTCACAATGTCCTTATGGCCCATGATACTGTTGAAGAGGAACTCAGACAACATTCTGAATGGATTATTACTCGTTCAGGCCGTAGTGTATTAACCACATTTCCACACAAGGGACTCAGAATAGCTCCATCTAAAAGATTGGTCACAAAAAGGTGATTATAGAAGCAAGAAGCTCAGCATATATCAAGTGTAATGCCCTGCTATAAAGCAGCAACCAATGCAATTGGCACATCGGATGGGCATCTGTGGCTGATTAATTTATCTAAGCAAATATGAATTGTGATAATGAAAGTTCAACAACACTCAAGTCGTAGTGACGTCGGTCTGTAACCCCTCAATGTTGCCAAGTCAGTTACTCACGCAATCAGGTTAATGGAAGGGCATGAGCTGTCATTATACTGAGCCTTGCAAATTGGTAAAATTTTCATGACAGACTGTCTTCCAAAAGAAAAATGAACCAATATTAGGTGTTCAGATTCATTAAGTTGCATTACTCTCTTTTTCTGTAGTTGGGCACTAAATTTGGTGTTTGATCCCTCTAATCAAGTTTGACTATTGTTAAGTTCAAGCACAGAGCATACTTATCAAAAGACTACTAAAAAGGAAACAAGGCAGTGTAAAAGTTGAAGTCGACAATGGAAGACCCATTTCCCAGTTAATTGAGGTTAAACAATAACACTTATCAAGCAAAGTATCTGTACCAAAAACAATCAGAAACATCATCAAGGATATGAACTTCAAAGTTAAGCCAGTGCTAGTAATATATTCGTAAGTCAACCATGTACCTTAAACTTCAAACAGTAATCAACAATAATTGCATCCTAAGCTTTCTGTAATCTTATTAATTCACAACAAATTCCAATTTAAAACATGAAACTTAGCTAAACTTGGCATCCATATCCTCATTACGGAAAACAAGATAACCACATAATTGCCAAAATCAGATTACCACAGCAAAAATGCCGTCCAGAACAAAATTAATGGAGACACAAAAAAAAATACATAACAAATTGAAAAGAAAAAAGTGCTAACCTGAAACACCTAGTTAATAAGAAGAGAGGAAGAGATGGACTGAAAGTTTTTACTGCTCCCTGCATCCTTCTCAGCATTAAAGTAGTCTTGAAGCGCCATCATCTCGACCTTACTGCATTTCAAGCTCCTAATTGCCTCAGCAGTAGCCAATGCTCCAGCCACTGTTGTTATTACAGGAATCTTGTAAGCAAGAGCCATCCTCCTCAGCTTACGCCCATCAATCTGGTCAAGCTTATCACCTGAACTCGTGATTACCATCAATTGTATCTGTCCATTAGCAATCATATCACCGGCATGTGGCCGCCCTTCATGCATCTTCAGAACACACTCCACTGGAATGCCATCTAATTCAAGAACACGTGCTGTTCCAGAAGTAGAAACAATTCTGAATCCAATCCCTAGAAAGGCGCGGGCAATGGTGGCAAGGTGGGGTTTGGTCAAGTCATTTAAGCTGAGGAACACAGTGCCAGAAACTGGTAGCTTCTGACCAGTTGCTATGTGGGCCTTGGCAAAAGCAATTGAAGATTCAAAGTGAATACCCATTACCTCACCAGTACTACGCATCTCAGGACCTAGAAACACATCACAACCTTGGAATTTTTCAAATGGAAGAACAACTTCCTTCACCGATACATGTCTCGGGATAACCTCTCTTGTGAAATTTAGGTCATGAAGAGACTTCCCAGACATGACAAGAGAAGCATACCTAGCCAAAGGGTAACCAATTGCCTTGGACACAAAAGGAACCGTACGGGATGCACGGGGGTTAGCCTCTAGCAAAAAGACATCACCAGTAGCTGTGATTGCATACTGACAATTCATGAGGCCACACACTTTTAGCCTCTTTGCCAATTTCGTAGTCCATGTCCTTATTGTGTCCAAGCATGAAGGTGAAACGTTCTGGGTGGGTATCATGCAAGCTGAGTCACCTGAATGGACCCCAGCTTGCTCAATGTGCTCCATTATCCCACCAATCACCACATTGCCATGGGAGTCTGCAAGTGCATCAATATCAATCTCTATGGCGTCCGATAAATATTTGTCAACCAAAACAGGACGTTCCGGGTCCACCTCAACAGCACTTTCAAGGTAGGTCACAAGCTTTTCATCACTATAAACAATCTCCATTGCCCGACCACCCAACACATAGGAAGGCCGGACAACAACTGGGTATCCTATGTCTGCTGCAATGGAAAGAGCATCTGCATCACTCTTTGCAATGCCTCCTTTTGGCTGCTCAATTTTGAGTTCCTTCAGGATTGCATTGAATCTCTCCCTGTCCTCAGCAGCATCAATGGAATCCGGTGATGTACCCCAAATGCGAACATACCCAATCCCACTGCTACAATTAGGCCGGTGCTCGTCTAAGTATTGCTGAATTGGAAGGGCCAGTTTCAGCGGCGTTTGACCTCCAAACTGCACAATGATGCCATCAGGTCTTTCCAAGTCAATGATGTTAAGAACATCTTCAACTGTAAGAGGTTCAAAGTAGAGACGATCACTTGTGTCATAGTCCGTAGACACTGTCTCAGGGTTCGAATTCATCATGATTGTTTCATAGTTTGCATCCTTCAAACAAAAATCAAATAAAGGAATCAAAGGTAGTGCATAAATGAGAACAATCCTAAGTAAAACTATGAGAGAGCAAAAACTTAATGTACAATTGGGAGAACATACCCATATTCCTTAAATTTCACCGAACAATATGTTTGGCAGAAATTTTTGTGTAATTACTTCCTTTTTTTTCCCTATTTTGTATGATCGGCATGCATGATGCTCCTTGACAGGCCTCAAGTGTTTTGAACTTTAAAAAATATATATATATATTTACAAGAGAATCCAAGGTACAAGTGCTTCTAGCATTTGAATCGGTTGACAAACCTGATCAGGTTAGCAGATCACAAGAACAATGCCCTTCTCCAATGACATATAGAGTTTTTCATGTATAAGACAACTGGAAAAGCAAGATCA
The DNA here is from genome assembly GCA_023539305.1 of Ilex asprella. Classification (NCBI taxonomy): domain Eukaryota; kingdom Viridiplantae; phylum Streptophyta; class Magnoliopsida; order Aquifoliales; family Aquifoliaceae; genus Ilex; species Ilex asprella. The sequence goes on from CM042195.1 coordinate 13,555,871, forward strand.
GACTCCGATAGGATTCGTTTCTAAATTTCAACTAAGATACACCATTTACTGGTTTCACAGGATCTCAAATCTACAAATACTTTCTTGGATCAACCATCTTAAAGTCCTACACTAGACATCCAATAAGCGAAGTTTAGGATCATTAAACATGTAATAAAATTATCTGCTTAAAATCTATCCAGCAGGTTGCCTTATCATTCAACTTTCCATTTCTATTTATTATGCGAGTGTTGGATTTGCGATAAATGGATATTCAAATTGAGCAAAGCTAAAACATCAAAGGGCTAGAATAGACAATGACCATATGAAAGGAGGTGTAAACCTGAAGGGCAAAAGACGTATGGCAGCAGCAATAGTCGAACTCAATACCCTGACCAATCCGATTTGGCCCACCACCTAAAATCAAAACTTTTTTCCTGTGGGTGGGGGCTGATTCACATTCAGTGTCATAAGATGAGTACATGTAAGGAGTATCAGCCTCAAATTCTGCAGCGCACGTGTCAACTCGTTTATATGCCGGTTTAACACCCAAAGATAACCGCTTTGAGCGGACTTCTTTCTCACTGGATCTTGTTGCGAAAGCTATCTGCCTATCACTGAAACCTCTCTTTTTCACTTCATAAAAGTCATCCTTTGTCAAAAGAGGTAAACTCCGGACTAAGAGGTATTGTTCCACATGGACCAGCTCCCTCAGCTGAGTAAGAAACCATCTGTCAATGGAACTTAGCTCATGAATGTCATCCACCTTCATCCCCCTCTTCAAGGCAGCATAAATAGCATGGATGCGATCTGGACTAGGGACCCGAAGGCTGTACTTTAACTGGTCCCAGTTCCAGTCTAGCTCCTTGACCTGCGCGCAACCCCATCCAGAATAGCCACATTCCAATGATCGAACTGCTTTCTGAAAAGATTCTTGGAATGTGCGGCCTACTGCCATGGATTCACCAACAGATTTCATCTGGGTTGTTAGTATCGGCTGAGAACCTGGGAATTTCTCAAATGCAAAACGGGGTATCTGCATGATAAAGATTATGTCCAGTAAATAAAATGTGCAACAGGCAAAACACAAAACAAGACAGGTATTACATGGATTTAGAAGCACAGCTTGTTGTTACAAGTCAACGACATTAATAATCAGTAGGTAGTTGTATGAAATGTATAGTATCAGACATTAATCTTCAATATGAAGTTAAGCGATAATATTCTATCAGTTTTGAATACTTCTTTAGAAGAAGTTGCCAATCATGAAACACCGATGATGGGACCATCTGTCAATTTGTGGGACCCACATAAACAATATTTCAATTGTCATTTTCAGAGAACAAACTTCAGGTTGTGATTCCCTCACAAATTTACGAGATTCAAGAACAACTAGAATTTTCGCCATTCAATTTTCATTTACCCAAAAGAAAAGGACACATAAATAAATAAAATGGATGACAGGTCAGAATTGGTAGTTTTTCATCATATGAAGTATAACATTGAATACAACTAAAGCTTCTCAGGTTAAAGCTCCATATCGAAACATTCATAATCCCTGAGATGGTCCGGTGGCAGCACAAAGCAACCAAAAATTAGAGAAGAAAAATAACAATCAAATAAACACTCCTAGTACCCTTTAGGCATTACAGTATGCTGGGATCGAATCAGACAATCTCACAAGGCTTAAAAAGTTTTTTGAAATTCTTTGAACTGATCTAATGAAATTGGTAAGAATTAATGTGCATGTATTGGTTGTTCAGAAATCTCTTACACTAATTATAACTATGACTCCATAATTGGAAGCTTAAGAGTTTGACTTGCTATACATCGGGATGACTAAACTAGTTAGATCGAGTACACAGAAATAACAGCAAAGACCTATCCAGGGATCAACTATATGTACTGCAAGTAGGAATAGTAAACAGCATGAGGAGAAAGATGCTTGCCTTTGTTACCACATAGTCTATGGAAGGTTCAAAACTAGCCGGCGTTTTCCTTGTGATGTCATTAGGAATTTGATCCAGAGAGTAACCAATGGACAATTTTGCAGCCATCTTTGCTATTGGAAAACCAGTAGCTTTTGAGGCCAGAGCTGAGGACCTTGAAACTCTAGGATTCATCTCAATTATCATAACCTCCCCATCATTGGGATTGACAGCAAATTGAACATTTGAACCACCACATTCAACTCCAATTTCCCTTATGATAGCAATCGAGTAATCCCTAAGTCGCTGGTACTCCTTATCCGTCAAGGTCTGTGCAGGAGCCACAGTGATCGAGTCACCAGTATGGACCCCCATTGGGTCAATATTCTCAATAGAGCATATGATAACAACATTGTCTGCTAAGTCTCTCATAACCTCAAGCTCATATTCCTTCCATCCCAACAGAGATTTCTCCACCAAAACCTGTGATGTCAAGCTAGCAGCGAGACCCGACTTACAGATTGTCTCGAACTCCTCCCTATTATAAGCAATCCCACCTCCAGTCCCACCTAGAGTGAACGCTGGCCTTATAATCAAAGGGAACTCCCCAATCGAATTGGCAATTTCATTGCACTCCTCTAAACTAGTCCCAATACCCGAAGGAGGCGTCTTGAGCCCAATATTCTTCATAGCTTGCTTAAACAAATCTCTATCCTCTGCCTTCTTGATAGCTTCCAGCTTTGCTCCAATCAATTCAACCCCATACTTATCTAGTGCCCCACTTTCAGCCAATGCCACGGCAAGGTTAAGTGCAGTCTGCCCACCCATGGTAGGCAATAGAGCGTCAGGCCTCTCCTTCTCGAGCACTTGTTCGATTAATTCCGGCGTCATTGGCTCAATGTAAGTCCTATCCGCCATATCTGGGTCAGTCATAATGGTGGCCGGATTGGAATTAATAAGAATCACTTCATATCCCTCCTCTCTCAGTGCCTTACAAGCTTGAGTACCCGAATAATCAAACTCACAAGCTTGCCCAATAACAATAGGCCCTGCTCCTAGTATCAAAATCTTCTTTATATCTGTTCTTTTGCCCAATTTCGGCTTATTGAACACTCCTCCGTTCTCTGAATCATTGTCGGTACTACCCACCCCTCGCTCGCTTCGAATTGAGTTCACTCCAACAGAAGATTTTGCTGAATGAACAATCGATGGCCGGGATTGAAGGTTTAAAGATGATGAATTTCTTTTTGGGTTTGAGTAGAAAAAAAGGCGCAGAGAATTGGGCTTTGATAAAGAGTGCTTGGAGGGCATGAGAGTGGACGATAATGAAACGAGCCCAGAAGAGACATTGTCACAGTGCTTCATACAATAGCCCATCTCACAATCACTGTTTCCTTCAGCTTTCTTCACAGATTAACATAAACAAAGAACCAAAAAAAGCTCAGTAGTATACATAGATTACATAATATATGTACAGGTTTTACGAAATAAAGAAGATCAGAGAGAGAGAGAGAGAGAGGAAGAAATCTGAGCTGAGGCTGTACCTTGGATGTTGAATGAGAATAAATAATTCGGAAAACTGAAGGAATATCTCAGAGCCTTGTCGGCGTTTCGTCTGTGTATGTACCGTTGGAGCTGTGGAAATTATTATATATATTAGCCGCCGCCGTTGTGACTGGCGCGATGGAACACCTGACTCAATAACGAACCCTCGAATCGATCGGATTCGAAATTAACCGAAGGGTAACAGTAAAATACATTTTTTGCCCCGAAATTATATATTTTGTGTCGATTTGGTCTCTAATTTTTTAATTATATCAATTTGATCTCTCAATTTTTTAATTTATGTTACATTGATCCACTTAAAAAGGACAGTTGAAATTTACTAACGGAGATCGTCGCATGAATCTCACATGATCACACTTTATATGCATTTTTTAAAAATTATAGGGATTAAAGTAACATAAATTATAAATTTAAATGATTAAAATGATACAAGTTATAAAGTTGTGGGACCAAATTAATATAATTCAAAGATTAAGAACCAAATTGATGAAAAATGTATACTTGAGGGATATTAATGTATTTTACCCTTATCCGAAATTATGTATACAGGCATATATAGCGACATACATTGAAATTAAATGATTATTTTATTAAGTTGAGTTAAAATTCAAAGAAAGTTGCGTTTTAGTAATTATTAAAGATTTGAGTCAATTTTGAATCAGTTTTTTATCTTAGATTGGTTGAAATCTATTTCTTATCCATTGACTATGACTTGATTGGGTGTTAATCGAGCTTGGGTATTTTTTGTATTTTAAGTTAGTGTATTTGTTAATCTAAATTCAGTACTTAGAATGAAGTAAAAATTGAGGGTGAATTTTCCAAAATGGGCTTATAATGATTTGAGTCCTAGGATGAAGCTTATTTGGGTGTAAGTCTATGTTTAAACTTATATGTAGATACTTAAGTTCAATTATTTTTTAAATCTCAAAATTACCATTAACAGTGTTTGTTTTGTCCAGTTATGGAAAGTCACATAGGTTAGATCACTAATGTATATATTGAAACTCTTGATTGAGTTATATATGAAAACCGTTTATTAAATATTATAATAATTAACGAAAATTTTATATGGAAGTTATATATTTTGATAATTATGTATAGAAAACTTAATATACTAATAAATTGTTGGTCTATTAAGTCAAAATTAGATTACAAAATTTCATTAACAACAGTAATATATGGAGGCTGAACAATGTCAATAGAGTTTAGTAACACGAATGTTAATATAATGAATTACTAGTACCAGTACAGTTGTGTTATTATACTGACACTAATGTTACTATAGTGAATTTTAACATACAATTGCAAACATTGAGACGTATATTATATAACATACAGTTTAATATTCATTGTAACATCAAAACTATGTGCTCAGTAGCACATCTAATTTTACAAAATACAAGACAATAGTTTTTTAACAATAACATTAACTTTCGAATGATTTTAGTAAAAAAACGATCCACAAATTGAAAATTTACAAAATGACTAGTAGTTATACATAATCAACATTTGAATTACAACACTACACGCCAATTGTGAACATCAAAACATCGAAATTATGAACTCCATTTTCAGTTCACGTACAGTAACATGAACTTTTCCCACAATAACAAAGTCAATTAATAATCGATTGTTTTGCGCAATAAAATAATCAACAAAATTGAAATCTATGATACTTTAATTTAGTACTAATGTATGAGTTCTCTTGAATCTTGGTTATAAGGTTAATGTCCAGTTTGACATAATTAAATTCTTAATTATTATTACTTTTTTACCATTTTTTTTTTGTGAGCATGTTTCTGTCTTTGTTGATCATGTTACTATTAGTTATTTTTTAAATATTAATAATTTGTCAATGGAGTCCAAAGTAAACTGAAAAAGTAAATTAAAATTATATTTTATGGTATGTAATGGGTTTAAAATTTGAATATAAACGATTTTTGCTAAATGTTAGTTTCTTATTTTTTGGATAAGGAAATATTGTGGTTTGAAAAATTGTAGCGGGATTTTCAGACAATTATGAAAGAGATGTATATGACTGGTTATTGTATTCATAAACGTCGTTTATAACATTTCTACAGGGAAGGGTTACAATAATAAAATTGATAAAAAAATGGACTTAAAACCAAATAAATTTTTTTGACCGATTTATCTCTAAATAAGTTCATATAGAGGAACCGCCCTCCATATTTCTTTAAAATGAATATATTCGGCACTTATTAATTAAGTCCGTCTAATAATTAAATTTTAAGAATAATATTTTTTGGACCTAAAAATCTGACCTAATTTGCTGATATTATGATGTGGCTTCATAGGAATCCTTGGATCAACATCAAGTTCCAATATTTGATGGAGTCTACAGTGAATTCAAATGTCAGAGTGAATTAAGTCAACAAATTATGTTAGTAAATTAAGTCTCAATAGCATTGCTCAAATTTTAAACTCTCTTAATGTATTAAGTGTTATTTAAAAATAGGTTACAATATTAAGTAGAAGATCTCTTACTTAATTCTAAAAGTTGAAAGCACTGAACAAAATTATCTTTACTAATATTTAACATATGACAATTATATCCTGAAATATTTTATAATCTTATTAAAACTCTAATTAATCTTCTCTCAAAAACCCCTAACATGTATATCCTCCTTCCCAATTGTCTTCTTCAACGACTGTTGCAAACACACATACTGCAACACACATATACACCCACACACACAATTACACACACAGATACACAAATTGCACACACACGTATTTTAATGAAATTTAATTTATTCTATTTTTTAATTCGATTATTTATTAGTTGTTGTTCTTTTTTTTTTATCAGATGTTATTGTTCAATTATTGTGTTATTCAATTTATTATTGTTCATTTATTGTTATTCCATTATTTATTAGTTATTATTTTTTTTATCAGATGTTATTGTTCACTTATTGTGTTATTCAGATATTATTTTTTGATGAAATATTATTGTTCACTTGTTATGTTATTTAATTTGTTATTGTCCATTTATTGTGATTCGAATATTTATTTGTTTTTATTATTTTTTTTATCAGATATTATTGTTCACTTATTGTGTTATTCAATTTATTATTGTTCACTTATTCTTATTCAATTATTTATTGGTTATTATTTTTTTAACAGATGTTATTATTCACTTATTGTGCATATTTTATAAATATTTTTAAATTAAAGAGTGGAAAGGTAAAACTAAAAAATTAATTTATTTTCATATGTCATCTCTGTGTAGTTATCAAACAATTTGATTTAATTCAGTACTTAAATTTCAATGGGGTATCAAACAGTACATGAATTGAACATTTAGATTTCAGACTTCAGTTTTCAATTTTCAGACTTTAGCTTTCAGTTTTATCGAATACCACAAGTTTGATCAAAATGAATTTAATTTGTCAAGTCTAAATTCTTTTACGAGCCAAAGTATAAGAAAGATCAAGCTCAACTTTAGAGCAATAACTTTTAGAAATTAGGGTTAATTACAAAATACTTCCTCGAACTTTGGATCTTATTTCAATCAGGTCTCTCTAGTTTAAAATTGAACAATTTGTCCCGTTCAAGTTCTAAAATTGAACAATTTGCCCCTTAATGTTTAAATAATTTTCAATTAACTTTTACCATTAGTTGACCAGTGTAAAAAATGACTTACATTAAACAAAAACCCACAACTACCATTGTTTTAATATTTTGTATAAAAATCAAAAGAAAAAAAAAAAATCCAATTCCAGTAACAACCCAACTTCAGTGAAAAACCCTAATCCCTCCCCCTTCATTGAACCGAAACCCAAAAACCTACCTCCACCCTTCCTTCAACCCCTTAATCCTTCCCTATCAACTGAATCCAAACTCAAATCCTCCCTTTACTGAAATCGAAACCCACCCCTACCCTTCCCTCGACTCCACTAAAATCGTAACCCCACCCCAT
>CM042195.1:13563383-13577169 GCA_023539305.1 Ilex asprella
ATATATATATATTTATTTATTTAGTGGGTAACGGGGGCGGGAAGGGGCGGGGGTAAAGGTAAGTCCAAACGGGACAGATTTGGACGAATACCCATTTTTTCCTGGTCCACTGCCATCCCTACCTTTGAATAGTAGAAGGTAAATATGGGTCCTTGTATCATGGGGACAATTTACCTTCTATTCCCTTTTGCACTAACAATTCTTATTGGAAAGGCAGTAAATTCATCTTAAAGATAGCAAATACATTCGTGCCTTGAATTCTAGATTTTATTTTTGTCTCCATTATTTGACATACACCTTCCAACATACATGTATGCATCTAGTGTTTGTTTGTGCAGAAAGCACAAGATTAGTTTAACAATCCATTTTGTGACTGATACAATTAGAGACAAAGTGGACTTGTTATAATAAATAAGATTCTTAAATTTTAACCTGGAGGTTATTCTTTCTAATTTTCATTAGTAAGTCGCCAACAAATCCTCAGAACCATTAGTAAAGCAAGTGCTTCAACTTGAACCTTGGCACCTTTACCATGTGAAATGAGCTCTATATTCTACTTTGATACGCACTAGGAAAGTGTAAAGGCATTACCTTCCACATTAACTCCTCATGCTTACTACATTCATCCACAACATCCTTCTGAGGTAAAGCAAAAGATACCCCAAGTCCATCACCTCACAATGCAAAAATAGATAACCATTTCCTTTGTTTTCCACTTAGAGAGCGTGGAATTGGCATTAACTTCCCCATCTCATTAAGATATTAATACCCTCATTTCTCAAAATGCGGTGACCACTCAATAAAAGCCATCTTGCAGACAATTATCTTTTATATAGTACCTCTATTAGAAAGAATTCTGCCAAATAAATGTGTTTTGCAGTCATTCATGTGAGAAACAGAAATAATGAAATCGTTTTGTGCTCCAATACTTGGTATGCCCCTCAAACCAACACTCTGTAATAAGATGACACCTTACTTTTTTCCTCCCTCTGCCGTGTCCAGTGCACCACATCATCTCATTTTTGCATTGACACTGGCTAAATGTAATAGGTTTGCCGGAGAGTCCATGACTTCAACTACCATTTATGGACCTACTTAATTGGGGCTTCTATCTCCTACAGTGAAACTAATTTCAGTCATTAATATCTGCTGCCATTCTAAAGAGGTATGTTACAACAAACTTGGGGTCAGGGCTGCCTCATCAATTGTTGTGCTAGCCACCAGATATGCGCACTCTGACTATTCCCCAAAGACTCCTTCCACTCTTTCATTATGCTTTTCCAATTTCCAGTCCATCTTGATATAACTCTGCGGTTAAGGGTGGTGTTTCACCTCTTGCACCATACGTCTTATTTAAGACTTCTTTTCCACTATCCTTTCCAATGTAATTCACCAAAGCCATTTGCCTACCAGTCTTGGCTTGACAATGTTATATAATGGTTTCCCAATTCTCCATAGTCCATATGTTATCAAGAAAAAATAAAACAAATTCAAATAAGAACCAGTGATAATTGACATTGAGATAGAAAACAAAATGACAAAGACCCTTCGGACTCTTCGAGTCTCTCTTCCACCAATGCTAGGATAGTGAAGACAGACATGGAATACATCTGGACAAGACATTTGATTAGGTACTCTCAGAAGGCGTGGAACTGTTACCTTGGATAAAAATGGTGTAGCACATTAAACCCTTTACTCAAGCATGTCCACTTCGCAGCTTTGAGAGAGCACCTTAGTGATAACCCTGCAGAATTAATTGCAGTGAACCTTCCTTCGATCCAAAGTTAACATCATGTTGATAATTTCCATCTTTTTGTAGGACTCAATTCATGCTTTGCCAGGTTGGTCTTTGCTCTTGATTCTACCATAAACACCATGACACTCACCCCTAAGGCCACACAACCATACCTTTGCATTTATAATTTTATTCCCTCAGAAAATGTTGCCTATTGTCTCCTACAAACCTTTTGTGCTTGGAGTATCAAGTTGTTTCAGCTTGAAAGAGGACCCTAATCATCGTACTACGTAGGGATGGAGACAAGTTTTTTTCTTGTGTGGGGGCCAAAGAGTGGCATAACTATAAATTTTTATTCAGTGGGGGTCATTCAATGGGTTGTCGTCAATGGTCACATTTTAATTGTATTCATTTTTGATGAAATCGGTGAAATTAATTCAAACTTGTTAAATTATGTACATGCAGAAAAATTTTAGATCAATTAATCAAACAATAAAAGACAATCAGCAACTTGAGCGTAATTTTATCACATAATCATGCAAAGTCAACTATATTTCATTATGTCTCTGCAAAGTACAAAAAATCGAGTAAACAGAGATAGAATTTGTGTAGATCTCTTAAATACTTGTTGTATGCTTGAGAATGCCATGTAAAGTGAAATCAAAAAATAAATTTGGAGATATAAAGTATAATTTTCAAAAGTTTGGGGAGGGGAGAGCATGCTCCCCGAGGCATATTAAGGATATGGGAAAGGATTCCACATTGTAACCCAAATTTGCTACTGAAGACACGATGTAATATAAAATTCAAGCGGCCAAAAAATCGATCCAAAATTTAAAATTAATTTCTATTATTTAAAAAAAAATCAACAATTTTTTTTTCAAAATACATGACCTCAACAAAATACCAACATGTTTTAAATAAAAAATGTATTGAGTCAAAAATAATCAAAAATTAAGGCCCCGTTTGGTAACGTTTAAATTTTTCGTTTTTCGTTTTTATTTTGATATTTAGAGAAAACAAGAAAAAAAAACTCGTTTGGTAACCGTTTATGTTTTTCGTTTCTGTCACCGTTTGATAAACGAGGGGCAATTTTCAAAAACCAAAAAAAGTCGTTTTTGGTTTTCGTTTTTCGTTTTTCAAAAACGAAACACAGAAACGTTACCAAACGGGGCCTAAATGATTGAACTTGTTATAAAAATGAGTGGTGTGATAGAAATGAGCGGAAAAGATATATGGGGATAGGATTCAGACTCTTAGCTCCCTTATTATATAGATCGAGGGCAATTTGGCTGTGATGATCATGAAAAGGTATGGGCGAGGTGGGAATTTCAAGTTGAAAATTTTTTTTGGTGATTATTTTAAGTCGTTGGATAATGAATCTCAGCTACTCTTGTGCTAAGCTAAATTAAGGGATTTAAAATGAGTCGTGTTATTATATAGATGGGAAGTGATTCCACCTTGTAACCCAATTTTGCTACTGATAGGTGCTTCATTATATTAAGGATGTATCTTCTTTTACAAGTCACTTGATGGCATCACATAACTGAACCTTTGCTTCGCCGACCAAAATATGAATCATGTGATTTGTGTTCGGTTGAAGTATAAATAGTTAAGTTACACTCCCTCTAACAGTTTAAGCTTTTAGAGTAGATGGTTGTTTAACATGGTATTACAGCCTATAGGCTTAATCTTTTAGGTGGGTATGAGTTCCAGACATATATATTGGACCTTTGATTAACAGGCTCCCTAGTTTCCCAACAAATGGTATCTGAGTAGGAAGTCTTGTATTCGAATCTTGCCGCCACCTTAATTATTAAAAAAAAAAAGAATTTCATATGCTACGCCTAAAATTTAGCTTGCTTGAAGTATAAATACTTAAGTTACACATTTTCTAACAGCTTAAACTTTTGGAGTAGATTGTTATTTAACATGTACAATTAATGGAATTCTAAGCACCATATAGATCCCTCTTCGCTGGAATAAATAAAAGGAATTTTAAGCACCTTAACCAATCAAACTATTAATTATTGATCACTTGTTATAATTTTGACAATCTTTATAACTTAAAAAATGAGTTGGACGTGTCAAAAACTTATCTAGATGGTATCTGTAAAGTGTCCTAAGTGTGTCCAAAACTTCATAGTTATTTAGGTACGAGACTATACTAATTGATGGAACAAAAAAAAAAAAAATAGAGTGGACACACTTAAATATATTTAAAATTATCTAATATACACACACATAAGTAATATTTTTTTATAAAAATTTCAGTGTGGGCGCCCCATTCTTCAAGTGGCTCCGCCTATGTGTATGACTTCTCCTTGTAGAAGAAGATTGTGTAAGAACCTTCTGTTTAGTTAAAGGCTGACTAAAATGTATTGCTCCATGGCCCTACTTTTTGCAGCAAAGCTCCTGCTTGGCTTTCTGCCTTTGCTCGGCCAGATACTCTTGTGATGCAAGAGGAAGCCTGGAATGCATATCCAAGATGTAAATCAGGTTTGTTTTGTTCACTTTGTTCCTCTCTTAGCATTATATGTTTCTTCTTGAACTCTATTGATATAAACATTGTTCTTTTGTCCGACATTCGACATGATGTTACACAGTAATTAAGGTAACTACATTTTCAACCTTTCAAATGTCCTTTGGTAAACATTTCAATTAAACAGAACTCATCAAGTTTGCTCTTTTGCAGTGCCCATACTTCCCTAAGTTTTGTTTAACTATTGAAACTATACACAAAGCTGACAATGGACACTCGGAAAATGTAAGCTTCTGAAAGTAAATATGTTTTCTTGAGTTTGGCACCTTATTCTTTCTTGTTGGTTTTATTGACCTCATTCAATTGGGAATTTGACCATCTAGATGCATTGTCTGAGTAAAGAACAACTAGCAAACAGACAGCTGGAAAATATTGATATTGCTTCTGCTGCAAGCGACTATTGGGGTTACATTGTTGGAATTAGTGGTATTGATCTGTCTAAATTCCAATCGGCAAGGACTGGGCGTGGTCCACTTTTAGAGGGATGGCAGGTTGGTGTTTTATGACCACTAATTTGAAATTCTTTTGTTATTCACATTACAGATCTAGTGGAATACGCCTATTATGGATCTGAGATTCTTGACTCTGTTGCTTACTATAAGGTTTAGTCAAAGTTTTGAACTACTGGCATTACTTAAACCCCCAATAAAAGAATATATTCTGGAATGTAGTCCCTGCAATCATCCGATTTCCAGTCCTAGATCTTATTATATCTTTTGACAAAAAAACTTTAGACAGGATAACTATGGGACAGTCTTCAGTCGCTGGATTCCAAGAAGATGCACGGTACTTGATAGAAAATCCTTTTCAAATATAGAAGCATAAAATTTTGGCGGTGATTAGTAATTTGTTGGTCCAGGTAACAGGAATGTAGGTACTACACTTTTTTATTTCTCAACTTGAAAAAATTTTGTCATCCTAATAAAGTAATAGTGCTCTCTCAGAGAACAAACCCCCACTTACCCCTATATCAACCAATCAAAGGTTTGTTGGTCTCAATCATGATGGATGAGATACCACACCATATTATAAGCATGTGGTCAGGCTGAGAAGAGTACTCGTGAAGCTTAAATCATTCTCTTAGCTTAAACTTTTATACTGTTTGGATGACAGATTGAACCAGTGATGAATTCTTTCTTATCGGCAAAAACATTTTGCAAATTGAGATCCTTTAATTTTCTGCTTGATTTCTTAGGCTTGTCCTATTCACTGGGAAGTCGTTTTGCAGAGGTTGCTTGTTAATCCATACTTGGTGATTTGCATAATATTTTCTTTCTGCTAGAATTTAAGGTGATTAAGATGATCTTGAAAATATTTGAAAGTTGGAAAGTAGGTTCTCTTTTAGCCTTTTTTTTATTTCAGATGTATTTCATGAGCATCTGCTTTATAGACATAAAAATTCACACCATTTTCTTCAATTTTTTCAGTAAGGTTTTCACACATTATGTGACCTCTATTTTTTTTTTCTGATGAAATTCCCAATTCAGTTTCCTTTGAATATTTGTCTTTTTATTTCAGTGGATACCAAGTTGTACCGTACTTCACATTATCCTCACATATATGTAGGGCAGGATATTTCTCTAATCTACTTTCCACGTTTATCATTTAGTGTTAATTTCCCGTTTTGATTACCATGGTCTACAGCTCTACGCTGAGTTTTTTTTTTTTATCTGCCCTGACCCTTGAAGAAAGTTGATATAGAAAGTGCAATCATATCAGATAAGTACAGAGCTTTTATGTTTGTGTCATTTTTGAAGAGGCAATGCCTAGAAGATAAAATGATGTCAAAAGGGGCACAACGCAACATAAGTTTTCTCAACTGCTGTATCAATTAAAGATCTTAATTTTTCTTTCCTTTATATTGTTTTTCTTACATACTGCTTTTAACTTTCCTAATATTCTTGTTATGGTGTACTTCATTTCAGCTTTACTTAGTGTAATTTTACTTGGGTCAATATATCCAGTATAATTGCATAGTTTTGTCTCCGTCTCGTCAATGGGCTAATTTTTTTGTGAAAAAAAAGTTCTCTTTTAAAAAACAAGGAGATGTTTTACTTTCATGGTGGTAGGGCATCTAAGACTGCTTTTTAGCATGGTCTGGCTTCATTCTATGCTGTAAAATTTCTTTAGCTATCCTTCCTTTCCCTTCTCTCTCTGTCTCTCTGTATGTGTGTGTGTGAGAGGTGGGGGGTACATGCTCCATTAAACTCTGTTCATTTTTTTATTTAGAGTTTAAATAAATCCCAACGACATTCCTTCATCTCCCGAATTTACCTCTATTTTTATTTTTTTGTTGGAATTTGTCACTTAGAATGTACTTGGTTTACCAGCTGAAACTAATGTGCTTAGCAATATCTTCCTGTATTTTTTTTTTTTGTATTTTTGATTTTTTAAATGCCCCTTCCGTTTAGAGGATTAAATGTAGGATAGTTTTTCTCTTTTTGTAGCAAATCTTACTACCCCTTCTTGCCTCTCTTCCTTTAGTTTGCTTAGTTCAAGTCTCCCTTTGCCATAAACCATTTATAATTTAAATTCTAGTTTGGGCCTTTTTGGTCTACCAAAAGAATATCATAAGATGCATCATTAATCTCCTTATGAAGGGGCTCAAACTGCAATGCAGAAACTGTATAATATGATGTTACTTTTAGTATAACCTATTTGAACCTTCTATTGCACCGGCAGTTTTTTCAGGTTAATTGACGAGTAACGAATAGTTTTGTGAATGTTCTTTGAATTCTTTCTACTTGCAGAATTATTTAGCTGCTTAAACAAAATGGCATTGTCTTTAATCCTGGTGCGTATTTGACTTGTGGTTTAATGACTTTTTGCATGTTGGTATTCTCAGGATAGGTGTAATCCGATTATGACAGCATACAAGTTGGTGACAGTAGATGTTCCATACTGGGGCTTTGGTAGTCGACTGGAACAAGCATTTCTAGCGGTATTATTTCTTATTATCTTATATTCGTAGAAATTTAGAGATAATTGTTTTTGATGCAGAATTCTAAAGGATAATATCCTTGTCCTTGTTCTTTTCAACAGTACATCTTTATAACCTTTCTGTCTGAAAATGATCTACCCCTTTGACATTTACATAGTGATTTCAAAACTCTTCATTGGACTTTTAGGATTGTTTGTCACCTGTAGTTTTTCTAACTACGCTCCAGCCTCAGATCTTACAATGACAAGAGTAGACCTCTGTATGTGCAGAGTCATGCTTACGACATACCAAAATATCTGTGTGCTCCTCCATTTGTGATATTCACTGGTCCCTAATTGTTGATTTCTTATTTTTTTTAAATTTTACTTTCGCTTAATTTCGTTGCAATAATCTTCAAGTTATCCATTTGCATAAGTAATAATTACTTGGAAAACCGCTGTTCATGTTGAGATGCACTTTTTGCAGGGTGAAAGATCACTTTTCCTTGAAAGTCATCGGAATTGTTTTGCTTGGATTGACGAATGGTTTGGGATGACAGTGGAAATGATGCGAGAGCTTGAACAAGAAAGTGATTCCTCATTGAACGAGGTAAGAATATCATAAACTTCAAGCTTGCTTGGAAAGTAAAAGTGATCAATAATGATTACTACTGCTGATTGACAAAAGAGTAGTTCTACCAAGTTCAAATTGGCAGTGGGTCTTGAAGTTAATAGCTTGTGAGATTGTTTGATGAAGTAAATTGTTTCTTCAAACAATTTCCAATTTCTTTGCTCCAACTTTTGAGACATGCTTATTCTACTGGCCATGAAATTCCTTCGCTATGCATGATGATAATTATCCTGGTATGTGTGCATAAGAGTGTGCTTGTGCCTTTCTTTTTGCTTCTGTGTATATGTTCCAATAGATGCATTTGTTTGAACTGGTTTGCTTTTCACTTGGCGAAAGTAAATAGTGCAAGATTTATTGGGAATTGAGTTCATGATTTGTGCCATTAGCCAGTAATTCATTATCATGTTTTGTAGTCTTGTTAAATCTTTAAGAGTTCTGAGTTCTAAAACTTGACGGAAGGGTGAGATTAAATGTTGCAGGACATTTGTCTTCCCTTGCAATCAGCTTCTAAGATTATTGTGCTTCATGGATTCAGAGCTGTTGAATGTGACTGACATTAGAATTAATCGCTTTGCCTAAAGGTCGTTTTCACTGTACATTGTCTTGTGAAAGCGAAAACAAGTTTTCTTTTTTTGGCAGAGCTAAGATGATAGCTTTGTGAAATTGAAGCGCTCATAGGGAGCTTGTTTATATTAGTGATGATCTCTTGTAATCATCAATCCTTAGTGCTGTGCATTTCTTAAACTAATGACATGAAAAGCACAACCTACTTGTTTCATCTGTGATGTGAATTATGAATGTTTCCATATCTTTTGGATGCCCATTGCCTGGTGACCTGCAACAATGGATGCTACCCAACGGGTTATTGGTTACTTGTCTTGAAGATGCTTTCGCATGTGAGTTAAAAGGAAAAGTAGATATTAGGGTTTATGAGAAATAGAAGAAAGGAGGAAGAGAGGAGAAAGAAATTGAGAGAAATAATCAGTTGTGTAGGTTATGTTGCCCTACATTCTCTTATTTATATAGTAAACTGATATTAGGGAAATTACAGTATTACTCTACACAACTAATAGTATAAATAAGAACTCTAACACTCCCCATCAAGGTGGAGCATAAAGATAAAAAATACCTAACTTGAAACAAAGATTATTGAAGACAAATCGAGGTAATGGTTTTGTAAAGATGTCACTCAGCTGATCACTAGACTTGATGTTTAGTGTGATAATCTCCTTATGCATCAAGAGATCTCGAATAAAATGGCAATCTACTTCAATATGTTTAGTCTTTTCATGGAATATCGAATTTTTGGCAATGAAAATAGTTGTTTGGTTGTCACAATGTATCTCCATAGGAGAGGACACAATGATACCCATATCATGAAGTAATGAATGACCCATATATCAAGCAATATTAGTCATGGTCTAGTATTCAGGCTCTGCACTTGAACGTGCAACCATATTATGTTTCTTGTTACGCCAAGTAATAAGATTGCCACCAATAAATGTATGGTAACTGACGTAGATCGTCTATTAGTATGACTACTAGCCTAGTCAGTATCAAAAAAATCAGTAACAATCATGAAAGATGAAGGATGATATAATAATATTTTATCTAGTGCTCCTTTCAAGTACCGAAGAATACGAAAAATAGCCTCCCAATGAGTTTTACGAGGAGTTTGCATGAACTGACTAACCACTCCAACAATATAGGTAATATTAGGACGTATAGTAGTAAGGTAAATCAGCTTACCAACCAACTTTCGATAACGACCTATATCATCAAAAATTTCACCACTATCAACATCCAACTTAATCGTGGAATCCATGGGAGTATTAGCTGGATGTACACCAAGAGTAACAATTTCAAATAATAAATCTAATATTTTTTTTTGTTGGCACAAATTGATAACTTACTTTGACTTATCAATTTCAATTCCAAGAAAATACTGAATAAGACCTAGGTCTTTGGTATGAAATTGTTTCTCCAAATGAATGTTAAAGTGAGCAATACCATCTAAGTCATCACTGCTAATGATAATTTCATCAACATACGCACTCAACTGAACCATCAAGATGACACTTCGGTGTGTATACCCAACGACAACTGACAGATTGTTTATCAAAAGGAAGAGAAGTAAGGTCACATGTCTGATTCTCATTATGGATTTTCATTTCCTCATCAATAGCTAGTTTTCAACCCGGAGATACTAATGCCTGTTTTAAACAAATAGGAACACATACTGAAAAACAGAGTCAATGAAAAACAACAACAGGATAGTGAAAGCCGATGCAAAGAAACAAAATTAGAAATGAGATAATTTGTACAATTATGGGTACTTTTCTCAATGTTATAGGCAAATCAGAAGATGATGAACTAGATGACTGTTCAGGTGCAGGACCTCAGTAGAATTAGGTAATGGCTATGGAGTTGGAACATATGTCTATCCTTGGAAGATGATAAACCTGCAAGGGATGAGGAGGACTTGGGGAGGAAGAAGATACACAGTCTTACACAATAGGTAACAAGGGCTCCCCTTAACTGGAAAAGACTAAATCTGAAGAAAGTATATTGTCCAACACAGAAAAGAAGGAGAATAACTCAAAAAAGGTAACAACAGCACTGCGATAGTATCGATGAGAAATCGGGTCATAGCAGCGATAACTTTTTTTGAGTACGAGAGTATCCCCGAAAGACACTTAACCGAGCGAGATGAAAGTTTATCCCTATTCAAACCAAGGAGATGAACAAATACAACATAACTAAAGACGCGAGAAATGAGATCAAATGACGGTTTATCAGGATAGAGCAATAAGAAGAGAGATTTATTATCCAAAATGGGGAAAGACATGCGATTAATAATATAAATTGAAGTAAGAATAACATCAGCCCAATATTGTTTTGGCACATGCATGTTGAACATCAAGGTGTGGGCAACATCCAACAAATGACAATGTTTATGTTCGGCAACACCACAAATGACAATGCTTATGAGGACGTCTGGTTTGATGGATAATGCTACGATTAGCACAAAACATTTTCATAAATGATTTAGTGAAGGGTATTGTCAGATCGAAGTACTTTAATACGAACACCAAACTGGGTTAGAATTTCATTATAAAAGGTGGTAAAGTCCTTGGATAACTCAGATCGGTCTTTCATAGGAAATAACCAAGGTATACGATAAAAATTATCAACAAATATCACAAAATATTGAAAACCAGAAGTAATTTTAATTCTAGCATGGCCCAAATGTCTGTATAACATGAAAAACACTAGATTGACGACTTGAAGAGCTAGGAAAAAAAGAACTATGGTGATATGTTTGCCTAGCTGACAAGCTTCGCATTCTAACACAGTAGATGAACTCAAACCAGAGATGACTTGATGCAACTTCTGCAATAAAGGGTGACCTAGTCGAAAATGCCACTGTAAAGGAGACATAGTTGTAATTAAGGTAGGAAAGGAACTTTTGTGATCCAACTAATAAAGGCCACTGCGCTTATGTCCCATTCCAATCACATTTTTCGTCTGGAGATCCTGAAAAACACAAGAAGATGGAGAGAAGGTTATTGAACACTGGAAGGAGTTGGTTAACTGACTCACAAATAAAAAATTAAAGGGAAAATTAGGGACGAACAAACCATTAGTTAATAACAAGGACTGACTAGGATTGAGATGCCATTGACAACACCTCAAATCCAATCAACACAAATTCAACTGGCCAAATAAAGCCACTGCAAAACAACTAGAAAACAACTGACCCGTCACCTAAATAGGAAGAAATTAGGCTTAAATTCCATCCTAAATAACATAAAACAACACCACGAAAATCAATTCAGATCAAACACAAACAAAACTACCCATTGTAAACAACACTACAGCACAAACAAAACGACCCACTGTAAACAACATTACAACACAAATCACATAACTATTCCTTACCCAACAATAGCACAGACTGCTGAGGAATCCAGAGCAAGGTCCAACACAATAGCACACCCTCTTTATCACACACAGTTGAAAGGCCAAGAACACAAAACAAACTGCCGAAGTACTTGGGCACCAAAAAACCAACCACCAAAGTGTCTGGGCACCAGAAAACCAACCGCCCAAGTGAAGATTACATACCAGACCTTAAATACACATATAAGCCAAAAATAATGGAAAACTAGAAGGTTGGAACAGTCCAGTCACTGTCAAACGGTTGTATCGTGGGGGTGGACCTCTTCTCTAGTCAATGAAAAGAGTAGTCGAATGGCCTGAAGAGGGCAAAAATCACACCTAAACCAGCCTAAAAGGGCTGGGCATCATTGGGAACCATGCTGAAGCTTTGGTCGGCACCCTAGGGCTATGCTTCAAGCAACAAAATAGGGAGAAAGGCCTCAGATCTGCAGATTTGAAAAATAGCTCCATTTATTTTTTTCTGAAAATAGTTAAAAAATAGAAAAACCAACTCAAATGACTCGGAAAATTCTAAAAAAATCACCATAATTATCAGGTCAAAATTTCGAGTCGGACCACAATTTAAGTCGTCGGAAATTGCTGATGTCACTTTTCCAACGATGACATCATTTTCCAGTGAACTTTCTGGCAATTACCTCAGCGCTGGAAAATCATCCTAATTGTTTGTACTGTATTGTTCTTGCAATTATTTGCAAAAAAGAAAAAACACTTGCTCTGATACTAATGGAGGAAGAGAGGGAAGAGAGAGAATAAAGAGATTGAGAGAAATAATCAGTTGTGTAGGCTATATTGCCCTGTATTCTCTTATTTATGGTAAACTGATAGTAGGGAAATTACACTATTACTCTACATTACTAAGAGTATAAATAAGAATTCTAACAATACGTAAGTTAAGTATCCAGACAAAATATTTGTGTTAGGACCTAGGAAGTGGCTAGTAGCCATTAAATAAGGATGTGTTAGAATATTTGTTATGCACATTTAATTTTAGTGGTCAGAGGTTGAACTATTTGATTATATGCTGATTTATGTGTTTGGTGCAACATATATCCAAACCAAAGGACCTAACCAACAGAGCATGCATAGGGAAACAGTCCTCACCATGTCAACATACATTTGCGTTAGTATAGTCATGCTCTTGGGCTAGTTTTGGGAGATGACCCTATCTGCTAAATATTTTCATGTATTATTTAAGAGTTTTCCGAGTATGGGAGAAATGCCGAAGCAATTGTAAGGCCATTTCGAAGGGTCATTGTTGGCGTAATGGCAAAAGCTCGAGTTGACCAAGGAAAAAATGTGGGTTTGAATTTAAATGCAGAATTTTGGTATATAAATAATACGGAAGGTTAAGTTGAGACCTACAGCATAATGCCAGAATGAACTCTGGCTGGAGGCAGACAAATAATAGGGTTTAAGGTTTAGGGTTTAGACGTGAGAGATGCATATATATCATGCCTGACACAGGACTACTAGAGTTGAATTCTTTGGTGCACTTCAACCTCCAAACTATGGATCTTACCAGTCTGAAGTCTGTATTCTCTCCTTGACTTTTTAGTCTCATCTTATGAATCCAACCCCATTTCTGGGATGAAATCATTGTTTATCAAGTACATGAAACTTGCTGAATAGAAAGTATATGTATTTGGTTTATCCTATTGGCTTTCGACTTACAAATGCAAGATCTAACCCTCTTCATGAAAACAGAAACTCGGCAAGCCAAAATTTTAGTGGCAAGTGAAGCCGAAATACGTAGCCAAAGAAGATGATTCATTTGACAGTGAGGAGGAGGAGATCTATGACAGAAGATCCCAACTTTAATCTGGGAATCATGGTTTGCTGCTGCTACTACACCACCTATGGATGTAACCATATGGTACTACTGCAGATGGTGCTAGCAAGAGGATGGTGCAAACTTTGTTTCATGGATCAGATTCTTCCAGAATGATCATAGTATATAATGATAATAATGTATATGTCCTGAGGAAATGTACAGTGT
>CM042195.1:13577269-13596384 GCA_023539305.1 Ilex asprella
GATTCAAATTACAGAATGGTAGGGGTTTCTTTGGCCAGCAGGTGCTGTTTGTGTTTTCAGAATGAGGAGTCTGTGGAGCATATGTTCATTGATTGTGATTATGCTACGGCTATATGGGGGAAGTTTTCTGTGGCAAGTGGTTTTCAGCTACTGTTGGGTAAAAGTCCTTTGGTGAGATTTGGAAGGTTGTGCAGGGTTTTCAAGAGGCGTTCTTTGAGACTCTGCTTGATCAGGAGTTTGCCTTTGCTAATTTTTTGGCAAATTTTCAAAGAGAGATGCAGAAGAATTTCTGGGGAAGATAATCTGCATTCCTATTCTATTTTCGTGACGATATGTAGTATTTTAAGGTACCAGGTTAAGAATGTGAGGCCAAAGGTACATGATGATTCTGTTGGGAAGCATTTTTTGTTGTTTCTAAGAATTGAAACTTCTTGTCGAGTGATGGCTAAAGTGTGTTGGATTAAGTGGGGATTGCCTTCTGCTGGTTCATTAAAGTTGAATACTGATGGTGCTTCTAGGAATAATCCTGGAATTACAGGTGGGTTGTGCTGCGAAATGAATGGGGGAGGTTAGTATTAGCTGCTTGCTTCTATTATGATGAATGTTCAATTATGGTGGTTGAGTTCAGAGCTCCCTTGGATGGTTTGTCATTGGTTAAGAGATATGGTATGTGGAGAGGCTTAGGCAGTTCAGCCGCCCCCGGATTAACACATGTAAAGGTCCAGCCAATGTGGAGCTCAAAAGGCGCCAAGGAGCCAGCCGAGGGAGTATGCCTCGGAGGAGCCGAGTGTGTCCACTGACACCGGAATTTGAGCCGACATGACGTGTATTTATGGCGATATGAGTGACAGAGACATGACGATTAATGAGCCACTGCTTCCTTGGAGGCCCAGACTGACAGTAATGAGTATGAACATTAATGACCAAATGCGCAGGACGCTGGAATCGAGGTTCTATCCGTCTGGCGCCGAGCACCCAGGAGTAGGCGTCAGACACCGATCTGAGGCACTTGAGTGCTCGGGGATAGCCAAGGGTTCTCGGCATGGCGCCGAGGGCTTGACCTATCAACCGAGTATTTATGACGCAGAGACTTATTTGGAAAGCACTCGATCACACATGGGTAAATATGAGAGGCATTTAATGTTGTAATGGGACTTTGTACCCTTGCACTCATTGCTATTCCAAGTATAAATACCGGTGAGAAAGATGGACTAAGGTACGCAATATTGAACTCGAATGCATAATATTTGAGTGCTCAAGCCCTCCAAGCTTTTACTGACTTAAGCTTCAGAGGGCATAAGTCGGGTGTTCACCCAGCCCCTTCTCTGACCTTTGTGGATGGTTACAGGCTTATCATATAGGCGATTGCTATTTCGAATCTATTGCAGAAAATATCCCGTGCAGTATGTTTGTATATAAGTTAGAGATTGAGTGTGATTTTCTCTGGTTCTGGTCAATGCAATTCTGGGAAGGTGTGACTTCCCATGGTCTTCTTTGTATCTTCTGAATGAGATTAAAGAATTGCTGAAGGGTGTGGATTTTGAATTGAGACATATTTTCAGAGAGGCGAATTTTGTTGCTTATGGGCTTGCTAGTCAAGCTGTGCAGGGGCAGGAGGTCTATTGATTATTCAGAGGGCTTGCGGTTGCCAGTTGAGGTGAAGTTGGCTTTGAATAGAGATGTGGTTGGTTGGCCATTACCGAGGAAGAAAAGGGTGGTTGTGTTTGATGACATGAGCTAATTGGTTTTTTATTTTGGAGTGAGCCTCCGCTATTGTTTGTTGAGCTTTGCTGTGATCTGGGATGGTTTTGACTTTTGATTGTAGTGTTGATTTGTTTGAAATAGGGAAGCATGGAAGGTTGTTTGGGGAGGCGTAGAAGTATGCAAGTTGCTGTGTAGTTTTGCTTCAACTATTTCTTGTAAGTTTTTTGTTTTCTTGGTATGGAGATTAGTCTGTCTTTCTCCTTTACTTCTTATAATTCTTATAATTCTGATTTGTTCATAAATAAAAATTTTCTGTTTGTTTAAAAAAAAAAATAAAGATTGAGAACGATACAAAGAATTTATAATCGATAATGAGTGTTGTGATCGATCAAGACTTTTCCTTAAGTAATTATAATTTCTCCTCTCAAAGTTATAACTTTATCATAAAAAATAATAACTAGCAATATAAAATTCAACTGACCAAAAAGTTGACCTTACTTTATCAATTAAATTTTTTTTTATTTTTTTTATTTAATTAGCAATGCAAGACGTGCGTTGCACGTAAACAAATTAAAAAATATATTATTTTTATAGAAAATGTGAATTATATGTGTAATTCAATTAAATAATAAATTATGTGCCAAATAATTGATTTGTATTTTAATTATTGTTATATTTAATTATTAATTTATTCTACAAGTCTTTGAATATCTAATATATAATTTATTTATGTATTTCTCCAAACCTTTTAGGCATTCATAGATCTAATTATATTTTAGATAATTAATTTTTATTTGTTAAATAGATTGATTGGATCACTTATAATATTATTATATTATTGTATACCAAAAAATTTATATAACATATATTTGACCATAAAATTCAATCTAATAATGTGCATAATAATTTAACATATATATGATTTTATTTCTTGGTATAAATATAAAAAATTATTTGTAACTGGACTACTAATAAATAAGTTCAAAATAATTTAGAAGTCCTTACAAAAGAGTTCAGAATAAGTTAAAAGTCAAATAGTAGTAAAAAATAAAAAATAGATGAAAAAATATAGGTGTGTATAATTGACTTTATTATAATAATTAGACATAAAATAAAAAATCAAATTACTATGATAGTATAAATTACACAATTTAAAATTAATTTGTATCTATTATTTAAAAAAAATTGACACTATTTTCTCAAAATGCATGACCTCAAAAGAGTATCGAAATGTGTACTATTGTACATGAACAATAGTTAGATTAATGATTCAACTTGTGATAAAAATAAATAATATGATATAAATGAGTTAAAAAAATATTTGAAGATAAAATTCAAAATTCTAATTATCTTGTTATTAAAACCTAATCATCCACAATACCGTGCGGACTATGGAGTAAATATTGGGTGTAACAGACACTACATAATCATTGACACGTAATATCATCATTTGATACTAAACTTACTCATATGTAAGGTGAACTCCACCTGAGTGGTTATTAAATGACATGATAGGATGGTTAGTATAATATGTTGGATACACCTGCTTATTTATTATGCTTTTATTAGATGGTAACACTATATAACAATAATAACATAGTGTCACCATTGCACCAAATATTTTTTCGTGGACTATGGTACCCTATGTGATAAATATCCACAAATAAATAAAGTGAAGTTCATTTCTTACATATTTAGAGATGAACCATATTTTTAATCAATGGGGAGGGCCCCACATCACATGGGTGTATCATAATAAAGACCCAAGATTTATCTTCTCAAGACAATATAAAGCTGACAGCCTTGTTGATTGATCAATTGGAGTCAAGCACAATTTTTAATACCTGTAGAGATACATATCTCAAGAAAGTATCAACTCAAAGAGTATGACCTCTCCACGGTAAGTAACTTTCCACTTTCTTTATAAAGATGGGTGAAGACCCAAAGGTAAGGACGTTTGAAGTATGAGCACCTAGGCTCAATGCTCCACACACACACACCTTTGTTCATTTTTCTAGCTTTATACACCAGTTTATTCATGTATTGATCGCAATACTGACTTAGACATAGGATAGGCCTCCCTTGGCTCAATGTCGGGGATCCCTCTAACCTCTATTTGATTTTGCAACTCATGAATTAGATAATACTTGAAGATTAGGGGCACACCTTAAGCATTTTAGTGATTGTGCGATTTTTTGCCCTCACAGTTAGTCATTATCTTGCATGAAGTAAATACTCAGAGATTTTCCCCAAACCCAGCCCCCTGAAAACTTAATTCGTCAACCCAGTCAGTTTTGAACTTATTTCCCAAACCCAGTTTTTTTAAAAAAACGTTGTTTGAAATGAAGTCTTCAGATGTAAAAAAATCATTTGGAATGACGATTTGACGTCCATTTTTTTTTCCTAAAAACATCATTATGAATGACGTTTTTACAATCGTCATTTATAATGACGTTTTTTAACATAAATTTTTAAACGACCGTTAACAGACATAAAAAAAATAGAGGAGTTGTGTCATTTTAAATAACGTTTTTAAAAACGTAATATAAAATTAAGTTTTAGTCAAATAATATCTGCCCCATGACAAAAGACCAAGGTAAATGTTTTAAAAAAAATTTACCCTTTCTTAGTCGGTCTCTCCTTTCTTAGATCGCTCCTCCCTCCTCCTTCTCTTCCTCCAACCAGTCAGCCCCCTGTCTTAGGTCGATCGATCTCTCCTCCTCCTCCTCCGTCTGCAACCACTCAGCCACTGTCTTCTCCAACGAGACCAGACCACACAGTCGATACATTTACTTTGTTTTGTTCAGCTCTATTAGCTACGGCTGGGGTTTCAGACCAAACTACTCTCTTTATCTGCTACGTTCTCTTCTTCAGAAAGGTTAGAGCTAGGATTTGTGTTTTGATTTAAGGATTTGTTAGTTATATGGTTTTGGTGGGTTTTGCTCTTATATAATTAGATTTTTTATCTCTCTATTTTTTTTTTTGAATTACCACTGGATTTATTAGAAATTTTGTGTACTATTTCTGTAATTTCATGTTGATTATGTAGATGAGTTTGCTACAATTTGTTATTTGACCTAATGATTATTTTTTTATTTACTGTTCAGATGAATTTGTTAATTTCATGTCATTTTTTATTTACTGTTCAGATGGGTTTCAAATGAATTTTGTTTACTGTTCATACAAATTCCTGATTATTATATATATATATGAGTTTGCTGTTGAGTTGAAACTTTGATAGGAGGTTGTTATTCAGTGATTCACATTACTGGTGATCCATAACCTGATGTCGTGAAGGAAAATGATTAAGGATTTGTGCATGTTAAGGATGCCACAATTCAATTCAACAAGTCTTATCATCATCAATTTACTGTGCCCAGTTTTAGATTGTTAAACCTTGTGTTTATGTTGTTCTTTAATTTAAGGATCATTGTGTTTCATTAAAATTTAACTGTTCATTTTCTTTTTCAATTTGTCATTTTTTTTTTGAGAAGAAGACAATTTGTCATTGTTGGCTTGTCATGGTTGCTGTAATTATTACTTCAGCTTTTAAAATAGTTATGTTAACATGCACTATATCACCAGGCCATGCTGACAACATATGCCTGTGTTCAATTGGCACTGCAGATGACACACGGTGTGGGACGCATCTTTTGGAATAATGTCACGTGTAATTCTGGGAAAAATCGTTGTTGTATCGCACCTGTGCTTGAGTTTAAGGAGGTGATGTCTCTTGATGAGTGACAAAATGTGCATTGTGGTTCAATTTTTTTGGTTTTTTTTTCCAAATTGTTCTTAAAGAAACGTATGCCGCTAATGTGGTTGTTGTTAGATGTGGCATATTTCATTAGGTTTATGATGATTTTATTAACTTGCAAGCTATAAAGTTCACCTACAGCTATTAAACATGGGAAGAAAAAAGTAAGAGGAAGAATGGATAAAATTAATGTCATTGCAATACTGCTAAGTAAATATAGATTGGAATTCAATGAAATTCAAGTGTGCAAGCATCTACAAACTCAACACTAAATCATCAATTACAACGTTCCCTTCTCAAATTCGTACAAAGATATCGTCGCAGTGGAAATCCTACCTTGTGCAGTGGTTGAAATTGAACAAAGATTGGATTAATTTCATCTCTTATTGTGGTTTTATACTTTGCAATTCAAATTGCTAGGTGTAGTATCTATCACATTTTTTCAAAACAGCTCAAACAAAAGATACATGGAACAGGTATAATCTACACCCTAGTTCGCCATTTGACATCCATGTGAAGACTGCCTAACATCTAGAGCTATAACATGCTCAATTGTGGTTGCAACCAGAGCAGCAAGTTGTCCAATAAAAATATGGGCAGAATGATCACTAGCATTCTAGAACTGATGCTTCCCTCTTCTGTTTCAATCTTTCCATATGTGCAAGGGTCTACTGAGAGGTCGACCACAACAAACCTGAAATCGAGACATGAAAACAAGCAAAGGGTAAATTCAACTTATATAGAAACCAACTGATAATGCAGTACTAACCAAAAGTTAAAGCACGATCACGAGGATTCGAATATTGAGCATTATGATATGATTGATGATAATAAAAAAAAGAAGAAGCTATGATAACAACCGGACAAAAGAACAAGTAGAGAACTACAGGGACTGAGGCACAACTGTCACTTATGGTTTTCCAAAAGACAATGTGCAAAAAAATGATTGACTCCATGAATCAATGAATTACAAGAAGCAAAGGAATTGAAAAAAATTCTAAGTACCAAGAGTTGGCTCTAATCCTTCAAAAGGTGTAAAACCGAATATCTATCTAACACAGTCCAGCTTCCCAGCCATCAATGCAGAGAAACAGCTCATGGTCTCAAACAAACCACAGACTGCCTACATTCTATTATGCCTTGGTTTTGTACTAAAAATCTATTGTCAGATTACTTGATTGGGGGGGGTGACAAAATCACTCATTGTTTTTTGTTGAAAAATAACATACAATTCCATTGAATGAACTGGATAAACTAGTTTATGTATTTATTAGATTCTTATGGAAGACTATTATTGACACAGTGATAATGAACACAAAGAAATCACATTTATCTAGAAGAACCATCCCTAAATACCCTGCACCCAACGATGATAGAAGACATGACATACCCTTGAATCCATAAGAAAGAGTAAAAGAAGATTCTTTGTCAGTTTGAGTGGATAATAGATAAAATTGGTAGCATATATAGTATGGAGAATTGGTTTTCTGGATTGATTTATGGCAAAAATCGATTTTGGGCAAAATTGATTTAGGCTGGAATGGAGAATGAAGATACTCACTGATGAAGGAAGTGCTCACTGCTCAGTCGCTGGTGGAGGCTGTGCTCACTGCTCAATCACTGAGTTGTTGTTGGGAGCTGTGAATTAAGCTTAGATTTCACAAGGCTCCGATGGTCCTTTGATGGTCTGTTGAGTCACTGGTGGAACAGCTATGGAGCTGTTGAATATTTAGTTGGAGCTCGTCGGAGGAATACTTGGTTGAGACTGGTTGAGGAGGAAGAGAGCTGAGTGGTTGAAATGTTTGAAAATTTTTGACTTAATTTGTGATTTGAGAAATTTTAAGCAAGGTGAATAAACGTTTAAATCGTCATTGTAAATAAAGTTTTTAAAAACGTCATTTAAACTGACGTTTTCAATCATTTTATTTTTTTAACGTCTGTTAGCGGTGGTTTAAAAATTCATGTTAAAAAACGTCATTATAAATGACGATAATGTCATTCATAATGACATTTTCAGGAAAAAAATTGCAACTTCAAATTGTCATTCCAAATGACGTTTTTTAAAAAAAGTTGGGTTTGAGAAATAAGTTCAAAACTGATTGGGTTGAGGAATTAAGTTTTGAGGAGACTAGGTTTGGGGAAAACCTAAATACTCATTAAGACTTGTAGAATTCATTTATTCACATATTAATTTATAATATAAAACATGATAGACTTCATTAAATCTATCTGGTTTCAAATAAATTCATCCAACGATCACTAACATCCATCTCAAAACCATTTATATTACACCATACATTCAGACACATGTTACCCCTAATATATTATATCTATAATCTATAATATAAAATAGGACAAACTTCAATAAGCCGATCATACAGTCTCAAATAGATGCATCCACTGACCACCAATATTCCTATCAAAACCTTTCACATTGCATCTTATCATTAGATACGAGTTACCCATAGTTTATTACTAAATAATACCGCACACATAGCAATAATACCGCACACATAGCAATAATGTGGTGTTAACCAAATAATTTCTCTCAAAATAGGTCTCTAAAAGGAGAAAATATTTGACGTACTGGTAAACGTCACATCATTATTTTTACGTAATGTAATCATCCAATAAAAAATAATAAATGAGTAAGTAGATCCTATAGAACTTAATAATTATTACATTTAAATTAATAACCTTTATTTGTATTGTTAAGTCTTACCGTTATATTCAAAAGCACAAGGCCAAAGCGTGACTAACGGTAGATATTGTTGCATTGTTTAGTCAATCCAAAATTGGACAGTAAGGATTCAAAGATAGTCATGTCAGTCATAAGTGGTATCGATCATGAATTGAGAAGACTTTAAGATGCATCAATCTGCTATAAAATTTAAGGAATTCAATAATATCAAGTCCCCGTTTCACAAGATACGAAATAACGTTCGTATAAATATATAAGGACATGACACATGAATATGAGCAAGTCTTTATTGAGTAATTTTTGGCCCCGAACAGAAGACCCCGAGGGTGCACACCCCTTGGAGTTATAGAAAGACAATTGGTTTCGGGTTCAGGCGATCAATGTTAAGCAAGGAAGTGTGACCCTGAGAAACCGCCGACCTACTCTATGTCTAGTAATTGTGCAACTCGAAGAAGACAATAGTCATTGATTGCTTGCCCATATAGGGGTCCTTACCAACCGAATTGATGGGACCTTGATGCGGAACAGATTGTCGCTTAAGTGTAGGGCTTTTGATTTTTTGCTTCTAATTAGAATTTGTTTATTTTTGGACTTTTTAATATTTTTCCTTATTTCAATTTAGTTATTTCTTTCCTAGAGTTATTGTTCTAGTTGAATTAGGATTTGACAGTTGCCTATATAAAGGCAATTTCTTTTCATTGAAGGGCAGCTTTTGATTTAATAAAGAATTTTGTTCTTGAGATCTTGTTGAGTGTGTTACTTTCTTTTTTAGAAGCAGACGGTGCTCTACTTCTCCCTAAGCTTGCGCTATGTCAGTTGGTATCAGAGCAGGCTTAATCCTGCTCAGATGGCAAACTAACGGAATGAAAGCGAAGTCCTTGACGGCGGTGACCGTGAGGAAGATATGGTTACAGGGGCTGAATTCAGAACTTTTCAGCGTGAGACCCAGCAAGCGTTGCGGGAGGTCCAAGCGACTCTTGCTAAGTTATCGGCAAGGAATAATCAGCGGGTGACGATCCTACGGGTCGTTAACCTTACCGAGAGATTCCACGTAGGCAACTAACCTATGAGGATAACCTGAGTGAGGATGAGGAAGATGCTAAAACCATACTCCAGAATAATCGGAGGGGTTACCAAGGGGAACAGGATCGACAGACCTTTCGTATAAAGATAGACCTGCCTAGTTTTAATGGTCAACTTCAGATCGAGGGGTTTCTTGATTGGTTGGTATTAGTCGAGAGGCTTTTCGATTATATGGATATTCCTGAAGATAAAAAGGTGAAATTAGTCACGTACAGACTATTGGGTGGAGCTTCTATTTGGTGGGAGCAATTACAAACTACACGGATGCGACAAGGAAAAGGGATGGTTCAGACATGGGCTAAGAAGAGGCAACTGTTATGATCTAGGTATTTGCCTCCAAATTATGAGCAAATTCTATTTCAACAATATCAAGATTGTAGGCAGGGGATTAGAACAGTCAAGGTGTACCTAGAGGAATTCCACAGACTGTCTTCGCGTAATACCCTGCTGGAAACAGATGCGCAACAATTTACTAGATTTGTTGGGGGGCTACGTTGGATTATGCAAGATCGAGTTGCAATACAAACAATCTACAATTTACCCGAAGTCGTTGCGTTGGCTATTAAGTTAGAAACTCAATTGGACAGATCGAAGGCGGTGGTCATAGTAAGAAATTCCTTTGATTCTAATCGAGCTGCAATAAACAAAGGAAAAGGCCCAATGACTCAGCCACCTTTGTCTAACACCACTCGTGGGACAGGTAACAGTGGAGGTCAAACAAAACCAGCCAACACTGTTCCACCATAAATAACACCTCGTAACCCTTATGCTCGTCCGGGGTCTGATAAATGCTATAGATGTGGACAGTCAGGGCACCATTCCAACCAGTGTCCTAAAAAGGGTACAATTAACTTAGTGGAGCTAGAAGAATATGGCATATCCGAGATAGGCGAGAATGAGAATGAAGCGGCCTATACTTATCTCGAGGAAAAGGTAACGGGTGGCGACGAAGGAGAACTATTATCACGCTCTCTGGTGGTTCAACGACTTCTGCTAGTGTCAAGGCGAGAAGAACCATCTCAACGGCATAATATATTCAGAACTAGGTGTACTATGAACAAAAAAGTTTGTGATATCATTATAGATAGTGGCAGTAGTGAAAATATAGTGTCGAAAGCAATGGTTTCCAAGTTGGGCTTGCAAACTGAGAAACACCCTTCACCTTATAAGATTGGCTGGATTAAACGGGGTGTTGAAGTGAAGGTAACTGAAATCTACCGCATTAATTTTTCAATTGGGAAGAATTATGCAGATGAAGTTGTGTGTGACGTGGTGGAGATGGATGTCTGCCATATGATTTTGGGACGACCATGGCAGTTTGATGTAGATGCTACATACAGGGGCTGTGATAACGTATATGTTTTCATGAAAGGAGGCCTAAAGATCATTTTGGGGCCCATAAAAGAGGAATTTTCAATTGTTGAACCAAAGTCGAATAGCAAGGCAGTATTTCTGGTGCATGGGGGCGAATTCATAGAGGAAACTAAGGAAACCGGAGAGATTTTTGCTGTGGTATTTAGAGAAGAAGTCGGTAGGGAGTCTATGAAAATTCCATCCGCGCTTAAACCTTTGCTAAAGGAATTTCAGGAAATTATACCGTCACAGCTACCAGATGGATTGCCTCCTATGCGGGACATACAACATCAGATTGATCTCACGCCAGGAGCTAGTTTGCCTAATCGACCACATTACCTGATGAGTCCCAAGGAAAGTCAGATTCTACAAGAGCAGGTAGAAGAATTGATTCAAAAGGGATTGGTGCATGAGAGCATGAATCCTTGTGCGGTACCCACCTTGTTAGTTCCAAAGAAGGACGGCAGTTAGCACATGTGCATCGATAGCCGGGCAATTAACAAGATCACCATTAAATATAGGTTCACTATTCCTCGATTGGAAGATATGCTAGACATGCTGGCTGGATCCAAAGTCTTTTCGAAAATTGACTTGCGGAGTGGGTACCATCAAATTCGGATTAGGCATGGAGATGAATGGAAGACTGCTTTTAAGACCAAAGGAAGGTTGTACGAATGGTTAGTACTGTCGTTTGGCCTCACCAATGCGCCTAGTACTTTCATGCGGCTCATGAACTAGGTATTAAAACCATTCACTGGAAAATTTGTTGTGGTATACTTTGATGATATATTAATATATAGATAGAATGAATCTGACCACTTTGCACACTTGAGGGAAGTACTTACAGTTTTGCAGCAAAATAAGTTATATGTTAATTTAAAGAAGTGCAGCTTTATGACCAGCAGTTTGCTATTTTTGGGATTTGTGGTAAGTGCTGATGGAATTAAAGTTGATGAAGAAAAGATTCGCGATATTCGAGAGTGGCCAACTCTACAAACAGTGGGCGAGGTTCATAGTTTTCAAGGTTTGGCAATGTTTTATAGGCGGTTTTTCAGAGATTTTAGCCGGATAGTCGCGCCAATTATTAAATGCATGAAGAAGGGAAAATTCTATTGGGGAGAGGAAGCAGAGCAAAGTTTTGCACTGATCAAAGAGAAATTATCATCTGCCCCAGTTTTAGCACTGCCAGATTTTGACAAACTGTTTCAAGTAGAGTGTGATGCCTCTATTGTTGGCATTGGTGCAGTACTTTCTCAAGAAGGCAGGCCAGTTGCATTTTATAGCGAAAAGTTAAGTGAAGCTCGCCAAAAGTGGTCTACTTATGAGCTGGAATTGTATTCAGTTTTTCGCACCTTGAAGGTTTGGGAACACTATCTAGTACAGAGGGAGTTTGTCTTATTCAACGACCACCAAGCACTGAAATTTATCAATAGTCAGACTAGTGTCAACCGGATGTATGGTCGTTGAATTTCATTTATACAATGCTTCACTTTCACTTTGAAGCATAAGGCGGGCCAATTAAACCGGGTAGCTGATGCTCTAAGCAAGAGGGCGTTGTTGCTAGTCACTAGGCGGACTGAAGTGAGTGGGTTTGACTATCTCAAGGAGTTGTATGCAGATGATGAAGATTTTCAAGATATTTGGGCAAAATGTCAGTCGAAACCTTTCGTTGACGAAATGCATATTCAAGAGGGTTATCTGTTTTGAGGGAACCAATTGTGCATCCCGAGGAGTTCACTACGAGATTAGATAATTCATGAATTGCATGGTGGAGGCTTTGGCGGACACTTGGCTCGTGACAAAACAAGAGCTCTTGCTGAGGAGAGGTATTATTGGCCCCAACTGAAACGAGACATTGGTAGTCATGTTAAAATATGCCCCATATGTCAGGCAGCCAAAGGCCAATCCCAAAATACAGGTCTATACATGCCTTTGCCCATTCCAACAGCACCTGGGGAGGATCTTTCCATGGACTTTGTCTTAGGCCTTCTGCGAACCCAACGAGGATTTGATTCAGTCTTTGTGGTGGTTGATAGGTATTCCAAAATGACTCACTTTATTGCTTGCAAAAAGACCTCGGATACAGTGCACATGGCAAATTTGTTTTTCAAAGAGGTTGTTCGTTTGCATGGGGTTCCCAAATCCATCACTTCAGATAGGGACACCAAATTCTTGAGTCATTTTTGGTGAACTTTGTGGAGGCGGTTTGACACATCCCTGAATTTCAGTAGCACGAGTCATCCTCAGTCCGATGGTCAAACGGAAGTGGTGAATTGCACTCTTGGGAATTTAATTCGTTGTCTTTTTGGAGAGAAGCCAAAATAGTGGGATCTTACTCTTGCACAGGCTGAATTTGCTTATAACAGTATGCTCAATCGGTCTACTGGGAAGACCCCCTTCCAAATTATTTATTGTTGTCCTCCACGCCATGCTTTAGACTTTGTTCCTCTACCTAAACTTCCTGGTTTGAGTATTGCAGCAGAAAATATGGCGAATAGTATCAAAGCTATTCAAGAAGAGGTGCGGAAAAATTTAGAGGCATCTAATGCCAAATAGAAGGCCGTTGCTGATAAAAAGAGACGGGTTCAAGTATTTCAAGAGGGGGATCTCGTGATGGTTTATTTGCGCAAAGGGCGGCTACCAGTGGGCATGTACAACAAGCTACGAGGCAAGAAAGATGGTCCTTTTAAGATTCTGAAAAAAATTAATGATAATGCCTATGTCGTGGACCTTCCTGCAATATGGCCATCTCTCATACTTTCAATGTTGCTGATTTGTTTGAATATCATCCTCCTGATGTGTCGTCTTCTCAATTAATTAACTTGAGGTCGAGTTCTTTTCTAGTAGAGGAGACTGATGCAGGACAAATTGCTACTTAAGTATAGGGCTTTTGATTTTTGCTTCTAATTAGAATTTGTTTATTATTGGACTTTTTAATTTTTTTCCTTACTTCAGTTTAGTTATTTATTTCCTAGAGTTATAGTTCTAGTTGAATTAGGATTTGGCAGTTGCCTATATAAAGGCAATTTCTTTTCATTGAAGGGCAGCTTTTGATTCAATAAAGAATTTTCTTCCTGACATCTTGTTCTCTAAGCTCGTGGATTCGTGTGTGTTACTTTCTTTTTAAGAAGCAAACGGTGCTCTACTTCTCCCTAAGCTTTTGCTACGTCAGACCTCCCCAGAACGTCATGTTATCATCTCTAAAAGTATAAATAATCTAAAGAATTAGGTCTCAGGTACGCAACCAAGACCATTGTAGCACAATAACGTTATTTTCCTTCGAACACCGATTGATTTAAACATTGGATGAGATAAATCGAATTCGTCTCTGGCCCCTTTTAAACCTCGTTCCTTGTTTGTAGGACCTTTTTGAGCGTTCTTACCTAAATGTCTTTATCTCAAACTATTACGCATGAACACACATATGCATCATTGACGATATCAGAAGAGAAAGTCCAGCTCAAACTAAGAACAAGACAATGTAGCATTTCAAGTCATAATATGTCGAGCTAACCCGAAGAAGTACAGGTCAACTGTGAATCCCTTGAAGACAAACGATAGCTCGAAAAGTTATCAGAAGGGTAGAAGATGACTTTCACTAGTAAACTCTACATTGGGCAAGAAGTCACCACTTTTAGAATGCAGCATCATTACTTCTAAAAGACCACATCACGCCTCGAAAAAATTTGTCTCTAACTACTAAATATCCCTAAAATATGTTTTGACAATTCGGTTATAAAAGGCAAATGATTACTAAAAGGTAAATACATATGCTGCCCTAGAGAGAGAACCCCTGTATTCATCTTCTTCTTCAGACGATACACTCCAAGAAGTAAGAGTCTTCATTACAGTGAACTAACTTATTTGTTCAGTTGAGCAAACTATTGTATTTTTGTGCATTCTTATTCATTTCACCATACACACACAATACATTTACCTTACAACTCATCCAACTCATTCTCACTCATGCTTCTTGGCTATTTACACCATTAGTCGTAGAATGTGTTTATACCAAAAATTTAAAATTTGATAATAACACGTGGCAATAAGCCAACAATCAGGGGAAAGTTAGTGAGAGTCCAAGTATAACAAGACAATTAAGGAACTAGAACTCTCAGAAATCCGAAAAATGACGTGACATCATGAGCTACCAATTAAAGACGGTTCAGTGCACATCTGAGAGTATCGGGGAAAGAAGCCATGATTGCAGTCATGGCCGAAAAAGATGGCTTCAACGGTTGATGTTGTCTTATAAATACATATAGCATGGCTACAAAGAATAAATCTCTCAATCAATACAACAATTACACACAGAGTTAGCCTTTCATTTACTTAGTTTACTTTTCTTCAAAATTTCTATAGCTTTTAACCCGTCATTCCGGTGATCTTCCTTTTTCATTTAATGCTAAAAACAATAGTTTGCACAATTATCCTTGTCAATCTTTTTGCTAATTTCAATTTCAATTTCATTCGCTTTTCTACATTTCAGTTTATTATATTGCTATTTGGAAATTAATTAAGTCTTTGATCTCCAAGGAAGTGAAAAGAACCTAGAGGTAACATTACTCTTCGTTCCAATCACCTAAATAGTTATGTTTTTAGAACTTCACGCCGAGTCAAATTGGTAAGGTTATACATTTTTCGATTTTAAGTTTAATAGAATTTTGGCACACCCGCAATCCAAAAATATGTTAGATTTAATTATATCATATTATATATTGTGATTCATTGACTATAACTCGAATGAATCAATCAAATTATTGGAGACGCCTCTAAATAAGCCATGTAGCGTAAGTGAGATTTGTGGTTTACATGAAATATACATCGGTCTCAAGAAAAGAACATCGGTCTCAAGAAAAGAAGATGTTGAGATTGTTGCAACTCGAATGAGTTAAATCAGTAACGACCAATGTATTGCTATCAAATTTAAT
Source organism: Ilex asprella (assembly GCA_023539305.1). Lineage (NCBI taxonomy): Eukaryota > Viridiplantae > Streptophyta > Magnoliopsida > Aquifoliales > Aquifoliaceae > Ilex > Ilex asprella. Next base: position 13,592,799 of record CM042195.1, read on the forward strand.
TCGACTCCAAGTATAATTAATCATCTTCTAGTTTATTATATTTTCAAGGACATCTTCTCTATTATTAAAAATATCACTGACACCTCTTCTAGTTTATATTTAAACATCACTGACACTCCTATCGTTAAACCACAATTTCTAACAAAAAAAATAATCTAAAATACCAAAGACATCCCCTACATAAACTTTAAACAATCTTTTTATATAAAATTTGAGCCGATTAAAATTTGATTCGAACTAATTAAATTTTATTTTTTTACGCATTAGAATTTGAGCCTATTAAAATTCTTTTTTTACGTATTAAAATTCGAGGAGATTTGATGTCTACGTGAGATGTTAGTGTCAATTAAAATTCGCTTTGAGTTGATTAAAATTTATATATTTTTAATTATTAAAATTCATGCTAATTAAAATTCTATTCAAGTTGATTAAATTTATTTTTTACGTATTAAAATTTGACCCAAATTAAATTTTAATCAACCCGAATTTTAATACGTGAAAAATTTTAAAAATATAAGGGATCTCATTGAAAATATGTCAATCTAAGTTTTTCTTTAAATATATCATGAGAAATTTAGTAAAATTATATTTTAGTTAACACTTTTAATCTGACACAGATATAGTGAAAATTCAAAAAATAAAAATTATGTTCTTAAAAATATGATAAATTAGAAATAGGGTGATTGAAATTTTCCCTCGACGTGTAGGGTATCTATGGATAGGTCCCACTGCACTAATTGTAGCATATTCAAACAAGACCTCCGCAAAATTCCTGGTCGGTGTTTTGGGATATGGACATTTTTATTATTATCTTTCTTACCTTATCGGAAGGTAATAACCGACCGGCCGATGATGTTAGGGCATTTTTAACAATTGTAGTTATTTTTGTTATTTAAAATTTTTTTTTTTATTTTAACTATTTATTTTTTCAATACACACTCCAACAAATTTTCTATATTTTTAACTACTCCTTTTAAATATTATTTATCATCCTTTTTGTATTATATTTTTTGGTAATAATGAAAGAGAGAAAGAGAGAGAATAGAAGAACTAAGAGGAAGAGAGAGAAAATAATATATATTATGTTTACATATTGTTACAGTGATGCTCTAAATATAAAGCATCACTGTAACAAAAATCTATTTTACAGCATATGAATATAATCTGTTGAAGTACTGTTTTTGGTTTTGATTAGCTAAGGTCCTGTTTGATAACGTTTCTATTTTTCGTTTTTCAAAAACGAAAAACGGAAATCAAAAACATCTATTTTTTGTTTTTGAAAATCGCTTCTCGTTTATCAAACGATGACAAAAACGAAAAACATAAACTGTTATCAAACGAGTTTTTTTTTTCTTGTTTTCTCTAAATATCAAAATAAAAATAAAAAATTAAAAACTTAAACGTTATCAAACGGGGCCTAAAATTTACCTATTTTGGACATTTAAAATATTTATTGGAGATGTTCTTACCCTTACAAACAAATTTGGATGCTTAGCAATGAATCCAGAGGCTAAGTGGCCAAAGGTTTTGAAAGTTTTTTATTTTTTTTATCAGTAGGTAAAGATAGCACTTCGGATTTATATCCCCAATATTTTATTTTAAAAAAATAAACCTTTTTAAAGATCACTGGTAATGAACGGGTCAGCCCATGACATTTTGGGGTCTAAAGCGAAAATAATAAACGAATTTTTTTTATTTTTAATATTAATAATAAATAAATAAAGATAGTTTATTGAGGTTTGGGGATGCTGTCCATGGTGAGGTACTTATGATCACAAGCCAACTTTATTTTGGACTTCATACTTTGGCCCATACATACCTGGCTATACACATGCTGGCCCAATCTTATGTACGGTCATGGCTTTTGAAACTAGCCTCAAAATTATGGACTAATCTCACTTCACACTCGGAAAGATATTTTGATTATTAATTTACACTCTCAAACATAAAAAATTTTAATTTGCATCATCAATATTACGAATTAGTAGCAATGTGAACCTTGTCTAGATTGTTGTTCATTTTTCTGTAATAAACTAAGATACGTGAGTTGCAAAGTGCTTCAGGTATGAGCTTATATGTAAATTTACGGATTGTTGGTGCCTTATGTGTGATGCGCATGATAGGGTTAATTATTATCTGATTAATAAAATCATATTTTTGATACATGAAATGATGCTAAATTCATCGCAAAACAAAAATCTGCAACAATGGATATACCTCATCCTCATGTCTAATGTCTCACGTTCTTTAATTTATGACAAAAAATTGAATTATAGGTTGAGTCAAGTCTACATTGGATGGTGAAATCACATGATATGATATTATTGTTACATATAATATTTACTTGAGATAGCGAGATAGCAACCCCTTGAGGTCAAGCTTAAGTGATAATAGAGAGTTCCTAAGAACGGATTGTAAACTCAGATATCCTAAGTTTAAATTTTGAAAATTCCTCAGAGTCGGAATATCCTAGTTTCAAATGGTTTGTCTTTGATTGGACTGATGAGAGAATTAATAGAGTTACGTACAAATTAACTTAGACACCCTTAAGAGTTCAAAAAAACAAAAACAAAGAGAGGTGACGGAGTTATTTGTTAATCTGGGTCTAGGTTTGGGTATATATTCGAATCTACATAAAATATGAGGAATATCCCTATAATTAAACCTAACATGCATGGACATGCGTGAAATTTTTAATTTTTTTTTCTGAAATTATGAAATGAATTACTTAATTTTTTTTTGAAAATGTTGTCTAATGTGAATCTATACATTGTGGTTTAATGGGTTTTTTTTTTACAAATTTAGTGTGACTAGTTATATTATTAGAAATAGCAAAGAGTAGGACAATTTTTGAAAAACAAAGATTCACTGAAATTTTGCCGTTAAAGGGAGAGAAGTAAGGGTGTCTAACTCATATTATTTTTAGGGTTAATTTCAAATTGAACTCCGAAAGAATCTCAAATTATACCTCCAAAGTTTAAAAAAATTAATTTACAACCCCAAAAATATAAATTTATATTATTGTACACCTAAAACTAACAACCATCTACTTTTCCGTCTAAAACTAAGTCACGTGAGTTATACGTGAGAGGGGCATGTGCATAAGTGTAAAATTTAATTTGCTTGACACCAAAATAAAATATGGTAATTTGATTATAACCCACATCCAATATAAAAATGGGTCCACACAAGTTCCCAAAACACTCTTAAATAAACAAACAAAACAAGAATCATTTTCAAATCCAAACTAATGCATTCACACAATCAACACAAAAGTCAAAAGACAAAATACAATATGTATTTTTTTCAATTAAACTAATGGCAAGAACCATTTGGACTAAACAAATTGGACTCTATTACCAAAATACCGCTCTTTTCAAACTTAATTACCGATATACAGCTGTTTTAAACTTATTTACCAAAGTACCGTTGTTTTAAAAGCGGATTTGGCAAATCCGACTTCATAGGAAAAGCGGATTTGACAAATCCGACTTCATGGGAAAAGCGGATTTGGCAAATCCAACTTTATTTGGAAAGCGGATTTGGCAAATCCGACTTTATAGCAATAAGAGAATTCAATTTTTAT
>CM042195.1:13596784-13617251 GCA_023539305.1 Ilex asprella
AATCAAAGTCACACAAACAGAAAAACGAAAAAACAATGATGGACAATGTCAATATAACAAAATCAGAGACAAAAAAAAGAAAAGCTTTTACCATAATCTTGCGAATCTCCGGTGCACAAATCATTGTTGTATTCTCTAACTATCCAAGACTTTAGACCTTCATGGTGAACAGCTGCGCATCTTCTCTACTTTTACGATTTGGCAACAATTTTGCCCATCTCTATTTTGTATGTTGAAACTGAGGTTTTCCTCAAGAAAAGCTCATCACATGGGCTGTGATTTTACACTTCAGCCTATGTCCCTCCCATCTCTAACACACGTGACTTAATTTTAGATGGAAAAGTGGGTGACTGTTAGTTTTAGGTGTACAATAATATGATATAAAAACAATATGATAAAAAATTAAAAAATACTTATTTTTTATTCATATTACTTATTGATTGTATTATTTATATTTAACTTTAATTTAACCTATTTTTTACTTACAACAGCAAATTAAAAAATTAATTGTAATACAGATAAGTTATAAATTCAGATGAAAATTCTTATCTATGAAAAATAAAATAAAAATTGGAGAATCATTCACACTGCTGTGGGCCCAAAACGTAAAGATTAAATAAATCTATATTCTCAGACGCTCTCGTAAAACGACAACTCTCTCTCTCTCTCTCTCTCTCTACTCTTTTGTCTTTCTCTATTTTTGCATTTTCCCTCTCATGCCCCTCTACGTGAACGCACAAACCTCTCTCTCTCTCTCCCCCCAAAGTCCCCACTTTGCAGTTGAAAACGGAGGCAGGTGGCCTTGAAAGTTGTGTCTACATAACTCTTTCAAAGCACAAATGGCTCATTGTTCTTCTTCTTGTTTCAGTGGTTCGGTGTAAGAGTGTTCAGGGTCTCGAAACAAAGGTCTAAACCCTTCCCTTCCCAAGATCTTGGTAAGAATGAAACGCATTGTCCTTCTTATCTTCTCGGAAAGAGTTAATAGAAGTAATATAGCCATCTCCTTTTCTTTCCTTTTTTCTCTGTTTGGTTCTCGGGAAAATGTGAGCAGAGCAAAGGCTCTTAAGCTTTCCGAGAACTTAACGGAGGTTAAAATGGTGGTTTTTCGTGTTTTGCCATCAGGGTTTTTGAAGAATAGTTATTTGTTGCAGAATCCACCCTACTTTAGAAGTGGGTTCCTTGTTTTTTTTACTTTTTTCTTTGAGAAAATTGCGCTTGTTGTAATGATGTGCTATTTTTCTGTACAAATAATGATGATTTTTTTCTTTTGAAGTTCATTTGTGCATAAGACAAGAGCGTTAGGTCTAGTTGTACAGAGCCTGATAGCACAAGTTTGCAGGCTATTCTTACATGTCTTCTTCAAATCTGTATTCGAATCTAAGAAAGGCTGTTAAGCGTTAGGTTCTTTTATTGTGTGTTTGGGTTTGTTGTTTTTGTTGTTATCTAGTAAGCTGGAATACTTTCTTGTCACTCTCTCTCTCTCTCTCTCAGTACCATGGTTGTGGAAGGAACCAGTGTTAGCTGATTTTTGAGCTACATTGCCTACAGATTCAATGACTGGATTATTTTGGCTTTAACCTTTGATTTACTTATCATTCTTGATCTAACGATAAGGATTTTATCTTGAACCAGGGTTTCAGTGTGTTGAGTTTCAACTTACAGCAACATTTAGTGGTGTTTTTTTTTTTTTGAGTTTTAAATGGTGTTTTATGTTGAGAAGACGAGACTTTTTGTTTTTCTTTATTATTATTTTGTTTCCGTTTCTTCCTGTGTTCTTCAAATGTCAAACCCAGAAGCTTAGAGTAGTGCCTTTAATCACGGCGAATATGGAGGTGATTTTTTCTTCTTCTTTCGAAATGACAGGAATGCCCTTGAATGGAAACCAACTTATTAAGTTGTGTTTGTTGAAGAACTATCACAGTTGTCCTATTTGGGTAATTTGCGTAATTTCCTTCGTTTTATAGTGTCCCCAGTAGCTGTGTACACTTCATGGTTGCAATAATGGCACCAAGCATGCATTAACTGTTTGATGTAATGAATGTGGCAAAGGGAGTCTTGAAAATTACTAATGTCCTGCTTGTGTATTTTGATAAAGAGTACTTGTTCTTCAGTGAATCCTACACTTCTACATGTTCATTTACTTTCAGCCACATTGGATACCCTCTCTCTCTCTAAAATTATCTTTCTCTACCATACTCTGTATCTCAGCTTGTGATATTTCTGGTTTTTTACAGGTCTTGTGAGCCAAGAAGCATTGAGGTAGCAAAGATCTTATACAGCCTTTATTCAGTGGCAGGAGGGTAGTTAAAATATGCAGACCCCAAAGGGAAGGTAAGCTTTAATGAATCTTATCTCTTCCCCTTCCCTTTAAATGCTGTTTGGCATGTTGCTTGGTGGATGGAACTTATGGAGGTGGTTTGGTCTTTGCAAGAATTTGGTAAAAATCATATGGTGGGTTCCACCAAGGATTTGGTATTCCCTCTTTGATTGGTAAAATTGTAATCACTTGTCACATTAAACGTCTATTTGTGTATTCAAATTCGAAAGGGCCCATTGGGTGAGGTTGATAGTTTACTCTTAAATGTGTTGGAAATTGGTGCCCCTATTGTGTTTTAAACTTCTCCTGCTGTTAATTCATTGGCTCTCTTTTAATTCTGTGATATAATATCATACATCTGTTATCCCACATTTTTCTCTGTTCATCAATATCTGAGAACTAGAATTTGTGGGAAGATTTTAAACCGAGTTTTCTTGCTTTCAGTATCACACAAAAATTTAGCATTTTTTTTTGTCTTGGGGTGCTATAGGGCACTCTTATTGGGACCAGCAGACGCATTTTTGGAAGCTTGGGGGTCTATGCTTAGGCAATTTATGCCATATTTTTTTTCCTCTTTGCTGAAATTTGGATAATTTTGTCATCTACGGTAGATCATGTGGTCCTCTAGTTCCTTGGTCTTATATTTGTGGATTGTTTACATATGTTAGCTTAACATGGATGGACTGTGATTCAATTTTGCTATTGAGTCCTAATATTTTCACCTCCCTGGTGATAGTTTCTTTTCCTTTTCTTTTCGATGAGGACGATTCAATGGTTTTGATTCTTTGGTGACTGAAAATAACCGCCCTTTAATACACCATATAAGAAGATTATAGAAGGTTTACCTGCCTAGACGTGTATGACTTCTTGAATACAGTATCACGTTGAGCCATCTGGAGCTTTGTGAATAGAAACTTCAGATTTGTTAAATCGTCTTGTGTTAGTCCTTTCCTATTCCAGCTAAAGTACTCATTATTGGACGACCATTACTAAACAGTTTGCAATGTTTGCACATTAGACACAATCCTGAATACTGATAACAATATATCATGTATTGCCAAGTTTCTTTTTAACTTTGTGGTACTTTGATGGCAACTTGCTTCCTAATTTCAACAATATTGTCGGTCATGTAATATCCTTTTTGTACTTCCCCTTGTTCACTAAAAAACTTGGTAATAGTGCCTAGGACGATTTATTTCCCAAGTTTGTAGGATTGACTCGTGTTGGAGAACAGCTCCGACACCAATTGATTTGCTTGCCATCCAAAAGGTGGCCAGCTTGGTGCATGGGCTGAACTGATATGCTACTACAGATTGCAAGCCAGAATACAGTGGAGCTCAGTTGTCCTCATGATTTAACTTTCATTTGAAAATGATTATTTTGTTAGTTTCTGATGATTCCTGATTTTTCGAAATAATAGCTGACTACTTGACTGGTTTTGGTAGCAGAAACAGTTCTTCAGAAATGCCTCAAAAGATCTCTCCTCGAACAGTTTCTGTTGAAGTGCCCCAAAAGATTTCTCCTCATGCGGTTTCTTCAGAGGTGCCTCAAAAGATTTCTCCTCGAGTTGTGCGTCAACTGAAGACAACTGCATTGGAATCCGAATCTTCATCTGCGTCAAACCAAGCTAGTAGGACACCAAAAGACAGAAGCCCTAAAGTGAATGACCGCAAGTCGCCCAGAAGCCCAGTTCCTGAGGTAAACTAAATTACAAAAACCCACCGGACTTGCATCAGTTTGCAGCAAAGTAGGTGTCCCAAATTATTTGAGTTTTTCTTGGTGCTGGCAATGTAAAAGCCTAAGCATTTAGGCTCTCGTTGTAAAAGTTAAGTATCATGCTCTGTGCACTTGTGCAGTATGTTCCATTAAAGTCGGCTATAAAGGCTTGGATGAGTCATTGTAACCAGGTTTCTTGACCCATCCAAACACACAATGCTGCACCGTGGCAATGCATCCAGTTTATATTCGCTTTCTTATTGGATGATGTATAGGTCAGGGAGATTTTTTGTTTGTGAAAGAGGTTAGGGGGATGTTAGAGTTACTGTTTTTTAATAAAAAGGGAGGACCAGGTATGCCTATTCTCAAACATGGTGTACCATTTTTTGTATCCCCTCCTACTTTCTCTAACAGTCACATACAGTCCAGCTTTACTGCTTGGTCATCCGTCAATCGGGTTTTCTAAGCCAGCTAACCGATGAACAGTATTTTAACATTAGTTTGTATTACCATGACATAGTAAGTAGTTTCTGCCTACTACTGTTTGCATATATTGCTCAACTTTCACATGCCTTTGAAATTTTGTGCACATTGGTGAACATTGGATGTGGCATGAAATTCTTGAACATTATCTTTCTTGCAAGATGCAGAAGAAGCGCCCAAGCAGGGTTGCTGAGCTGGAATCTCAGATTTCTCAACTTCAAAATGATTTGAAAAAGGTGAAGGATCAGCTGAGTTCATCAGAATCATTGAAGAATCAAGCCCAACAAGAAGCAGAGGAGTCAAAAAAGCAGTTCTCAGCCCTATCTTCAAAGCTTGAAGAGTCCAAGCAGCAGCTTTTGGAGCGGTCTGCTTCTGAGGATGCCAGTGTAATTGAACTCCAAAGCATCTCCAAGGAACGAGACCAAGCATGGGAATCCAAGCTTGAGGATATCCAGAAGCAGCATTCAGTTGAGTCAGGTGCTTTGGCCTCTGCTTCGGATGAGATTAAGAAACTAAAAGTCCAGCTTGAAATGTTAGCTGAATCTGAGGTTGAAAAGTCCAAGCTAGCAGAATCTACCCATGCTGAACTCCATAGCTTGAAAGAAAACCTTGCAGAGACCCTTTTGCTTTTGGAAGACGTGAAAAACCAGCTGAGGGATTGCAAAGATTCGGAAGCTCAGGCACAGGCACTTCTTGGTGAAACTATGCTTCAGCTGGAAACAACCAGAAGGACTGTAGAGAACCTCAGGTTAGATGGTATCAAAGCCAAGGAGGCCTATGAAGCCATAACTATGGAGCTGGACCAATCAAGGGCACACGAAAACTTACTGGAACAACTTGTAAACAAACTTAAGGATGATAACAGTAATGCTGGCAGCAATATTTACTCGAATCGTGAAGGTGATCAAAACAACGAATCTGAAACTGTAGAAACTGAAAAGACTGGGAAACCAATTGAAGCAGAGCTTAGTTGCATGAACTCTGAAGTAGAACGACTAAGATCTGCTCTGGAAGCCAATGAGATCAGATACCATGAAGAACAAACTCAAAGCACAGTGCAGATTAGAAGTGCTTATGAAATGGTAAAGCAGATAAAATCCACATCGACCCTGAGAGAGGGTGAGCTGGAGGCAGAATTAAAGAAATCCAAAGTTGATATTGAAGAGTTGAAGGCAAACTTGATGGATAAGGAAACTGAATTGCAGGGTATCTGCGAGGAAAATGAGGATTTGAATATGCGGCTGGAGAATGCTCTGTCAGGCCATAGAGAGTTTGAACTTGAAAAGGAGCTCAAAAAATTGAAGGACGATGTTGAAAATTTAAAAGCGAGTTTGATGGATAAGGAGACAGAATTACAGAGTCTTTCGGAGGAAAACAAGATGCTAAAGTTTGAAACTGGAAATGGTGAAATGAACAACAGGGGTAAAGTGAGTGATGAGGTTGTTATGGACTTAGAGGCTGCAAGGGCTGCAGAGCGAGAGGCTCTCATGAAGCTCGGTTATGTGATGGAGGAAGCAGATAAGAGTAACAGGAAGGCAGCACGAGTGGCTGAGCAGTTGGAGGCAGTGCAGGCAGCAAATTCTGAAATGGAGGCCGAGTTAAGGAGGCTGAAGGTGCAGTCTGACCAGTGGAGAAAGGCTGCAGAGGCTGCTGCAGCTATGCTTTCAACAGGAAACAATGGAAAGTTTATGGAGAGAACTGGGTCAATGGACAGCCACTTTAGTCCTATGGCAGGGAAGATTGGTTCACCTTATTCCGTAGACATGGAGGATGAATTTCTCAAAAAGAAAAATGTGAACATGCTGAAGAGGATTGGGGTCTTGTGGAAGAAACCGCAGAAATAGAAGCACGGCCACGAGGTCACCTATATATTCTGTAACTATTTTTTATTCTATAGTTCCAATTATGCAATTATATACCTAATCACATTGTTTCTTCTCCTCACAGATGTCATCCTACGCGACAAAAAGCAGAGTTTTCTTTTTAAGAAGATATTTGTGTGCCTAGTGCACTTCTGCAATGCTCCTAATAGTAATGTGGTAGCGGTAATTTTGAACCTTGCCCCTTTTTCCTTTTGCCACAATGTATTAACTTAATTTTACGCTATGATAATATGCAGTTATACTGTCATTTTGATTATGCAAAGTTTATTTTAGACTTTAAACACCTCTGTTGTAAACGATCAGCTGTTCGCTACTCACTACAAGATGTATTTTTGGTTGAAGTGTTCTGAAACCTATCCTCTGAAGTTATATACTTGTGTTGTTTGATCATATCAGATGCAATAACCGATGTCTGCTCTGCTTGGAATCTTTTGTTCACTCTGCTTGGCTTAGAGCGATTCAAACCCATAAGGGTGGATCCATGTTAGATTGTTAGGTTGTGTTCATTTCAGGTTTACTGTTATCCTATTATAGGTAGAGCTGGTTGGAAAATTGCGGCCCTTAATTGTGTGCCATTAAAATCAAAGGAAAGACATTTACGTCAGGATTAAGGTATTCACGATAGATAAATTTTTCATGATTTGGTTTCAATGGATTGCTAAAATTTGAACTCAAGAAACTTGTTGGTGAACATCATTAGCTCAATCCTAACATGGTGCATTTAGTAAAGGTCAAGATCTCAAAGTGAAAGACTTGCACAATTGTTTATATTTCAATTATTTTAAAATGTAAAAATATTTTATCAATCAATGCTAGGATTTTCATTAACTTGTACAAAAACTACCAATCGCAAATTTGAAAAATGAATTAAAAAGAAAAGCCCTTGGCTACCAAGTGGTATACCCAATGTCCCAACAAATTTTTTATATTTTTTTTAAGTATTAGTTTTCATATCTTGTACTTTTGTTGGGACTATTAAAAAGAGAGGAAAAAATTGGGGGAAAGATAAGGAACGAACAACATAGATGAGAAATCATAAGAGGAGAGAGAATATATTATAAATTATTTACACATAATACTGTAGTGTTACTCTATATTTAGAGTATTACTGTAGTAAAAATGTATTTTACCTACTTTAAACATCTTCTACTGGAGTATGCTTTTTCTTGTTGAATAACTAAATTTTAACTATTTTAGAATTTTAACTATTATCTTGAAGATGCTATGAATGTTGTAATTTATTGTGTTGTAAATCTCACTATAAATTCAAGTAAAACTTGTTTAACGGTAATTAACTTTTTTTTAAACCCTTAGGCCATCTCGGATCCTTATCCTTTTGTTAACTCAAATTTATATTTGGGTAAAAAATTCTTAAAAATCTTCTTCAATATTATACACATATCCATATCAATTGAAGATAAACTCATTTTTTTTTACCCAAATCTATATCCAAAATCTTTAATGATGAGTGATGATACACAAAATTGTCTTCGTGCAAGATCAACAGTCAAGTATGTCAACGAGTGTGATTAATAAGCAATTAACAAACAATCAATGACAATCAAGAATAAAACAATAAACAATAGATCAATACAGAGATTTATAATGGTTCGATTCGGGTGACCTACGTCCACTCTCGGGGAACGGCAGCGATGACCTGTGATATTTTATTGATGAATTATGGTACTCCGGAGAGTTACAATGCTTTGAGGGAGGAGAGATATGTGTGATCTCAAGGTGTAGAGGTCTCAATGAGGTGATTTTCCTTTATGTGGAGAAGGCTCACATTATATAAGCTCTCTAAGGCAGTGAGGCAGTGACGTGAGGAAGGGGTCTTCCAAACTTATGAGTATAATTTTGGTAGGAATAGACATTTTTGATAAGCACAGTTAAGGTAGGAATAGATCTCCTTCAATGCATATCCCGTTATTTTTCTATCCCTCGTGCTCCTATTTCATTGGAAGATGATCTTGAGTTGGATTGGGTGGTCTTGACTGGCGTTGGAGTGGCTGGACCTGTGTTGGAGTGACGAAGAGAGAAGAGAGCGAAGGAGGAACCAAGAGGAGGGCCTTGGCGACGCCCCCTGGGATGACTTGAGCGACGCCCTCTGGTGCCTTGGGCGACGCCCTCTTGGGTGCTTCTTTGGCTTGGACTCCTTTTGATTCCTTCTTGATGGGTTGACCCAGCTCCGATTAGACTCCTTTGGGTTTTCTTGATTTGTTTAAATTGGGTTTAGTCCAGTCAAATTCGGGTTTGTCAGTAAGATTACACACTCCTTTAAAAATTTAATGATCATATTTTACCTTTATTTATATTTGAGTTTGTTCGTATTTAAGTTTGAGTTTCTCTTCTTTTAAATTTAAATTGTTCTATTAGATAGGTCTATACTAAATCAAGTTTTTTTTAATTTTTTTTTACTCAAATTTGGGTTAAGATTTGAGTTTTCACTGGAGATCATCTTTAGGGGTAGTTCGATGGTTGAGTCTAATATTTGATAATTTAGAAATCTTAAGTTCAATCAGTTCTCACACCTACTAAGAGTTAACCAATCTTGTCCCTTTAATAACATAATCTTATTCAATTCAAGTTACGGTGGTCAACTGCTAAACTTGAGAAAATAGTCGGCATAAGTTCGAATATCCTGTAGTCAAAAAAAGATAACATTTTGTTTAGTATAAATTTGTGATTCACATCGAAGAAAATAGACTGGAAATTATCTGGGTCCATGATGTAAAAAAGAAAAAAAAAGTGTTAAAATACTGAGGGTTGGGGAAGAGTCTAAAATCACAAAAAGTAGGGGAGTTTTCTGTAAATTAAAACAGATGACTACTACAATGCATCTCCTTTTTAAAGTCTCTCATTTTAGGGTTTCATCATCATCACCACCTTAGCAACCACCTCTCTTTCGACTTCGAAACTCTTTAGCGTTCCCTCACAGCCGAAGAGCCTCCACATTCAGCAAACATGGGGTACGAACCTTCTCTCTCTCTCTCTCTCTCTGAATCATATTGCGTGTTCTCTTACGGCTTGCGTCTTCTTTTGCCTCCGATTGTTTCGACAGAAAGTAGTTCTCGGGAAAGTTTTCCCGAGAAAAAAAGAAACTGAACTTCGGCATATGATTTGTGTAGGATTAGTAGCAAAATAGGCATTTTGTATTTGTTACTTCTCTTGAAAATAGTACTTGAAATCCAGTCCATCTTGGCAAAGCTGAGGAGCCTTAATAAAGGGCAATGGACAGCTTTGAATGCTAATGGACTTAGATCAAATGTCTTCTCTAAACTTTTCTGTGCTTCTCTAACTCCGTGAAGTTGCAGATCAGTGGAGATGAAACATGATACCTATGTATACAACTTGTGATTTCTTTTAGCCTGCATTTTGTTTCGATCGAAAAGAGTTCCTATAAAATTTTCCCGAGAAAAAGAAGTAAGGTGGTATATGTATAAATATGGTGTATGTTTGAGAGCCAAATAAGCATTTTTATGGGTGTTTCTTGTCTTGAAATTCAGTCCATCTTGGCAAAGCTGAGGAGCCTTAGTAAAGGGCAATGGACAGTTTTGAATGCTAATGGACTTACATCAAATGTCTTCTCTAACTTTTATGGGCTTCTCAAACTCTGTGAAGTTGCAGATCAGTGGAGATGAAACATAGGCATTTTGTATTTGTTACTTCTCTTGAAAATAGGCATTTTGTATTAGTAGGCATTTTGTATCAGTGGAGATGTTACTTCTCTTGAAAATAGGCATTTTGTATAGGCATTTTGTATTAGTAGCAAAATAGGCATTTTGTATTTGTTACTTCTCTTGAAAATAGTACTTGAAATCCAGTCCATCTTGGCAAAGCTGAGGAGCCTTAATAAAGGGCAATGGGCAGCTTTGAATGCTAATGGACTTAGATCAAATGTCTTCTCTAAACTTTTCTGGGCTTCTCAAACTCCGTGAAATTGCAGATCAGTGGAGATGAAACATGATATTTATGCCCTTTGCTGATTTTACTGAATCTTAAAAAGAAGAGTGATTTTGCCTCTAACAAAGAATTTTATCTGAAATTGAGAAAAAAGAAGAAGAAATGAAGACGTGAAAGGGGTTGTTTTCCATGAGATATTACTTTTTGATGAAAGTGAGATATTAGCAGAATTTGCTTGCATTTGGATCATAGAACTTACAAAATGGTTTTGTAGTTATCAGGGTACACTTGTCAATGCTCTCTTAATTGAGGACCATGTAAGGAGTTATTTGGCAGAATGGTTTTCCACATATTCTTAAGTTTATTAAATGAGTGAGATAGTTCATGTGCAGAGGGATTGTTATCTTGGAGAATATTAATTTATACTGTTCGAATTTATTTAAGCTTACATTGAATGGACCTTTTTGAAGGAATTGTAATCTACCGAGTCATTCTGATCCACATGTGGTTTTTAAATTGATGAAATATGAAGTTGTCCTACATCTTAAGGGTGTTTAATTGAAGGGATACTGCTCGTGACTTTTTGATTGTTTCTTTGTTAAATAATTTTTTTCGGCAAACTGATGTATAGAGGTTCTTTGTTGGCATTGGAAGCATTCAAACTCATCTTGTTTGACCCTGCATAGTGCATTTTTAGTTAGAAGTATGCAAATGTGTCTCCTGTTTTGATTAGTGAGCTGATTTGAGAAATTCTAGAACCACCTGTTTCTTGTCATTTGGTTGAATGGTGTCTTAGGATGCCTATTCCCATGATATTAACAGGCTTGACATTGCAATTGTTTGGCCTTGGGATTGTAAAATGGTTGGCCAAGAGGGGTCATGTTAATGTTACGCATGAACATGTGTATTTCATCTTTTTGTCAAGCAAAATATGTTTTATCAGGGTGAGTCTGTCAGACAAACCTTAGTATGTTGAAATCCCCCTCCATTGGTTTTCACTATGCTGAAGAATTAAGGATTTCCTGGTTATCATTCAGATCTTGGGAATTCTTTTTTTTACTTTTCATAGCAATGTGTCCTTGGTCTTTTGCACTCTGCTAATTTGTATTTGGACTGAGTTATGTACATTATTTAACTTCTTACTTCTTCGACCATCCACCTTCCCATTTAACTGAAGAGTTATAATCTGCTGGCTTATTGATACAGGAAGACACGTGGAATGGGAGCTGGTCGCAAACTGAAGTCCCACCGTAGGAGGCAAAGGTGGGCTGACAAGGCTTACAAGAAGTCCCACCTTGGCAATGAATGGAAGAAGCCATTTGCTGGGTCCTCCCATGCGAAAGGCATAGTTCTCGAGAAAATGTAAGACAAAATGGGTATGCCCATTCTTTCAAATTCTCATCTATTCTTCATGATTGGGACTTTTTCCTCATGACACTTGCTGATGTCTGACTCAATGGATTTCACAGTGGGATTGAGGCTAAGCAGCCAAACTCTGCTATTAGAAAATGTGCTCGAGTGCAGCTGATTAAGAATGGGAAGAAGATTGCTGCCTTTGTGCCAAACGATGGTTGCTTGAACTATATTGAAGAGAATGTGAGTGTTCTGATTTATTATCACCACCCCAAGCTTTCCTTAGCCATCTTAGTTCCTTATTCTGTTTTAAACTTTATTTTATGCTCCTCATTGTTTTCATATTGGAATTACCGAAAGTTGAGTGCAATGTTCTTGTAGGATGAGGTGCTGATTGCGGGATTTGGCCGTAAAGGACATGCCGTTGGAGATATTCCCGGTGTCAGGTTCAAGGTTGTGAAGGTATCAGGTGTGTCTCTTTTAGCTCTTTTCAAAGAGAAGAAGGAGAAGCCAAGGTCTTAAGCTCCAGCGGAGAGAGGATTTTGTAAGCAGATTATCCCCTTTGATCTCTTGTTTTCTTTCCCACCCAAAACCCAACTTTCTCTTCTTTATCAATGGGTTAGCTTTGCATGCTTCTGTATCATTAGATGAAACTGACAATATAACGCCTTCTCTCTTAGCAAACTGAAAAATTTGAGTCAGATAATTTCTTTTTTCTTTACAGTCTCCTGATCTGTTTGCGTCTTGATTACCTTTCTCTGTAACCCATTGTGCCGTTCTGTTATGTACATACAATGGGCCGTGGTATTGAATTAAGGAAGTATCAATGTCTAAGCCAGACAGTGGTTGAACTGAACCTATTTTTGAAAGTCAAGTTACTGATCTTTGGATGCTTTTTCCCCTTAAGAGTATGTGCTATTTGAATTGTTTTTTTCTTTTTCTCGTTTTTGTTGGACTTGATCCCGAAAATGTACATACGCCTTGGGCTAAGGCAGAACAAGCTTGGTAGGCATCAGCAGCTCTTGAATATGGTCTGAAATTGGACATAATTGCAGCTTAGTCCCTTCAACTCAGTTCTCAAATTTGCCGATGCACCCCCGAAGACATGACCAGAGTACTCCCCATACTATTCCATTTTTTTATAAACTGTGATTAAAATGTAACCGAGCTGTAAAAATGTTCACTGTTATTAAAAAATTTATGGTTAAAATGCAAGTCATTAGATTACGATTTGGATAATAATTCTAAATGATCTGGGTAATGTGTTTTTTGCCTTTTGGAACTCTGTTTACAAACATAGATTGTTCTAGTCGTGGGGGTTGGCTCCACCATGGGTTAGTTTGGATTTTTCTTTGGTATTGTATTTATGTCCCACCAGGAGTACTAGGTTGCTGAAGGTTATTTTGAAATTCAAACCATTTTTAAATTTATTTTACTTGTTAATAGCTTTGTAGAGTGGATCTCGAGGTGAGTCTGAGTCTCACTAACTTGATTCTTAAAATAATATTTGGCAAGTAATTTAGGGTAGGACACACTTTTGGTCCTTAAAGTGTACGTTTTGTGTTTGTTTGGTTCTCAATTTTTTAATTATGTCTATTTGGTCCTTAAGGTTCCTAATTTGTATCTATTTGGTTCAATTTCAAATGCCCATCAGAATATCGGTAATGGTTTTGGTCACACGTTAAATATGAGGGACCAAATAGACAAATTAAAAAATTTAGGAATCAAATAGACATGAATTAAAAAATTTAGGTGTGCGACCAAAATTGTACAGATTTGTTGACGGATGTTTGAGATTGGATCACGTAAATACAAATTAAGAACTATAAGGACCAAATAAACACAATTAGAAAACTTGGCACTAAATAGACATTAAACATACTTTGAAGACCAAAAATGTATTTTACCCAATAATTTATGTTGCCATATTGCGTTTGAATTGAGCAAAAAAAAAGGATCCAAATAACGTCTAAAACTTGGTAAATCATGTACGATTTATTAGCGGGGGATTTATTTATATACAAATAGCTCTATTTGAGTTTACAATGGGTGATTTATGAGGGAGGGAATTTCACTCGAAAAAAAAAATAACTTAGAAGTGTAGTCAAGCTTAGATCCAACGTTCATTTCCGATTGAAATGTCAACTCTAAGTTTTGGGCGGCCCATCTTGTTAGTTCAACTATCACTACTTAGAGGTCCCTGAGGCTGTTCGGCTGCATACTCCCCCCTAAAGTATCTATTTTCTATTCTGCATCTTTTTTTCTATCTATAGGTCAGCTTCATGCGTATAGATGTTTGTCGGGGGAGATTGGTGCTCCTTAGGTTAAGCCTTTCCGGTGGATTGTTTCCTTTTATGTCTTTTCTATTCAGTTTCTGCACTGTGTCAGAAAATCTTCGTCTTCGATCTCTCTTTGTAAAGCAATAAAGAAGTCTAATAGTTTTAACTAACAAACATGGAAGTGTGGTCAAGCTCGGGGTGTTTATTACACAAGCCGATCTTGAGCATGTCCACTCTTCATAGTTTTGTTGATTTTGCAGCCCCGATCTCTAACATCACACACATAGTGATATTAGGCCAGATTGATATGTGAGTAGCCCAGCCCAGTCCAGTCCAGTCTAGTCCAGTCCAATCCAAACCTCTACTTTTCCACGTCTCTGTAAACCTTGGGCTATAGCGATGGTCGCCCAGAAGGGCAAGCTACAGTTATGGGCCTGTGGGCTTGAAGCTGTATGTTTTCACCTGTGTCCACGTTTCTTGTTTCATTTGTACAAAACGAATTGTGACCTTTGTGTATAAGTGGGGCTCTATTTATTAACGGTGAATGATCTGTCAAGAATAAAATTAAAAATTAAAAATTAAAATTAGAGGCGCGAATCCTCTAATATTGCGGGATATATGAAAGATTCAATGTACGTAACTGACTTCTCGGTATACAATGGTTATTACGATGATTTAAGTCAATGACATTGTATTTTTATTTAAGACCAAATCCCGTGACAATTGGTATAAAAAAAAAGGGTCCAATTACGATACCGAAAAACACTTGTTGAATATAGTCTCAAAGGTAAAACATTAATTACAAACTAGCATGCGATTATGCGCCCCTATAATTAACAACTAGATGGTTGATGGCACACGATCCCAGCCACCTTCTGCATGGTTCAGATAAGCGGCGATCCGACCAGATAGAGAGAACGGCTGGGGTGGATATTATTATTATTATTATTTCAGTCAAAAGATTTCACTGCTGTCCTGTCCAAAGCTGTAATACAAATCTAAACTGACAATTCTTTCACGCCCGAATCTTGTGTTGGATTTGATCTGGTAAGACACCAAAATCTCAGAATTTTTTTTTTTTTTTGGTTTAACACACTAAAATACAATATCAAGAAATATAAATTACTTATAAAATATTGTATATGAAAAATGACTCTAGTAGAGTTGATACTCCAACAGAGTTACTATCGAATTCAGTTTGTTTTGAGTTCGTTCAGACTCATTTAAAAAATGAGCTCAACAAACTCGACTCAAATTTAATAGTTTCGATTCATTTATATGTAAATATTTAGGCTCGATTTAGATTCAGCTCGTTATGGACTCGTTCAAGCTCTAAATGAGCTAAATTTGAATATTTTTTTTTTAAAAAAAGAGCTCGAGAGTGCTCGGTTCGGACTCGTTCAATCTCATTCGATTATAAGCCTTAACTACCAATTATCATTTGTCAATTTAAAAAAAAAAATATATTTGTGTATTCTACAAGACAAACTCTCATACGTATGCACGCTATATCACAGTGTTAACCCATCAAAATTTTCTGGCAGAGTCCATACCGAAATTGGTGCTCATGCTTCACAGAAATTCCAGTACTTTGGAAGAAGAGAATAAACCATCAACCCCCATTATCATTTAATTACACCTTAATAGCAATCCCTTTAGTTATTTTAATCTTATGATCTACCTTGAAATGTGATACAATCATGAGAGAATATCTTGGAGACAGACAAGTCATTTTTTAAGTCCATTTTCTTGCAACCACTACCACCACAACTTTGCTTTATTTCAGAGAGTTCAGACTTTCAGAGACTTATAGGAAACATCAGCCTCAATCAATGTTTTTTCTTTAAAATAACCAAACACATTACACAGACCACTGCACGTTTCTGATTACTTTGTCAGAAACAAATTCGAAAATTTCATTAGTTTTCCCAATCAATAAAGAAGGACAGCTAAAGGAGACAACAAAAAAATAGAGAAGATTCACGTAAATCAAGTCTCTTTCGAAACCGAGAAAAATAAGTTAAGATTTGAAAGAACAAATTTCTATCTGTTTTCTCTCTTTTTTTTCCCTCAGTTTTTTCCCAACAAATCAAGAAGGAAAGTTAAAACATAAAAGAGACAGCAAGAAAGAGAGATGATTGAGATAATTAAATCAAGTCTCTTAAACATACAAAACTCAGAACACTAATAAAATAAAGATTTGAGTCTGATGAGAGAACAAAATTTCTATAATTTTCTCTCTTTTTTTTCTTTTTTCCTTCCTTGCAAGCTTGGTAGTTTTATCATTCTACATGAGAGGGCTGTTGAGAAGTCCACCATGCCAAGATGAACCAAGAACACCATTCCAGCTCTGTCTTCCTGAATCAAGATCACCCATGTTTCCATCTGCACCAAGATGCCATGGAAATCCCCACAAAACCCTATTCTCAGCTTCACTTGCATTGTTGCATAACTCTTGCTTCACTGTTGTAACTGTTGTTGCACCACTCATGTCTTCATATGGCATTGCCATTTCTTCACTGACATTCAGACCCAGACCACCATTTTCACCATGGACCATGCTTCCATAGTACAGATTGTGAACTCCACTTGAGGTTTCAAGAAAGCCAGTCCTTAGGGCATCAAAGAAGCCATGACTTGTGGCAGAAGTGTTCACACTAGAGGGGTTTCCAAGAATTTCACAATGGGTGTTATAACTGTTATTAGGGTTACCTGTTAATGAAAAATCATGGTCATGATCAAACCCTAATTGTCCACTTGTTTGCTTCTGCAGCCTAGCAAACGCAAGGCTGAGGTCATTGCAGTCATAAGGCAAAGGTGAGAGATTGGAGAATGGGTTTGGATTGGGTGTGAGTGGCTGTTGATCTTGACTCCTTCTTGAAGATGATGAGGAGGAGGATCTCTTGTTTTTCCTGCAACCACCACCCACTGGAACATTTCTCAGAGTCCCACCTTTGGTCCAGTACCTCCTGCAGGACTTGCAGAAGTACCTTGGCTGAGAGAGACTGTAGTTGTTGTAGTAACAGAACTTGGTGTTAGTGGAGTCACATCTAGGGCACTTCTGAGGTTGTTCTGGAGGCCTTGGTTTCTTATCTTGCTGAGATTTTGGGCAGACCAACATGCTTTCTAGTGTCTGGGAACCCATTTCCTGCACAACAATTAAAAGAAAACCAATCAAAATGAAGCCCGATGACTCTTTTAGTGTTGTCATTATTCATTAATGAAAGCACTATCTTATCAATTTCTTTTGGACAATCAAAGAACTGAAGAGTAAAGTTAGTTAGAGCCTTAGAGGGCATTAAGCCATTTCCCCAATTTAAAGAGAAGAAAAATTAACAAGTAATAAAGTGGTGTAAGCTTTAAGCCTGGCAATGATGCAGTTGATTTTGCCATGGGTTATCAAGGAAACATCAAAATTCTCCTTCATTGCATACAATTAAATAGCAAGGAACCACTTGAGATAAAAAAAAAAAAAAAAGCAGGGAACTATTTCTAGACTTCCAGTCTATAGTACGTATAGTTACTAATTCAGAACTCAATTAACTCTCTTAAAGTTAGTAAAAAAGTGAAAGGGAGAGAATAACGGTCCGTTTGGCTGCTGAGAAAATGGTGGAAAATGAAACACATGAACATCTAAGGGTAGAATTTTCTTTTCTAAAGTTTTTTCCTTTTTTTTGAAGAATCAGATAATTTGGAAAGAACTGAAACTTGTAAATAACTTTCCCCTTGTTGACTTGGTCCATAACAAAGAAAATATTGTTCTTTGGATCAAGTTTCATAAGAAATGATTGAAATTTTGAAACTTCTACACCAAAACAATGCAGAAAAACAAAATTTAATCCAAAATAACTTAAATCCCCATGAAGAAAATGTTCTAGGTTGGATCAAGAGTCATAAGCAATGCTTCACTGAATTTTGAAACTCCTAGCAACCAAAACCATGCAGAAGATAAATTAACCTAAAATAGCTTAAAATTACCCAACTGGGTAGATTCAGAAATCTACATAGCTCATACATCATTTCATTTTATGAATTTTTCTCCTTTTCCTTCTCTCACAAAAAAGTCCAAATAGCAATTTCAAACGGTATTTGCAGATGAAAATAAAATTTCAGGCCAAACCCAGAACTCAAATCACTTCAAAAATTGTGAAACTGAAACCCAAAAAAGGAAAATGAGAGAACAAATTGATTAAACACAGAACATCAACAGTTTTGCTGCATAATAGGCCGATTTCTCAACCCTACCTGGTGATGATGGTTAGAGGGATCCATCCATGCAAAGTTCAGACTCCTCTTGAGAGATTCAGGGAGAGAGAGAGGTTAGGACATGCAAAGGTGGGTAAACAAGGACAAGTATGTAAAGAGCAGCCTCTGTATATATAGATGTAGAGAGAGAGAGAGAGAGAGGATTTCTAGATAGAAAGAGGAGTAGGGGTGGAGTGGGGTGGGGTGCTGTGATTTCAAGGCTGTACGGGTAATGGATCAGTGTGTCTGAGCCTTGCACGCAGAGAAAGCAATCAGAGAGCGAGAGCACGGAAAAATTCGACTTAGATCATCACGGTTCTTTTGAGGGGCCCAGTTGAGTGTGAATGCAACTATACGTGGACCCCACATTTCCTGACCTTGTTGTTCCACCATTCCCATTCCCACTTCGCTACGTCAAATACTCGGCGACTCGCAACCATTTCTAGACTCAAAATATTATTTCAAAGCATAATATATTAGATAAATATTTAATAATTTTAAATTAAATAATTGACCTTTCGGCTACCTAAATTAATCTATATAAATAATTCGAATAATTATCTGACTTAAATAATAAAATATAATTAGTTTCAAAATTTGACATTCTAAATTGCTCTCCACTTAACTATCTTTTTTTTTTTCAATAATCAAGAATATTCGTGTCAACTAATGTGCACATCGACTAATCTTCTCCTCAGTCTTGTCAAAAACAAATCATCTACGCCAAAATTAATGTATTAATGAGAAATAAATCACTCATGGTCTAATCTCAAAGGACACTCAACTATCTTCCGCAAAGTCTAAAAAAGGGAAAAAAATTCTTAGTAATAGTTTCAAAGTGGGCAAAATGGACCTCAATCTTTGAAAATGATTCTCTATCTATATATAGGGATGTCAATGGATCGGAAAAAAAGGAATATTCGTCTAAACCCATCCCGTTTAGATTGAGGATGGACTATACGTATTAGACGGTGGACGTATACGGGATACCCGTATAAACTCGTGCAGGGATGGAGGCGAGGATGGACTTACCCTTACCCCCGCCCCGTCCCCGTACCCGCAAAAAAAAATATAAATATAAATATATATTCAGTTGATTGAGATGATTTTACCACCATTATGTTGTTTTGGACATTTATTTTTGTTTTGTTCAAATATATAGTATTTTGAAGTAGTATTTTGGATATTTATTACTTGTGTTTTATTCAAATATGTTATGTTATATTATGTTGTGTTAGATAATAAGATTCCTATCTATATAAGATAATAACTACCCCACACAAAAATAGTGGGATCCACTTTACCCAATTATGTATTTATCATTTAACGATTACTTTGTATGTCATTGTTAACGTGGTATAACTGTTAGAGTGAACATTTACTCTCAAAGAGGATCACCCTAGCCATTATTGCCTCTTTCGCTCTCGAACAATCTTTTTTGAAAGATTTGTAATTTTTATTTCATTAAAAATTGAAAATTCAATCTTAATATAAATTTCAATTTGCTCTCACTACCACCTCATTGAGGTACTATAAAAACGTACCACTTCACTCTTATTCATAAATAGACCACATGTTAGTATTGAAAGTAAACCTATGTAATTAAAAATCAACAATGTAAGAGTTTTGACATGCTCACTCTGGATTTATGTTGAATCTCACATTCATGTTTAGAGAGAGTGACAGAGAGAGGGGAAGAATGAAGATACAATTTTTTATAGCGAAGTTATAAATTGTTAAGTTACAAATATAAAAAATATGAGCAATTTTAAAATACTATAAACGATAAATAAGTTATAATTTTATAAGATCAAATTACAAAGTTTTAAAACTAAAAAATATAATCAATTAAAATTATTTAAGATCGATCATGTTTTATCTCAAACAGATGTATCTTTACATTTACAAAGTATAACTTAATCATTAAAAACAATAACTTTGAAGTAACACTTAAATTTTGTTTCCGTACCTTGAAATTACTTGGAGATGTCTACATTATCGAAAAATTTCCTCTTTTTTTTGACATGATACCGCTATTACAAGTTCTGTGATTTTTTTTATATATAAAATTAGAAGATTATTTATAATTTTTGTAGATTATTTACAAGTTTAAAGAATCATTTACAACTTTTATGGCTCAACTTACAACTTTTGAAAATCATTTACAATTTTTGAGGTCTTTTGATCTTTATAATTTTTAAGATTGATCCAAAATAACCAACAAAAATTATAATTTAAATCATAAAAGTTATAATATGACTTCAAAAATTATTATAAATTAACCTTAA
>CM042195.1:13627251-13648593 GCA_023539305.1 Ilex asprella
CCTCTCGCGTTCAATGCATGGTTAGACACAAACAGAAACCCCAGTGAAACATATGCGTGTCAGTGAGCAGAGAGAGAGAGAGAGAGGGCTTGTGTCATTGATGGGGCTACTAGCTGTTTGTGACCAATTCTGTTACTTCATTCAGTTTTTTAGTTCTGACCAAAATAAATAAATAAAACCCTGTTTGGTAACATTTTTATTTTTTATTTTTAAAAAATAAAAAATAAAAATCAAAAACGATTTTTTTTTGTTTTTGAAAATCACCCATCGTTTATCAAACGATGACAGAAACGAAAAACATAAACGATTACCAAACGAGTTTTTTTTTTCTTGTTTTTTCTAAATATCAAAATAAAAACGAAAAACGAAAAATTTAAACGTTACCAAACGGGGCTTAAGTTTTTAGTTCACATTTTAGGGTTTGACTGCGGTACCCCAAAAAAAATATTATGTACTGTGTTGATTAACTTGTGAGGCGTTTAACTTAAGGATGATTCAATGGTGGAGCATAATTTTTTTTTTTTTAAGTAAGAGATTTTAAGTTTGATATTTTATACATTCTTTAAGGATTAGTCATCCATGTTTTTCTAGTAAATGTTTTTAAACTAGTTCGAGCTACGGTGACTGATCTCAAAGCTCAAGAAAATAGTCGGTGCAAGCATAGATAACTATTAGAATTGAGATTCCCTCAAATATAATTTGAGCAATGTTATTGTGACCTAATTTACTGATATAATTTATTGATCAAATTCACTGTGACCTTTGGATTCACTGTAGACCCCATTAAATATTGAAACTTGGTGTTGATCTAGTGATTCCTCTGAAACCACATCATTATGTCAACAAATTAGGTCAGATTTTTAGGTCCAAATAGTATTACTCATACATTTTCTCTTCAATTTTTTTCTTATTAGATCATTTACCATGTATTTAAATGGGATCAACACTCATTAATGGTGAATAATCCACCAAGAATTTTTTTAAAAAAAATAATATATATATCCAAGGGACCTACAAGATATTGTGATTCTTGTGAACAATAAAATTAGGGCTGTCAATTTTTGACACGACACATTAACACGACACGAACCGAACACGAAATAAATGGGTCGAACACGAAATTAAATGGGTCAATGGATAAAAATGGGTCAACACGTATAAACACGAAAAAAGCAGGTTGAGTTCATGTCGAAATCAGGTCAACCCGATTTTGACCTGATTAACCCGTATATTTTAAACAGGTTAATATAATTCGACCTGAACCCGACCTACCCATTTCATACCCGTTTAACCCATTTATCCAAATATATAAAAATAACAAAAACATGTTTTTTTCTTCATGTTTTTGATGGATTAAATCCATTTAATTGGAAATGGATGTTAAGAATTGGTTTCCTTTTGCTTCTTGTAATTCTTTAAATTTTATTCAATAAAATCTTTTGATTTTTTTAAAGTTGTTAAACAAATAGAATTTGATATGTGGGTTAAACAGATCGGGTTAAACAGGTTAACATATCGTGTTATGCGTTAACTCAAACCTGACATGTTTATTAAACGTGTTAAACATGTCAGGTTCGGGTAACACGTTTAATAGCCAGGTCAGGTTAGTGTTTACATATTTCGACACGTTTATTAAACACGTCAGGTTTGTGTTTAAGAATTTTTGACACAAACCCGAAACAAACCCGACACGAAATGACACGACATGACACGTTTGACACCTCTAAATAAAATCTTCTTCTTGAGAAGTCCATTATAAGTGGCCCAAAATATGTACTAAAAGCCCAAGGACCAATCTACGTTTAGTTTAGACAGATGTGACTGATGGTGGGGTGGGCCAGCCCATGCCCCCCAAATTACTAGTTCTGTCCATTGGTGCGAATTTTAATCCAAATCCAAGTCTATTTAATTGGATATAAATTAATATTTTAATTTATTTATCTAAATCCGATTAAGTTTCTTTAAATGGATTTAGATGTATGTATATATTTAAATTTGATCAGATAATTGAAAAAAATTATTATTTATACACGCATACTTAGTTAGATTACTAATGAGATTGACATAAAATTGTAAATTATTAGATTGAATGATTGGTTGATTAAATTAGATTGAAAATTAACTTAAATTTGATAAAATTATTAATTTTTTTATAAATTTTGAAGTGATTCAAATTTTTAGACCGGATCGGGTAATTGAGTTGCATATCCAATTATTAACGAATGTAGATATGAATTAACATTTTAAAATTCGTTGGGTAAACATATTGAATTTGAATTTGGACAGATCAAAATCCAATCCATTGACAGTCCTACCAATTACACTAAATTCCCCTCAACTATAAAAAAATATGATTATGAATTACTTCTTCACCATGCTATGAAATGTATATTTATACTTGTGTTTAATCAACACATAATTACCCTTTAAGGGGTTGTGTAAGTGTTGTGTTCAAAAAAGAAAAAAATCAACACATAATTAAAATAATCATATTTTTTTTAAAAGATTTTTTGGATGAATGACACTTTATACTCCAAAAAATCTTAAAATTCTTAAGCAGCTTGAAATATTAAAATTTTTACATTGCACATTTAAACAAATAAAACAGTAGCTATGTGATTCTACTTTAAATCCCTGTTGCTTTATCTGTTAATTTTTTTTATTTGTTATATTTTTTATTCTTGTACACAATTTTATTAAAGCATATCATTTTATTATCTATTTAAGGTATAAATTAAAATTTCGAGAGTTAACTACATAGATAACCCCTAAACTATGTTGTTTGTGTCAATTAAGACCCTAAATTAATTTTTATATTAATATAGATAATTAACTATACAATCTAACTCAATATGACATTGGCATCGAAATTCACTATTAACTTTGCGGTACAGTCACACAACACCTATATGGTATTTGACTATCGAATGCACACGATATTTTTCGTTGAAATTATAGCTAGTTTGTACAGAAGGGCCACATTTAATCAGATTTTTGTTAAATTGGCATAGTTAAAACATCGAGTTAAGTGTATATTTGACTCTGAATTCTATCATTTACATTAATTAAGTCCCTAAATTATATTTTGTGTAAACTTAATCTTAAACTATGTCATTTGATTCAATGTGACCCTTCCGTCCAAATTCTTTGTTAACCTTGACGACAATTCTTATGTGCACATCATGAAGCCCCTAAACTATATTCGAGTTCTTGACTCGCGTGAATTGAAAATGAGAATTTTTGTCAAAGTTAACTGAGACTTCGGACAAAATAATCGCATTAGTTCAATTGTATAATTTAAGGATTAAATTGACATAAAATATATTTAGGAAAAAACTTCAGTCACACTCATTCTACTTTATTATATCTTTAAGATATCTCATATATTATAAAAAATATCACTGACATTCCTTCTACTTTATATTTAAATATCACTGATACCCACTATCATTAAACCACAATTTATAGCAAAAATAAATTATCTAAAATACCAAAATTATTCTTACATAAACCTCAAACAATTTTTTTACATAAAATTTGAGTGGATTAAAAGTTATTTTTCTACATATTCAAGCTGATTAAAATTCTTTTTTTATACATATTAAAATTTTATTCGAATTGATTAAATTTTATTTTTTTCACGTATTAAAATTTGAGCATGCTAGTCTTTTTCATGCATTAAAATTCAACCCGATTTGAGCTCTATTTGAGTTGTTAGCCTCGATTAAAATTCTCTTTCAATAGATTAAAATTTATATTTTTTTATTTATTAGAATTCGATTTAAGTAGATTAACATTTATTTTTTATGTATTAAAATTTGAGTCGATTAAAATTTATATTTTTATGTATTAAAATTCAGACCGATTAGAATTTAATGCGAGTTGATTAAAATTTGATTTGAGTTTCGAATTAAATTTTAATCGGCTATAATTTTAATAAATAATAAAATATAATTTTTAATCGACTCAAATTTTAATGCATAAAAAATAAATTTGAATTAGATAGAATCGAATTTTAATCGATTCAAATTTTAATACTTAAAAAAATTTTAAAAATAGAGAGGTTCTCAACGAAGATATGCCTATTTAGAGGGGGTCTCATTGAAGTTATATCTATCTAGAAGAAGTGTAAATAAAATTTGTCCTAAAATATATCACAATTTAGTAAAATTATATTCTAATTAACGTGATAATATTAAAGCAAATAAATAAATAACTTGTCAGGTAAGTAACTTGTCAGGTAACTTGTCAGGTAATAACTAACTAATATTTGTCACAAAAATTAATAACTAACTTGTCAGGTAAGTAAATAATTCATCACTCTTCCTCCATAGAAATTTAAGTGAGGTTCATATTGTTCACTTGAAGTTTTATTATTGGTTGATGATATTATGGCATCAATAATAATATAGTATCACGGTTATATTCAATATTTATTTTTAATTAACACCTTTAATCTGACAAGGATATCAAAGAAGATTCTATAATATATAGGGTGTGAATATATGATAAGCTAGAATAGGGAGGGTGTATTTGAATACTTAATTGATACAATGTGCAATGTAAAAATTTCATGGACGATACTTCCTTTCTGACAAACGTACAGCCTTCGCCGGTGGACTTCGCAGCCTCTGAAACCATCTCTCGCTTCTCTCCCATGCGACACAGAGGTCGACAATGGAGGCCACCGCAATACGATCCCTAATAAGCCATCTTCCAAGCCCGATCAGCCCCAAGTCTTCAACGGCCGATCACAACCTCCTCTCAAGCGTAAAACTTTCGAAACCTTACTCCAAGCGACGTCGTAACGCGCCCGTCCGGGCCTCTCTTGAGAACGATGGTGATAAAAGCAAGAACACCCATGGAGCAATCGATCTACAAAGACTCGTAGACGAGTATCCATATGAGTTCAATTCCAAAGACTCACCTTCACTGCCAAGTGAATAGAATCATAATTTTCGCTCTTGTTTTTTATTATTGGCTTTGATTTTTAGGGTTTTTTTTGTAAATCAATAAATGGGGTTTTCGATGCGACATTGGATTTACAGGGCCTTTAACGTCGACCTATTTGTCCAATTTGGCTTCTGAAGGATCTCGCCTTCGGGTTGCGTATCAGGTTTTGGCATCACTATATGTTTATCTCTGCCTGTGGCTGTGTAATAATGTCGGATTTGATAATTGTTTTTATTTGGTTTATTAATTTGGTTTTTTAGGGAGTTCGGGGTGCCTACAGTGAGTCAGCCGCAGAGAAGGCGTATCCAAACTGTGAAGCAGTTCCTTGTGAACAATTTGACACTGCTTTTGAAGTAAATTCTCTTGCCATTTTGCTTATAGTATACGGATTGATACAGATACCGCCAGACTTGCACTTAAATTGTGAGTTTTATTGTTAACAAATCAAATATTACATTTTTCTGGGCTATATGGTGCATGGGTAAAAAAAACTATATGATTCGTATTGCAGACTAGTCATTTGGTGGTGATGCTGTTTTTTATCCACTTTTACATTAATCAATTATGTAAAAGGACCTGTTCTACTCAAGCAGTTGGACCATTATCTGTGATTAGCTACGTTGGTGATGTTTTGTCCAATTCCTGGTTGCTTCATACTAGGGTCATTTTGCTGTTCCAAAATGAGCATGAAGTTTGTAAATATTCTTGTTCCTCTTAATGATTCAAGTCTAGGTTTTGTTGTAGCTATTTTCACGACAAAACCCTGTACTTTAGCGTTGGCACTGAAAAAACACAGACGAGTGCAGTGATTTGTGTTCGTATATCAGAGGCATCTCTCTTGGATTATGGTTCCAAATTTCACCTTGCTCTCGTGTCATTCTAGGTTTCCCCTCTCTATTTCCAGGTAAAGGGGGTGTTGTCACCCATTATACATTGCATGCCTCCTGAATCGAGTTTAGCTTGCCATTTAATGCATTTTTAACTGTTCAATGACTCAGTGGAGACTTTGCAAAATATGAGAGTTTGCGCATGGTGTGAGGCAACCACCACCTTCACGATCCCCTGTTACGTTCCACAACTCTAAATTTGGTGATACCCAATTTTCTTCATATTTGTTTTGTGCTAAGAATGGGCAATAAGCCAACAAGGCAATAACTATAACAACTTAAACAACCAACACAGATGCAAGATATGCAGAGTGCTTCCATCATGTAGTTAATTTTTCCGTTACTTTCTTTTCCTATTGATGATGTCCTAAGGGTATAACAATTGTTGTTGCTCAACTCTTGCTAAGTTTGGTTTTTAGTTGGCGATGTCTTGGAATTTCATAATAAATATCTGTTTATATTCATATACAAGTCCTGTTCTATAATGACCGCAGTGCAAACTATTTCCAATTCTAAGCAGTCCCTCTTTAATGTTTTTATTCTGGCCAATGGCCATCTTCCCCCCAAATGGTATAATGTTGAATTTTTGTAAAGAAGCTTTGTTCTAGGGTTTTTGTTTATGTTGGATAGCGTTAGCTTTAAGTGCACAAAGCAACCTACATTTTCATTTTCAAAGGACTATAAGGAGCCATGGTTTAAATTTCTCTTATTTATTGTGTTGCAGGCTGTTGAACGTTGGCTTGTTGATAGAGCAGTTTTGCCCATAGAGAATTCTTTAGGCGGGAGCATTCACAGAAATTATGACCTTTTACTTCGACACAGTTTGCACATAGTTGGGGAAGTGAAACTTGCAATCCGGCATTGCTTGCTAGCTAACCACGGTGTAAACCTTGAAGACCTGAAGAGGGTTCTTAGCCATCCACAAGTATGTTTGCCTTACTCCTTCATTCATTTTTTAACTAGATTCTTTGATCTGAGGCCCGGTGATACTTCAGGCTCTTGCACAGTGTGAGAACACATTAACAAGGATGGGACTGGTCAGAGAAGCTGTGGATGATACTGCTGGTGCAGCAAAGGTAAGCATTATTGGTAGTTGACTGATGGATTTGCTTGCTTCCCCAAGTTTTTATACTGAATATATGCCATGGCATGATATAACTAAAATGCTGGCCTTGATGGAGGGCAGCAAGGCCAGAAATTGCAAACGCATATTTAGAGGAATGCTGGAAACTACCTTGTGAAAGGATTCTGAGGAGGCCTTTTGGGCTTACCCAGTCAGATTTTCCGTGTCCTATCAATGATTTCAACCTTCTTCATTTTTGTATTCTTAATATTTTCTTCTTATGTAGCTTGTTGCTTTCCACAAACTCAAAGATGCTGGAGCAGTTGCTAGCACTACTGCTTCTAGGATCTATGGCTTGAATGTACTTGCTCAAGACATACAGGTTGGTTTCCAAAAGCTCTGGAAATAGCGATGGAGTTCTTTTGATTAACATTTTTCATTGAGCATTGGGTCATGAGTGATTGTACCTTCCAGGATGATTCTGATAATGTGACTCGATTCCTAATGCTTGCAAGGGAGCCCATTATTCCTGGCACTGATAAGCCATTCAAGGTTTGCCTTTGAATGTTTACTGATGACTGTAACTCGAAATTCCAGTTCCGCATGCTTTTTAACACCTCAATTCCACCTTTGCTGATATTGTACTTTTACTTATTCTTCATAGTAGACTTTCATTGTTAATGTTTTTATCCATTATTAGACAAGTATAGTCTTCTCACTCGAGGAAGGTCCTGGGGTGCTTTTCAAAGCACTTGCTGTTTTTGCTATGAGGAATATCAACCTTACTAAGGTTAGTTCTGAATTCTCTTGGGCTCTTCTTAGAGTGCCATGGCACAGAACACCACTGCTTACAGTCCATATTCTTTTCTGCTGAGCCAGATTGAAAGCCGTCC
This sequence comes from Ilex asprella, assembly GCA_023539305.1. Lineage (NCBI taxonomy): Eukaryota > Viridiplantae > Streptophyta > Magnoliopsida > Aquifoliales > Aquifoliaceae > Ilex > Ilex asprella. The sequence continues at coordinate 13,635,048 of CM042195.1, forward strand.
CTTACAGAAGCAGGCTTTGCGAATACTTGATGACAGCACTAATGGGTTCCCAAAGTATATACAGTAATTTGCTTTGTCTAGATTTCAGAAGACTTATGTGTTTATTCAAGTCGTAAATATATTTCTCACGGTTTCCTTGTCTAGTGTTTTATGAGCATTCTGTTCTGACTACAGTTGTGTTCTGATGCAGATACTTCCCGTATCTTTTCTATGTCGATTTTGATGCATCCATGGCTGATCAAAGAGCCCAGAATGCTCTTGGGCATTTAAAGGTGCAATTTTTATAGTTCATTCTATCACGGTATCTCCTATAGTGATCTGCATCTTCATAATTCATAGCGTGGGAAATGTACTTCTTGGCAGGAGTTTGCAACATTTTTAAGAGTGCTAGGGAGCTACCCGGTGGACTCTGGAATGGCTTGAGGTCTTTAAACCGGGTAAGGTTCCTTTATCCGAAGAAATATTCTTAAGCAAACTTTTGAGGGGACGTTCCTTTATTTATGGTGTTTATGTGGAAGTAGACAAGGAGCCATCCTTATGTTTGGACTTTTAACTCTCCAAAACCTCCTTTGCTTAGTCCACTACTTTTAAGGCTTTAAACATGCCAACACAAAATGAGCGGTAGGATGCTTGAGCTTTTCTACATAAAATATTTGTGGGCTCCAAATTGGTATTTTGGTTATGTTATCTCGCAAAAAGGTCCAAACAAGCTGAATAGTAGGCTGCTGGCCGTTCCAAATCAGAAATAAGGTGGTGGGTCATTCATCCCCGGAACACTCTTCGATGAACTTTTTATTCTCCACAACATAGTTAATAAACCCACCCTGCCATGTCTTGGTGCTAAATTGTGATAAGGTACTTTTAAGTTTCAAGGGAAAATGAAGATAAACATTGTCACTAGTGAGGCTTAGGAATGAAGGTCTCAACCGCTAGACTTAAGTAACTTTGTGATTCTCTCGTATGCTATAAGTATATTTAGGGCCATATTATGTATTCTATGCGATATCCACAAAGTAATTCAAATACTTGGGAACTTCTTGATGATGGAGTTTATTCAAATCTATTTTATTAATAAATGGAGAGGAGGGAGTGGTGTCCACATTTGAAACACCTATAATATCCCTCATCTCTTCTGCTCTTATCTTAACTACCCATATTTTCATGTAGTTCCTCATAATGTCTCTATTATCTCTGTCATATCTTTCTCTCTTCATAAATTTTGTACTCCCTCCATCGTGTTCATACTGGCATAGTAAGGTTTTGTATGAAGATTAATTGCATGCATCTAGACACAAAAGACTAGTACACTAGGCATTGTTGGACCATGTTAATCTTAGTATGATAGCATAAAAATGGCAAGGGGACCGTGCATTGATTGTCCTTTAATTTGTGTTTTTACAAACATGACAATATATGTGGAACAGAGGGAGAGTTGGGAAAGAAAAAAACAAGTAAAGAAGTTTAATGATGGAACTCATATGTATTCAAGTTTGTAGTATGTGAATTATGTCATAGTGGATCGTGTTATTTTATACACAAACACATTGATGACAAATATATATAAAGTTTGTTTGTTATTGTTTGTGTACCAGTCCCTACATGCATTGCTATGCAATTAAATTGGGTTTAATAATCAGATTTTATGAGCTTTTATTTAGTGTGTTCCTTGCTAATGCTTGGACAGGGTTCTCATTTATCGAATATGAATGCCCTAAAGAAGAAAAAGACTTGCCTGGAGTTTCTTAGATCTCATCGACGTATATGACACGTTGGTCTTGAATGCATGTACCATCGTAAGTGAATCCCGATCAACATCCTATATCAGATACAATTTCGTTGTGGCGTGGCAAATTTCGTCATGTAAATACTCACTTAAGTTGTTTTTCGGATTTGTTATACTTCAGCTTTTCTTTCTTGAGTATATTTTATTTATTTTTTCAGTCTTCACGAATTGTAATTGTGGTTTTGTGCATTCAACCTTTCAGAGTGGGAAAATGTAATATAAACTCATGAAATTTACTCAATTTTTTTTATTCACACATGTAAAATTGACCTGTACATAATATGTCATCATTTTTATACTAGTGCACATCGAAGAGTATGTCCAATGTATATTGAATTACAAATGTAGTGGCCCTACTCACTGTTGTTGCCTTCTTGAACGTATATGCCTCCAGCAACGTGTAAGATGAGGTGACACGATGCTTTCCCCCTCAACACAAATCAATTTTTGAGCATTCCATCATTGAAGCAAGATTGACAAGTACTGAGTTACAATAAGTTTAAAGCAATTTAGGATGGCTTAGTGATTTGAACTAACCAATCGCTGCATCATTGATGCTAACTATAAGGGATTCAAAGCCTCTACAGCTCACTTTTCCAGTCTCTCGAAGCAACCATTAGAGAGAATTAAGAGAACCTGTGTAAAAAATACCCAAATCTGGTTGATTCTAGGACAAATTTGTGAATAATTGTGGTGACCCCATTGGTAGTGTAGTGTAGTTCCAGATTCCCACCACCCCCCTTGTTGCTTCCTATAAATGGTGACAATTCAAGGGTCAACAGTCAAATCACATAACAGAAATAAAATACAAGCATTAACCAAGCACATCACATATCTGCAGAAATATTTACTAGAGTCTTGAATGTAGGGACTATACCACATCAAAATCTGAAATCCAGAGGATGCTTCTAAAGTATTGAAAGGCATTCATGGTACAACCTGAAATACAAGGTCCCTGTGTTGGTAGATGAACACTTCACATTCCAGAGACTCAGAACTACAATTTTGATTTTTATCGGCCTCGGTTTTCCATGAGATTTGTTATCAGCACCAGAATCTCATTACGCATCTCAGCAACGCTACATGGTGTAAGCTGTTCCTTCACAGCAGATGACCACAAAACCCCCTCTTTGGGTTCATTGCTCTCATACCAGCAACATATGACTCTTGCAATGGCTGTAACATATAAGCCACAATCATAGCCATTAACTTGCCTAGGGGTGTCGGAGCATTCAACATAAGGGCCGTTAGATCCTGTCCCCATGTATGGAATGACAGCTTTATAGATTTGCTTAGCATGTTTCCTATTAAACTCACCAGAGCTGCTATCATGATGCACAAACACATTGGTGACTCTCTCAAATGCAAGTAAGCTCCAATGACTCCCACCTTCAGCTTCATCCACATCCTCATTGTCATTGACAGGAAAGATTACCAGTTTCTTACCAGACAGATTGAGGGGTTCTACGAAATCCTTGAGGTTCTGGTTAAATTTCAGGGACATCTTTATCCAGAAAGCAATTGAAGGAGGTATCAGTAGGATGTCCTCAGAAGGATAGCATGAAGTCAGATAGCTGAAATAAAAGTCAATAATGCGATCATTGAGAAAGTAAGGACCACTTAGGATGTCCAGATCTGATCGCCTAAGCACAACATCATTGTAGCTGAGAATCATCTCATCGGCCGAGGCTTTCCCCATGTTTTTATGTCAACTGCACACCTGCTGATACAAACTCAAATTATATTCAAAATATAAAATGCAAAAGGAAAGAGAAAACTGTTGTTGCTGAACTTCAACTATATAGAATGTCAAGCTTAATAACCACTCGTTTGGTCTCTTCATCTTCTTCAAATTAAGGAAGTAAAGGATGGGAAAAGCTATTATTCTAACTACACAGAATGTCAAACATAACCCAATTTGGGGAAAAAAGAAAAGAAAAGGAAAGAAAAGAAAAGAAAGCAGACCCACTGCCCCGAGATCAGTAGATATTCAACATGGAACAAGGTTTAAATTCGGACGGATATCAAGTTGACATAAACATGCAGCTTGAACACCTCTTCTAAGGATTTTTAGGTAGACCTCAACAGGCAAGGCCACAAGCTGCAGCAAGACCACCAGACCAACCCCTCAACAGAATCAGAACAACGTTCAGCAACCCGAAGTTAAGATTCAAAAGAATTCACTTGTACAAAACATGGAGCAGCACAGTAGCTGAATAACCAAACTACGACTACCTATTGATGTTCAAGGTAGAATTTATCATGGTTTGAAACTATTAATTGACATCTTCCCCGTGATACGTTATATCTAGATTGCTTAAAAGTTGAACACGTAATAAAAGATTAAAAACTCATCATGACAATTACATTAGGCGTTTGCATGAAGTAAAGTAGCACTTACTCATCATTCCTTACGGGAGGACTTTATGAGTTCCTGTAGCACATTTTGCCAAACTGATTTTAAGTAAAAGGCAAAATATACAAGGGTACTAGGTTTGACTTAACAATCAAAAGGGCCGGTTAAAGCACTATGGTCACATAATGTAAAAGGATATATGTTCCCCATATTCACAAAGCTACCACTCGATCAAGCCCCACATCCCCATAGATCAAGGTAAAATTTAGAGCTTAGACAAGTATAGATAATCTTCAGTAAGCTCTGCCACAAAAATATATGCAGGACGAAGTTAAAGAAGGGTTTGAGGGCTGGCCATTAATATTCTATGTGGATATGAACTGAAGAAATTATTGGGGCTGAAATTTGTGCAGGTGTAAAAGATAAAGAATCACTTCAGGGATCAATTAAACAAAGATAGACAAATTTAAGATTTTTCTGTGAACAACTATGGCTGGTTTTGTAATCTCAGGGTTGAAAGTTAAATGCTTCAAAGAAGAAACAAACAGGGCCTGTCAATAAGGTTTTAACAATTGAAAACGTTAATAAGTCCCTAAAATATGTCCCTTTTTTTTCCAGAAGGTAAATAATTGTATTAATCCAAAAGAGAGGTACACAATAGAGCTCAAAACACACCCTGAGGGTACATTTGAAGTTCTCAAATGAGAAAACTTCACAAAACACACATGCCTAGACAACAAAAATTAGCCTCCGTAACTCAATAGACTAGGCCCACAGCAGACACAAGACCCTAATACAAAGGACTGAACTGAACCAACAGATACACAAGCCTTCCACCAAAACCCAGACCATAAAGATTATTTATGGCCATAGCTAAAAGACAGATGGATAAGGTGTGATCTGGTTAAGGCTTATCCAAACAACATGTGGTGCAAAGGATAGGGTGTGAACACGCAAGACTGATGCACAAAGCAGCGCGTAAAATACCACCGTCTGCAACAACCCACTAGATGCTCAGATCCACCACTTCTCCGCCAGGCCAAGAATCAAAGTGTGAAATCAGCCCAACACCACGCTTCAAAAGCAAGATTTCTCCGAGTAGAACCATTGAAGCAAGCACCCAAATCTGAGCTACACAAAGATAAGTACGTTGTGCTAAAACTTAGCTCCACCCAAGACCACCGGTGGATTTGAGGAGAAACTCAAAGCAACCCGCTCCGTAAGGGTTTGGTTTAAAAATTCTGACATTACAGCCTTTGGATCTACCAACCTGCTCCGAAGGATTCATACCAAACCCACCATTACAACCACTGATCAAGTGGAACCTCAAAAACCGGGAAAACCCCATCTCCAAACCCATAGAAACTCACCAAGTTCTAGTAGATTAAGAATGCCTCCTACAACTAGTTAACCTCCTCATGCACCTATAACTTTAATGCTGTCAAACACCACGACCGTGGCCTTGCGTGCCATTTTAACCCAAGTCAGAGGGTTTCGAAAAAATACAGGGCTAATGGAGTTTCTCCAGTCCATTTGTGGTGATCTGTTCATCCACTTGAAAGGGGGAAAACAAAGAGGGAATGGAGATTGGGCGTGTGGTGGGAATGGAATGGAAGGGAGGGGAAAGAAGATGGAACCATGAAATCCCTAGGGAGATCTTATCTCTGTAGATTCTAGAGAGAAGCTCCCCCCCTATATTTCTTAAAATATGTCAAAAGGGCTTCAAAAGTGCAAAAAACTTGAAATTAAGCATCACACCAAATGATTCAAACAGGCATTACAAAATCCCCAAATAACTTTTTGTTTTCATTTTCATTTTCTTGCTTATTGTTAGCAAGCAATTCCCAATTTCACAAAGAGCACAATTGTTGTAAATTTTGCTTTACATTTTATTCTTTTTTGATCAAATGAGTGAGTCAAATCCAAAGTTTTATATTCCTCTTCAAATGTTGGGATTTGGAGACTAACTGATAAACACATGCAAACCTCCTAACGAACATAAACAAAGACCCAATAACAAAAAACTAACCTAAAACATGACCCTACGTGATGTAGATCGTATTAGCTCTTATACCAAATTGATGTAGATCGTAATAAGGAAGAATTAGGGATGAGAAGCAAAAAAGAAGGGGATGATAAAAGAAGAAGAAAGGAATGAGAACAGAGAGAAAATTTGAGGAAGAAGGATTCAATGTCAATAATCAAAGTCTAGTCTAAAACCCTTACATGCATCCCTTTATATAGGAAACTAAAACCCTAAAACAAATAAATAATGATAAATAAACTCTCATATGTTAAAAGAAATTACTTAAAAAAATAAATATTAAAAGTATCTAAATAACTATCATAATTAATCTATAATATCTATCCAATTCCTACACGATCCCCATCATTCTCCTCCAGTTGAAAAAAACTCTATTCCAGAGAATCTTCAAAGCAAAAGTACCGTAAGAGATCACCATGAAGATGACATAACGTCTCATCTAGAATGAAATAACCATCAACATCTTTTCATCAACCAGAATAAATGCAAGAATCTACATTTGTAGCAATGTAAATCTGGTCACGTAGCACATCATCTATTTGACTTGAAATATGCAATGGAAGTGAAAAGATAAGAACTCGAGCTAGTGCTGAGGAAGAAGCAATTTCACCTATAGAAACACTGGATAACAAAATATGAGGTTCTGGAGTACCTCGATTAAGTAACATGTCCTCCAAATAAAAATCTGGACTAATACTAACATTCAATGGAAAAATAAGTAAATAAGCATTAAATCCAAACTCGAGAATAGCAAAACAATTCTCATTAGGTTTCAACAAAAAGTATTCAATACGACAAGACATCGATGACAGAGGAGTAACAATAACGCCTTGGTGATGAAAATAATTAAGTACCAACTTAGGTGAAATCTTAATAGTAGGAATAAAGTCAACTATTTCAGAGGGAAAAGATTTAGGAACAAAGTTAGATTGACTTGAAATAGGAGACACAAAACAATTACCAAAAGATTCTGAAATAGGTAACTCAATATGCTCGACATCTTTCATAAGTGTGGACTCGATAGATTTTTTAGCAAGTTCCATTACAAGTGGTGACTCAACATTTAACTATGGCAAATGCTCAAACTCACTTTCTTCAGGTATTGACTTTTGTTGGTATAAAGGAGGTGAGCTCTGAACTGATGAAACCGGACAAGGGAATTGGTAGTCGACATGAGTAACATCTTTTTTTGTATGTGAGAGTGTGTCATCCAAATCCATGGCCACCTTGAAATTTGAAAAACATGCAGAAACAACATAGACATCATTCAAGTAATCCTGATACTCATATCTGGCAGAATTAAAATTAGAAGATATCATGTCACGCTGTTTAGCAAACTGTGATTGAGGCACCATCAAGCTATAATTGAATTTCTTATGAAATCTCTCAACCTTTAGAGCATATCGATATGCTACAACTAATGTATTAAAAGTATATTGTTTGACCTCCTTACTAATTTTTTGTCTCAACCCAAGAATAAACTGATCAATTGTCCAAGGTTCTTCAACAATGTCACACAAGTACAAAGTAGTCAGAAACACCAGAAGAATATTGTCTAAGATTGAGTCATTGGTCATAAAATTGATTCATGTAGGAAGTTGGCCAATACTTCTCTTTCAATTTATATCTCATTTCAATCGAAGTGATAGGTGATTCTCCTAAGGAGTCTAGACTTCTTTGGATTGCTTGTCAATACGATTTGGCTGAACCCTCCAACATCAATTTAGCAAAACAAACGCAATGGGAATCCGACATGCCATGTTAATCCAAATTTTCTTCTAAATAAGCTAACCAATCCAATAATTGATTGGGATTCGGGGTACCACAAAATGTAAAAAGATCTCTCATTGACTTGGCCATAAGTGTTGAATCCTTGTAGACATACCTAAACTTGCTATGATAATAACCTCGAGGAGAGACTCTTAAATTAGAGTAAATATGTGGATTAAAGGCATCATAGATACTCACTCTTGGAACAAGGGAATGGCGCCAAAACAAATTCAAGAATGTAATTGACAAATAATTTGGATCTTTTGCAATTTTTTTAATTTTTCAATGAATAAAAATATCAGTTTCAAATTTTTATAGGAGTATGCATACCATAATTAAAAGAAAATTCTGAAATTTTTTGGGGATGATTCTGCAATTTTATAGATTTGTTGGGAATATTTTTTACAATTCTGGAACTTCTGGGGGAAGATTCTGTAATTTTTGGAACTTCTAGAACTTTCTAGGGTGTTTCTGTAATTTCTGGAACAGCTGGGATGTTGCTATAATTTTCAAGACTGCAAAGACAGTTCTGGCTTTTTTTTTTCTAGCTAGTTCTATTTTTTTTTTTTGACTTATGAACAGTGTTTTTTTGGTGAACAGTGCACGATGACAATAATTTTTTTTTTTTTTTTCTGCGAATCAAGGTTGGGCTCTAATACCAAATTGATGTAGATCGTAGTAAAGAAGAATTAGGGATGAGAAAGGACGAAAAAGGGAATGAGAACATAGAGAAAATTTGAGGAAGAAGGATTCAATGTCAATAATCAATAATAATCAAAGTCTAGTCTAAAACCCTTACATGCATCCTTTTATATAGGAAACTAAAACCCTAAAATAAATAAATAATGACAAATAAACTCTTATAAGTTAAAAAAAATTATTTAAAAGATAAATATTAAAAGTATTTAAATAACTATCATAATTAATCTATAATATCTATCCAATTCCTACACAATCCCCGTCACAACAACTATCAACTATATACCAATGACTCACAAAACCATTAGCCCAAAAATAAAAAAAAACTGAACAAGAAACTCATTTAACCTGAGAAAAAGCATTAATGCAAAACAAAATTGTGCAAGGGTCCAAGTAACCCCACCATGAAATCACAACTTTTTCTCTTCTTTGGGTTTAACTGTCCAATAGAATTTTGTGGACAAAAAAAGGCTAATATCTTTGTGCAATCCACCAATTAACAAAATCATACCCAAACACGTACTAATCACCTTCAAACCACCAAAGAAACCATGACATTGATTCAGCAATATATAGTTCAATTAAACTACATACTTTGCATCACTGTACCCTACTCCAATTCAGTTTCATGTATAACATCTACATACCAACAAATTTAAGGCTACACGCAAGGTAATTGTTTAAATAGACGAACCAAACATAATTTTTTTCCGAAAAAAGGAAATAAAAGCTCAAAATGAAAAGGAGCGTAATGCAAATTGACTATAGAGATCGTAAGACTGAGGTTTCACAAATTTGTGTTCTCGAACACAAGGAGGGAGAGAGAAAGAGAATTGGAGCTTACTATGTATTTGTTAGCTTTTTCAAGATTTCATTGACATATTGTTTTGATGGAATGGATGGAGTGAAAAGAAAAGAAAAAGGAAAAAAGAAAGAAAGAAAGGAGAGTAAATTCTCCCAAATCATTTGTTTGAGAGATTTTAAGATGAGAGATGTCAGAGAAGTGGAGTTAAATGAAAGTATATGTATTTGAGAACCTTAAAATGTAATATGGAGTACAAACAATGATTCCCTAGTGTGAGAAGAAAGCCACACATTTAGCGCGTAATGGAATATGACACAGGATAGTAAGGTTAAATGGGCACTAGGGTCCGAATGGAACAAGAGTCGTTCCATTTAATTAGAATCAGCCCAAGGATCAATACTCATCACTTTGCCATGATATAAGCCATTTTTAAGATAAATTCTATCGCTTAGACCTTCAAATTAACAATCTTGCCATTTTGCAAAAAAAATTTAAAAAACTAATAATTTGTTCTAGAAAATTTGGATTTTATTTATTTTTCCGGTAAAAGTACCTTTCATACTAATTTTGGGTTTCACTAACTACAATTTATCATAAATAATTCAATATAAACATAGATCGTAACCCAAACCACAAATGAAAAAAATAAAAGAATATTATATCAAATCAAGAAAGTCATAACCTAACCAACTCAAATTAATATTGAACATTCCACAACTAAATAATGCAAAAACTCCCAAATTGAATAAGGTGGACCTTCATACCACCAGGAATCCACACACATTAAACTGGAAATGAAGAAAAACGTTCAAACATTCCACAATTACCAGACCAATCAAACAAAGATTCACATTAAAACGCGTATCAATCCATAGAAAATTACAAATACAAATTTGTTCTGCCTTAAATCGGAAAAAAAAACTAAAACATTACATTTATCATGTAAACTCAAGAAATTCAAAAAAAAAATCATATTTCCTGCGAGAAATTAAAACTCAAATACTAATTACTCACGCACGCGCCACCCAAGTGGACTGAGGGAGGAAAGAGCTTTGTTCGATTGAGCGGGTTGAGAGGTCAACTCTAACCTAACCCTAGGCATATAATTTTCAATTCTAACCTGATCTCAACCCGAAGTACTCAACTTGAGTACTGTCCGAATTAAATTCGAACGGACTCGAGTTGAATTCGAGTTGATAAAAGAGAGGGGGAGTGACGAGTGAGAGTGTGAGGCTGAGAGTCTGCGACGAGACTCAAACGAGGAGAGAATGAAGCTAAGAGTCTGAGACTACATGAAAGACAAAAGACAAGTGACGAGAAGGATCTGAGAGTGATGGAGGCGTAGGGATGGAGACTTGAAGTGAAATGAAAGTCTAGTCTTTGAAGAGTGAAGATAAATACTAACCCTAGTTAAATATATGTATATATTTATATATATTTGAGTTCAACCCGATTTTAATATTTTGGTTGAACCCGACAACCCAAAATTTGCCCGAATTCAATTCGGGTTGGAACTTTTTTGCCCAAACCTAACTCAAATATTAAAAATTCTAACCCAAGCCTTGTTTTTTCGAGTTGGACTCGGGTTGGCGGGCCTAAGTTGCATCTCTATTAAAAGAAGCCAATGTCTGAAAGCAATGCATAAAAAATAAATAATAAAATGAGCATCAACAATAGGAATGGCACACATCAAGCTAAATAAAACCAAATTTCAGAATTATAACCATGAATACAAACTTCAGAAGGTTTTTCCTAAATAGCCTTCATCGTTTGACCCAAACATCTTCTCAACACCTCACACACCAAGTTAGTGCCCCACACCTCACACACCAAGTTAGTGCCCAACACCTCTAACACCGAAATCACTATCCCTCTTGCACCAAAATTTCCACTAAAGTCTTCCCCTCTGGATGTGTGGCTGAACAATCCCAAAAAACAAAGAAATCCTCCTTGATTCCCTCCATAATTAAGCAATAACTTTGAATTATGAGGCAATCCAATCACCATAGTAATGCCTCCACCAACTCATTTCCTGCCAGTTGATAAAAAATTCCACCTCAAGCAGACTAATTTCCCTCAACAGTCTGCTTGTCTGGCTTGATTTCCTCAAACGAATAATATTCTCCCAGCTACACCTAAAAAGAGAGGATCCAACGCAGTTAACAATTGTTTTTTTCTCCCACATCCCACTTGGAAAGTTACAAAATTTCTTTCCCATTCTTCCAACTTTCAATCCGCCACCCAGTTTCTCCTTTGACTTGTCCCCGTGTCTTCCAGTAAAACACACTTACCCAATAAAAAATTGGTAAGCCCACTATTTCTCCACTACCCATTTATTTATTATCTTAATCCCCACGGTTCTTCAATAATTCGTCCCTTTTAAAAGAAATGCGAGACGCCATGTTCACGCCAGTGAATGCTTTATGAAAATAGGGGAAAGCTACCAATCAAAAGCGAAGAAAGTCGCCCTCATGATCACCGAAACCCATCTCCTACTCACCACCCACTAAATATGATAGAGAAAACAGAAAGTGGAGTACTCACTCTTCCAAAAATGTTTATCATTGAACCATCATATCAAATCCGACTAGAAAAATTAAAAATAATAGATTTAAGACACTCCTTGAGACATTTTATCAAACATTCGTGGGGCTATGGTTCTGACTGTGGAGAGGAAAGAAAGGGGTGTAGGTTGGGCAGTGGCGATGGCGATGGTAGCGACTGCGACGGTGACTGTGGTTGGCGGTGGTTAAGGAGGAGGAAGGGGCTGTGGGCTGGTCTCGGTTGGCTCTGGTGGTGGCCGTAGGGTGGGTTCAGAGGGGGTTGAAGGGAAGGAAAGGGGTGGATGTGATGGCAGGAATGGTGGTTGATGATGGTTCGCTGGTGGTGAGAGAGAGGCATGAAGAAAAGTAGATAGACAATATCCTGGGGGAAGGAGAAAGACAGAGATATACCTTCGATTGGAGAAATCGGGCGTCGGTGGTGGGTCGCCGGAGCTGGTCCTGTCGCCGGATCTAGTTTCTGACTATGCCCAAGAGAGTCCACGCTTGACCGAGTGTGTGTGTCAAGCTTGCATTCAATATTTACTCGTGAGCTTGCTGAAAAATATATATATATATTTACTCGTGAGACGGTGAGAGGGAGAGTTTATCGCGGATGGCAATGTACCAAGTAAAATGAGCATTCGTCTGTATCCGACTCGTTTGAATCGGAGATAGATTATATATAGGTTTTATAATTGGGTAGAGTAAAATGGATTCGTGTCAGGTGATTATATAAAAAAAAATCATTTCATTCATATTTTATCCGTTTATATAAAAGAGTTCAACTATCACACTCATATACGAGTCGTTTATTAGATGGATTACGCAATCCAACTCGTGTGTCACTTTCTAAATAAGGAAATAAATTAGAGTATTTCAAGTCCACACGAAAAATTATCAATTCGTCACATATTACACATGTTTGACCTATATTTACTATAACAATAAATCATGGTTGAACAAAAAAATAAAGATAAAAAATAAACATTAAATGACTATTAAATTTGAATGAGTATGAGAAATGGAATGTATGAGATGAGATAGAGGCTGAGAAACCTAACTTTTAAAAAAAAAAATTATAGTATTAATGTTAACGGGTTGAAACGAGTTTATGGGTTAAACACGAAATCGATTTATTTATTTTACGGGTCAAAACTGAGTTAACCCGTTAAAATTACACCAAAACCCGCTAAATCTATGTCGGGTTCGTGTCAATTTCACAGATCGTGTCTAAAATTTGTCAGGCCTAATCATACGTATTGAATAGTAGACATATACGAAAATATTTATATAAATCCATGCGGGGATAAAGACAGAGATGGATTGACACTTACCCTCACCCCTGCCCTTGTCCTTATCCGTCTTGCTTTACCCGTTATTACTATTATTATTTTTTATATATACATGTTTTTATGAATATAAAACTACATATTATTGAATGATTTTTTTTATTTGAATTTTTTTTTGTTTTTTGATTGTTTTTTCATACTTTTGAGCTTAGATCTTTATGTTTTTATATTTTTTTATGTTAGATTATGTTATGTTA
>CM042195.1:13661296-13676233 GCA_023539305.1 Ilex asprella
CTGAATTTACTGACTTGAATCAATGTGTGGATAAGGTAAATGTTCAGTTACATGACTAAAAGCGTGACTGATGTCTCTTCCATGCACTTATACATATGGTTGGTTGCTCTCTTTTCTTCTTATCTTTGATAAGTAAAAGCTACTTTCAGAGAACATCACAGCGTTACCTCGTGGAACAGTGGGCTTTGGACTAGGTTCTAGTTCAATGAGATTTCTCAACTTTAATCATAAACTTCCTCGATGCTATATCAGGTTTTCTAGAATTCTTCTAGGATTTGAAATAAATGTGTCTAGAGCGTGTTATTTATAATTTAGGTTAATTGCATTGGAGGTTTCCAAAGTATATAGTTTATTTTATTTTAGTCCTCAATATTTCAATTGTATCATTTTGGTCGTTGAAATATTGAATATGTTTTTATATGGTCACTCAAACAAACAATTTCTAGATTGCTAATGATTTTTTATCATAAACTTGTCATATGATACTTAAATATGGACAAAAAAATAATTTAGATAACTCTTGACCAAATTTCTACTCAAATATTAGTTAAATACTTAAATAAATTACATAGTTTAATCACGAGTTATCCAAATTTTGATCAAAACTACTCATATTACACATTTTTTTTGTCAAGAACTACCTAAATTTTGTTTAAGAGCTATCAAAATTATTTTTTGTCTATATTTAACTATTACATGACAAGTTTATGATAAAAAATCGTCAGCAGTTTGGACGTTGTCTGTTTGAAGGACCATATAGAAACATATTCAATATTTCAGGGATCAAAATGATGTAATTGAAACATTAAGGACCAAAATGAGACAAGACTGAGTTGATGTGTATTATATTGCATTCACTTTTGGAGGGAATTTTACCGAAATTTGGTCTCTCGGCAAGGTTTTGAAATTTAACTTTGTCCCTGTAACCACATTACTTTGTCATAATCAAGTTAGATGAAGATTCGATTTTCCCTGCTTATTTCTAATTATTAATCAGATGAACTCACTGCCAATTTTTTCTTGGCAGTTAAACATGGATAAAAGTCCTTTCCAGAGAACGTTTGTTAATCAGGTATTGGTTCCGAATTGTTGTTATCTACCAAAGGGCTTTCATGATGATATCTTATTGACTGAGAATGAATGGTTTGCCTTTTATGCTTGTAATATGGGACACTCATAACAGAACTAAAATGTCATATTTTGAGTATCGCTCCAAATTCAATAAAATTTGTTGCATCAGTTTCTTGCCTTAGCAATAAAAGTGAACGGAACAGAAAGAAAAATAGTGTCCTTCATGGCCAGAACTCATTTGTATATTAACATATACATACTTTAGGTTCCCCAGGCCGTAAGTAAGAGAGAAATTCATTCATTACTACACCTTTTTTGTGCCCCCTAAGTTAGTTGAATCTATAATATTAATGATGCCCCAGCTAACCAATCAACGATTATTTCAAACTGCATGCTACAAGAAAACATAAGTCTGTGATTTTTTCAAACTTCACTAGCCTTTATGTTGTGTTAGTCCATCTCTCAGACTCTCTGTCTCCTATTTCACATGTTAGTTTTGTATATATGAAGATAGGGGGAGTTTTGGATGTTGAGGGATCAATTTGAATCGTGTGAAATTGTTGATTTTACTTTTACTTTGGAGAAAGTGGCATGGATCTTTGTTGAATAATACAGAAAACTTCATAGATGAGTTGGCTTAAAATAATAGTTTGGATAGTAAGATTGATTTACTATGCATGACTCGAATTTGTGTTTCAGCCGTTTACAATATCTGTTTCGTATATTTGCATGGAATTCCGTGAAGCACGGATGCTTTGACTGGGGTGAACCAGTGAAGTATCCATATCCTATGCATATGGGATAACAACACTCATCGGATACATAAGAACACGTCATGGATACTGCTTGTATATGGTGAATAACTAGCAATATATTTTTTTGTTATTGGGTTACATGTAAGATATGTCTCAGATACACATATTTCCTTGATGGATACGTGCTCATTGGATTTAGTGAAATAGTTTGTATTGTTTGAGGTAGTCTTTGTGTTCAGTGATCCAGTGGTTTAAATACAACCTCATTACAAATTTAAGGGAGGATTGGAGTTGCCTGGATACTCTCAGACTTTCTGTGGAAATTGTTTTGACTGAGAAGATGAGTGAATTCACGCTCCTTGGGGGGAGTGGTGTTGGGCTGTTGAATACACCATTGTGCAGTGCCTAGGCAAGGTTCACATATTATTTTAGTTTGGGACATGTTTTATCACCAAACCCATCAGATCCCAAAAATTAGCATAATCCATTAATTTTGTTGATATTGTGTATTTATAAATCAAATATGTATAAGTATATGTAATACGATAGAAGTATCCTATTTTCTTTTCATTTTCATGTTTGATAAATTTTTCACAGGTAAAAAGATGTGCTGAGATGTCTAGAAAGCTACGATTTTTCAAAGATCAAATACATAAAGCTGGTCTGCCAACTTCTGCTCATCCTGCTTCACAACCAGATGATGAGTTGGAAGAATTAGAGGTGTTTTTCCTGATTATTAGTTATAAAAACCCAACACCCTGTACAACTTCCCCATCCTTTCTAAGAAAGAATGCCTTTGTTTAGCAGTCTCGTCACTCATGAGGAATATTTTATCTCTGTCTTGATTTTAGATACAACTCTCTGAGCATGAACACGAGTTAATTGAATTGAATGCTAACAGTGAGAAACTACAACAATCATATAACGAACTGCTAGAGTTCAAGATGGTACTGCAGAAGGTATATTCTCTTTCATTTTCATTTGGTACATTAATGAACCAGGGAAATTTGTTGTCTGTTGCTTCATCAGAGATATGTCCACCATTAGGGGTGTTTAAATTTCCGGCTGGCCGCAAGTTCCTACCCTACCCTACCCTACCCGACCCTACCATATCCCAAAAATCGGCTAGCCGCAAAAATCGGGTAGGAATGCGGAAGGGTCATCTATTTTCGCATTCCTACCCTACCCTACCCTACCCTACCCTACCCTACCTGCATGATTCTCATTTAGAATTGTATTTCATATTGTTTAAACTTAAATTAATTGTTATTATATTTGTGGAACAATTATGGTGGATTGATGTTCATACTTTCTTGAATTTTATTATAATTGTTGTTGTAGTTGTTTTATAGTTTATGGTTATTGATTTATTGTGTTGTTAAATTGGTGGATGTTATTTAATTAAATTGTTAAAATGATCCAAAAATTAATAGTTGCAAAAGTATTTATCCGACTTCCTACCTGATTAATCGGGTAGGAAGGCGGGTAGGAATACTAAAGCTGTCGGGTAGGGTAGGCCAAGAAAAAATTCTTCCGCAAAGTATCGGGTAGGAATGCGGAAGAACATATTTCCTACCCGTAGGGTAGGGTGAACACCCCTATCCACCATAATAGAAGTTATAATGTGGGCATGACTAGGATATCATCCATAGATTTGTTATTCTCACTATTATTCTCAAGTTATTCCTTTTCTATATGTCCTCTTTGTGTTGTTGAAGAAGATATTTTTTTTTAATTTTTTGATGGTCATTTTGCTTAAGAGTAAGCATGAATACACTTTTCAAACATATTAAAACTATGCAAGCTTTCAAATGGCCTTTGAATGTAAATATTCAGTTGTCATCCTTGGTTGATATCTGACTTGGTGCGTCTAAACATTTGCTTGGAAGCACTCGCAGGTGATCTGGATAAATGTTTTCTCTCCTTATTAACTCGTATGAAGCTTAAGATAAATCATATTTATTATATTTAACCTAACTGTATGTTTCAGTATGAATATTGTGGCCGATGAGATCTGTGCCAGATAATTGAGGTGTCCCTTTATGAATTCATTCATGCATGCACAGTTTTCTCTTGAAACCTAATTTTATACACACTTCCTATGCCTTATCATGGGCAATACTAGGCAGCTGGCTTCCTTGTTTCAAGTAAGAGTCATGCAGTTGAGCAGGAGAGAGAATTAGATGAAAATGTGTACTCTAATGATCACTACGCGGATGCAACATCTTTACTTGAGCAGGTAATTATATTCTGTTTTGTTGCTTCTTAAATGATGTTTAACATGATACATCACAACCCTGAGCTCATCTATTAATGATTCTTGGTTCTGCAGGAGTTGCAACCTGGGCCATCAAATCAATCTGGTTTAAGATTTATTAGTGGCATTATATGTAAACACAAAGCCCTTAGGTTTGAGAGGATGGTGTTTCGTGCAACAAGGGGCAATATGCTCTTCAATCAGGCACCAGCAGATGATCAAATCATGGATCCTGTATCAGCAGAAATGGTCAGCTTCTTCCTTTTTTTGTGCTACATCTTTCTGTATTGAATCTATCTACAAGCATTCTGATAACTTCTTCAATTATACCCCCCCACCCCCCAAAAAAAAAAAAAAAAAAAACAACGAAAAAAGAAAAATCTGGTAACATCTTCAGTATCTGAAACATGTGAACACTCTTCAACTTTTCTAACTGTATGTCAGCTGCTTTACCTTTTTTCCTGAAGACATTGTCTACAATCGCTAGATTAATGAATTTGATTCCGTGGGTGTTCTTTGCAGGTTGAGAAAACTATATTTGTCGTGTTCTTCTCAGGCGAACAGGCAAAAACAAAAATACTGAAAATTTGTGAGGCATTTGGCGCTAATTGCTATCCTGTTCCGGAAGATATAACCAAACAGAGGCAAATAACTCAAGAAGTATGCTGTTAAATGGACCAACTCTCTGCTTCTTATGAATTAAATAGATGTGCAAAAAAAGCAAACTTAATCGTGTGTCAAAATTCATTGTTTGATGGACTGCATCTTACTTATGTTCTTATCTGGATTAGTCATTCTGGTTTCCCTTCGTTTGAAGTTCAACTTCTTTGTAGCAGGTTTTATCACGTCTATCTGAATTGGAAGTAACCTTGGATGCTGGAATCCGTCATCGAAATAAGGCCCTGACCTCCATTGGATTTCACCTTACAAAGTGGCTGAACATGGTAAGATGTTGCTATCATAAGTTTCAAGTCCTGGAGCAAGGAATAGTATAACATGTAATGTTTATTCTAGGAGTGAGTCGTTAAATTTATATTCCACTTTATCATTCCTTTTCTAGGTTAGAAGGGAGAAAGCAGTGTATGATACATTGAATATGCTGAATTTTGATGTAACAAAAAAGTGTCTTGTTGGAGAGGGCTGGTGCCCAATTTTTGCAAAAGCTAAGGTAACTCCTGTATATTATTCTTGTATTTGGTAAGGTATCTGCAGTTGCTTCCATTTTATTTCACTAATTTCACAGGAATATGTTTGTGACATGATAGATTCAAGAGGCTCTGCAACGTGCCACATTTGATAGTAATTCACAAGTGGGTACAATATTTCATGTGATGGATGCTGTGGAGTCACCTCCTACATACTTCAGAACCAACCGCTTTACTAACGCATTTCAGGAAATTGTTGATGCCTACGGGTAAGTCAAAATTTTGCAGCTTTACTTTCCTTTGGCAGGAACTCTCTTTTAAGTTCTTCATTTATCAATCCTAGTTAATCTCTTGTTTAATTTTGTTCGTTTTCTTAATCAAGATGATGTTAAAATACGAATCATTCTTTAATGACAATATCAAGATCCTTAATGTGTAGAACAATCATCACTCAGTTTACTCTCTCCGTTAAATATGTTGTTTTCATTCACCTCATATTTTGGTTTACAAATATCTACGTTACTCTGTAGGAACATAAAACTAGCTTCAACTTGCCCCATTTTGTCGCCTAGTTCATATAATAGCTTTTATAGTCAAGCAAGGGGACCGATTGTGGTCTACAAATGTCTACATTACCACTAAATGTTGGTATAGAACATGCCTCCAAAAAACAAGTAAACATCTCTGCTTGTTATTGGCAGCATGGTTTATTTTTGGTTCTGTTAATCTATGGGATAAATTAGTGGGATATATCATATATTATTTTGCTGCAGAATTAGTTGTTGTGCATATGTGTGTGTTTTTGCATATGTATGCCTGTGGAATCAGACATGACACTAATACATCAATTTAATGGCAGTGTTGCTAGATACCAGGAATCGAATCCTGCAGTTTATACTGTTATTACGTTTCCGTTTCTTTTTGCCGTGATGTTTGGGGATTGGGGTCACGGAATATGCTTACTATTGGGAGCATTAGTCCTTATAGCTCGTGAAAGCAAACTTGGTTCTCAGGTATGCTCTGTTTCCATAATAAGAATTTTGCTTTGCTTCTGGGAGAGTCAACATTACCTTGTTTTTTTTTTTTTTGGGGGGGGGGGTACTTTGTCTTCTCAGTGGATCAGAACTACAAGTTGTTCTACATCTTTTTGCTTGTCTATATTGGAAGCTGCTGACTTGTCATTACTTTAAAAAAATTATTACTGTTTGTTCTTAATAGGAAGTTGCTGCACCAAAATCTTACTAGCATACCAGATTCCTTTATTCATAGATTGTCATCATGTTAAACAGACTTGCTTTGCCCTGAGAAAAGAGAATTAAAACTATATCATAGTTTGAATTGATATTTATGGGGCAGATTATTAAAAGATTGGGTGGATTTAGCTCCTAACTCTAGCTAAGTATCTGTTTTTGTTAACCATATGCCATTCCATTTTATTGCTACAATTGTTGGCAAATCCAGTGAGATTCAATGTTGTGGGCTTATTAAGAACTGGATGGATCGGTTTCTGTTATAATTTAAATTTATTTGTAACTTATTTTTTGATTCCATGGAGCTCTTGATGTTGATAAACTTACGTGCAAAAGGAAACTGAGATTAATTTGGTGACTGTAGGATAGAGAAAATATGTATAAAGGCAGTCGTGTCTGTATAGCTGTGTCTGGAGTCGTTGTTGAATAGGGGCCCACGACATCCCATCTAACGTCCAGATACATTCCTATTACTTCAGAGATAACAACGGGTGGAGTGAGAGTATGACATGTTGAGCACTAAGGTTAGGGATGTCTAAGGCACCATACTGTAAGGAGGTTTGAGAGGAGGCTAGCAGGTGGAAAAGGTGGTACATATTTGTTGAAAGATGAGCGTATTGATGATTAAGTAAAAATGAAACTGAACTTACTTTGGTTAATTAAAATTTTATTGTATAGGGAAAATATGTGGATAAAGGCAGTCGTGCAGAGCACTTTCAAGGCTAGAGCTCTCTGGGACAACTTTTAATAGAGAGGTTTGGGAGGCGGATAGCCGGTGGAAAAGGTAGTACATATGTTGGAAGACGCGCGGATTGATGCTTAAGACAGTATGCTATCAAGCCTGCCTACTTTTGTCATCTCTGTTAACCATTGCAGTCTCAGTGGTGAACAGGCTATAGAAACTGCAGGATTTTTGGTAAGTGGTATGATGACTCACTGTGTAGGGAGACAGCTTTTGGAGAAGATAAATGGAAGAGAAATGTGGTGAGTGGGAACAATTGGCATGGGGTGAGGTTTTGGGTGTACAAATGAGCGTGGATCTTCTAGAATTTTTTGTATAGTCATTTATAAAGATGTTCATGGCAGCTTATGTGATTATTTGGAGAGTGGGAATGCATGTGGAGCAGGATTAGGAAGTGGCAACTGGTGGATTCTTAGTTGGAGTAATTGTATGATATATCCATTTGGGGAAGCATGGGATCCACTAATTGGGTGGACTTAGTGAAGCAATTTTATAGAGCTCTGGCAGGGGGGAGGAGACTTTTCTCTTCGTTTAGTTACTAGTGTTTGGGAGACAGATGCACCCAACATCTATGATGTAGAAATGTAAATATTTTCAAGATGTTTTCACTGTTTTGTAGTGCCTTTTAAACAGTATCTAGTCCCCATACTTTGTCTTTCATTCATTTCATATAATTTGAATATCTATTCTCTGTCAGAAACTCGGTAGCTTTATGGAGATGCTATTTGGTGGCCGCTATGTACTCCTTTTGATGTCACTATTTTCAATTTACTGTGGGTTGATATACAATGAATTCTTCTCCATTCCTTATCATATATTTGGTGGATCTGCTTACAAATGCCGAGATGCTTCATGCAGGTATGTGTAATCCTTTCACCATCAATGTAGAATCTAAGCGCTACTTGATTTACATAGAGGAAATGCTGTTGTTGATTCTAATTTTGGAGGTACTTTTGGCCGCAGGAATTTTTTAATGAAAGTTCAAGTTTACTACGCCATTAATAACATTTTAACTAAGAAAGAGATACAGGTAGCAATTGGGTTAAATTGGCTAAATTTGATGCTTTGCTTTTTTCAGTTTGGTTAGAAACTCATTTGGTTATAAGTTTAGGCTAGTATCTGGTATTAGAGTGCTTGGTTACCTGGTCAGTATATCGTGATTTTGTTTTATTTTCTGTGCTTTGTATCTAATATTGTAGTCCATTCTGTAGTTTGGTCAGTTTTGTCGAATGAAGAAGTGTTCCAATTATACATAGAGTGATTAGGGTGCCTGTCAAGATAGTAATTGTCCTTTCATGTTATTGAATCATGATAAAAACCAGACAAATTTGACCTGTGGACCCTCATTAGGGTTATTCTTGGTACCAAGTAATAATTGTGTAATTCTTAATGTGATCTTCATTTACTTTAAGCAGTGTTCCAGTAAACCTTCTAAATCCCTATCATTTCAGGGAAATTTCCCAAGCATAATGCAATACTTGCTATCTTTAATAGTCTGCCCTCTAAAATTATGGGCCTATCAGTTATTTTATGCTATCTAACTATGAATTAACTTTGTTTCTATTCATAATTAATTTTCAGCTTTGTGTTAATTAACAACAATTTTTGTCTATTGATAGTGATGCACATTCAGTTGGTTTAGTCAAATATCGAGATCCGTATCCATTCGGTGTGGATCCCAGTTGGCGTGGAAGTCGTACCGAGCTTCCTTTTTTGAACTCTCTCAAAATGAAAATGTCAATTTTGTTGGGAGTGTCCCAGATGAACCTAGGGATTATGTTAAGTTACTTTGATGCACGCTTCTTTGGCAGCTCTCTGGATATTAGGTGTGTAGTCTCCTCCCCTCATTTCCTCTTCCATCTCTTAACCTTTGTTCAATGTGTAGATAAGTGTGGGACTTATGCCGTTCTTTGTTATTAGGTATCAGTTTGTCCCACAGATTATCTTTCTTAACAGCCTTTTCGGATATCTTTCGCTTCTCATTATTATCAAGTGGTGCACTGGGTCTCAGGCTGACCTCTATCATGTAATGATTTATATGTTCTTGAGTCCGTTTGATGATCTTGGTGAAAATCAGTTGTTTTGGGGCCAGAAGCTACTTCAGGTATGGTAATCTTATCCTCATTATAGGGTTTGCAACCTTTTTTTTTTGTTCCTAGGCTTCTTTGTTGATTAATTTTTATTTTTTGCAGATCATTTTGTTGCTTTCGGCTGTTATTGCCGTTCCATGGATGCTTTTTCCGAAACCTTTTATTTTGAAGAAACTTCATTCTGAGGTACTATGTGTGTCAATTTCACCCTTTTTCATTTTTCTCAGTCATGCTTGAATGAACAGCTTTCCTACATGTTATTTGCCTCATGTATAGGCCTGTCGAAGCATCAAGTATAGACCAGATTATACTACATCAGAATCCAAATCCGATTATATTTTACTTGATCCGATCCAATCAATCCACATATGAATCTCTTAATTTTTGGATGTCCGACCCGGAAATCCAATGCGATCTGATCTGATTACTATGGCTGATTCATAAAAAAATCAAAATTTATCAATTTTAGAATATAATGGAGAATTACAATAGAAATTCAACTAAAAAGAACTAGTAAATTGAACTCAATCTCGCCTCAATTCACACTTTACATTGGAAATTAGCCTCAACATCACCTTAAATTCATCAAAACATCACAAAAAAAAGAAACATTAGATCAGGTGTCTTACATGAGCAATAAGAAGTCGTAAGCCCTTTCAATGATCTTCTTAGCAGACGAACAAACAATGTTTGCTATGCCTTTGAGAAACACCAAGGGATAAAAGGGTCAAAATACGAAGAAAAAATGAGAAATTCCCAAAAAGAAAATGAATAAATACCCAGCACTTCTTAGAACAATGTTTCTTTCACTGGAATTGCAAAATAGAAACAAATAGCCAATCCTTAAGCAGATTCTTTTGCTTTTTGGGTCTTTGATCTTTTGGAGAGTTTGACTAAGAAAAGAGGACTTTGGCAGAGAGAGAGAAAAAGGGCGAAGATAGGATAGTGGCTGGAAGGGAAGAGGAAGAAAGGATGTCTGGAAGAAGAGTAGGTTTAGGGTTAAAATGTAGGGTGAACAGTCCATATAAAATCTATATCATATATGTATATATACGTGTCGGTTCGGATTATTAACAGATCGGATATAAGTGTATCCAAATCCGAATCGGTGAAATAGTACATAATGGATTCGGATTATAGGTAAAAAAATTCAATCCATATCCGACTAATCGGATTAGGATCAAAATCCTGTCCATTGACAGCCTACTCATGTACTTGTGTTCTTTGCTAAACTTGTTTGCTCGCTCTCTCTCTATCAAAAAATAAATAATCAATTTGGCAATGCTTTCAATCAAAAACTGTAAATTTTATTATTATCATGGAGCAGCTCTTTTTGAAATGTAAATATGTTAGTCTTGTAAGATACCTTCCTAATCTGTGGTATATTAATGGCTGTTGCATTAGAGAACCGTTCTATTGTAGTGGAGCAGTTACTGAACTCTTGAGTGCCTTTAGCTCCTGAGTAATATGGATGATTTTGACATTATATATAACTGGAATGTATGTTTTGTAATTGTTGATAGCTCAAGCCAGTTAAAACATGGCGTATGTGTGAGTGCATGCTAATTTATTTATACATGTCAGCCCTTTTGGCATCTGGTTTGTCAGTTGTAGATTGTTTACATATGTGATTAGTAAACTATCACACTGATAGATGTAATTTAAACAAGAAATGTGAAATGACTTAAGCAAAACCTTAAGTCCCTTATAACTCTATCTGCATATGTTAAACGTAAACTGCTTATATCCTTCCGAATTTTTATTCTTTTTCTGACTTTCTTATGGAGAGTAAATAAATATAATAAACATGTGAAGTACTGATGTTTCCAGTATATAATTTGAATTTTGAAATGCATCAGCAGTATTCTAAACTTCATTAGAATCATCAAAGCACTTCATTTACTTGGCAATTGTTTTTTAGTCTTGTTTTTACTTGTCTTAATACATAGTATAGTCTACTATTTGTGGACCAAAGTTTTGCATTTTCAAGTATTAGTGCCACTTGCTTAAGGTTCAATGTTTTATCTCTATACGGGAGCAATGAAGATTGAAGGTAGGGAAGTTTCTTGAAGGGATTGGAAGTAATGACATTGTTTTTTTTATTTGTTTATTGTAGAGATTTCAAGGTCGTACTTATGGGCTTCTTGGAACCTCTGAGATGCATCTTGATGAGGAACCTGATTCCGCCAGGCAAAACCATGATGACTTCAATTTTAGTGAGGTCTTTGTGCATCAAATGATACACTCTATTGAGTTTGTGCTTGGTGCAGTTTCTAATACTGCATCCTACCTTCGGCTCTGGGCTTTGAGGTACAGTCAGTTCTTGTTTCTTCAAGACATTGATTGCTCTTTATTATCTTATATTTGGTATTTGATACTGGTTTTACAGCTTGGCCCACTCGGAACTGTCAACTGTTTTTTATGAGAAAGTTCTCGTCCTTGCCTGGGGGTAAGTTTTTGCTTGAAGCTTTATCCCAGTGCGCATTCATTTGCTTCACATTCTTCTTCCGCTGTAATGTATATATATGTCTTTATTGGTTCTTTCATTTGGTGCATTAAACCTGAATTGCAGTATCCTCCTGTTACAATTTTCTTACATACCTTCAATGTGGCGAGAATGAGAATATTAAGATGGATGTGTGGTAAAACTATAAAAGATAGAATTAGGAATGATTATATGCATGAAAAAGTAGAGGTAGTACCTATAGGAGATAAATTGAGGGAGAATTCACTTACGTGGTTTGAATATATTTGTAGACGGTCTACTATGACACCGGTGAGAAAGAGATATATGATAACTAATGACGCTAACGCTAAACGTAAGGGGTAGAGGAAGGCCAAAATTAACTTTATGTGATATAGTAAAGAAACGGTTTTCTAACAAAGGCTGTACCAACAAGGTCAGCTTCGAACAAAAGACCAAGCTCCGAAGGGAGTGTCTGCAGCTTCACGAAATAATCTGCCTGATTTCCCCCAAATTTGCAAGATTGTCAGCGCATTGGTTTCCTTGCCGCAGCATGTGCTGGACATGGCTGCCGGTAGCTCTCAGAAGATCAGTACAATTCTGGATGAGAACTCTATTAGGGTGCGTGAAAACCTGGGGGCAGGACAGGAGGGAGAAAGCTTCATAAGAATCTGTCTCCCTCTCCACATTGAACATTCCTAGCTCACTGATTAGCTCCAAGCCTTTGAATGGTGCCCACTGCCCACAGCTCCGCCAGGATACTTGTCGCCTCATTCAGCTTCCCATAAAAGCCCACAATCCAGCGGCCCTGATCATCTCAAACAAGTCCACCCATTCCCGCTGATCCAGGGTTCCCTGTGGAGCAGCTGTCAGTGTTAAGCTTTAGATGACCTACAAAGGAAACGACCACCTTATAAGTCTACAGATTTTCCCTTCACCTGGAATTGATCCAAGGGGAAGGCACTCATGATAAATTTCAAACAGTTCATTGCATTCTTAATCACCATATTTGGATCCGTAACAGAATTATCAATACATTCCCTATTCCTTGGCTTTCCAGACGGACCAGAGGATGTAAAGGTCCTTACATGGTGCAGTAATAAAAATCTTGTATAACTTTCAAAACAGAAGTTATCCTATTACCTATAGGTACAGTGTCAAGGCATTTATAATAATATGGTACTTTGTAAGGTTATGGACCTCGACATATCAAAATGGGTAAACAGAAATTGTGTAGCTCTCCAAGTAGTTGGACTAAAGCTCCGTTGAGTTGAGTATCATTATATCTGTTTGTACAAACACATATTTGACATTTTTTGTGTGCCATTTATAGTACCAATGTATAGCGATAACTATTCTCTTCCTGTGGAGGTATAATGGGGAAGGGATTGAATGACTTGATGGTGTTTTGGTTTTACTGACCATTCAACTGCATAGAATGCGCTTACCCAGTCTCTGGTTACTTACAAATGATATTACATGCTTTAGATTTGTCATACTACAAAAAGTGATTTCTATTACAGGTACGACAACTTCATCATCCGGTTGGTTGGGCTAGCTGTTTTTGCCTTTGCAACAGCATTCATACTACTCATGATGGAGACACTTAGTGCTTTCCTTCACGCCTTGCGTCTGCATTGGGTGGAATTCCAAAACAAGTTTTATCATGGTGATGGCTATAAGTTCAGGCCTTTCTCCTTTGCCTTGTTGAGCGAAGACGAAGATTAGCATTTATATTCCCCTCCACTTCTTGGAATTTTGCAAAGTAGGGAGTACGAAGGGGGGAAAAAAAAGAACTCTTTCCGCCTACAGCAGAACTCCAGATCAGATATTCATATAACCATGTTGGTGCTGGCAAAAAATCGTGCTTCTTCGCTTTTAGCATCAAGCAGGTCAATTTAACTTAGAAATGTAAGATCCTGACTCCGATTCTTTGGATGGGATGGTATAAAAGGATTTTGTTTAGTCATGGTAAACTGTTCACTAAGAGATACAACATTTTTCATACACAAGTCTCTTTTTCCTTTTCCTTATATGGGGATGGAGACTCAGTTGTTGTAAAGAAAGGATCTTTTATACGATGTACCTCCAGGTGTTAGTCCTTATGGAGAGGCAAATTTATGAAATGTCACACAGACACACACATCAGTGTGTGTGGATTTTGCAGATAATAAAGTTCTGTATTAAATCGCATTCTTAAAGAGTTCTGTTTCAACTCCAAAAACTTTGGTAGTGACCCTATTGTTATAATGTATCTATCATGCATGGCGAGAGGCCTAGTTGCATGTGGGTGGAGTGCTGCATCACATTCTCTGCTATCCGCATGACTTCATTAGTAAATAAAATGATTTCTTTTATTAAAATGCTACAGCTCATTTTGCAGAAACTTCAGCAAGTAGATTAAAGTTCGATCATTTGGGGACATTTTTGTAGATGGAGGTTAAGGGGTTATGTTGTTTTGAAGTTATGTCTGAATGCACGATGCGATGTAAGTGAGAAGTAATGATTTGGGAGAGAAGGGGAATTCAACGTGAATAATTTTAAAAGAGATGTTAGTAATCATTAAATGAGTTTATTTAATATCGTTGTATAGATTTATTAAAATTTATCATATTATATATATTCAATTTATAATAACAAGGCCTGAAAATATTGATTACCCAGAAGGAACAAATCGAGGAAGTTAGTCTCTGGTGACAAATGTCTCAAGGCTGTCTTTCAAATTTTTGGAATAAAAATTAGAGAACATTAATGCATAATTTGAAATATTTATATAAAGTGGAGTGCATTCATGCAGTAGCATCATATCATCCTCTTAAAAGCGAAGTCGTATTATGAAATAACAAATTATTAGAATAAACTGTATAATTAAGATTAGGAATAATTTTAATCACACTCATTTCTAGACAGTTTAGGACATTTCTTTTATTTTTTGAAACTTCACCGACATCCTCTATCAAATTAAAATTGTTAACCCCGGTGCAATTTCAATTTTAATAAATGACACATGATATATTTTAGAAAAAAAATTATCCACACCCTTTCGAAATAGGCATATCTTTAATAAGACCATTTCTATATTTTAAATTTTTTTATGTATTAAATTTGGGCCGATTTTAAAACTCGATTCGAGTTAATTAAAATTTATTTTTTACGTATTAAA
>CM042195.1:13676633-13688427 GCA_023539305.1 Ilex asprella
TGTATAATTAAGATTAGGAATAATTTTAATCACACTCATTTCTAGACCGTTTAGGACATTTCTTTTATTTTCTGAAACTTCACCGACATCCTCTATCAAATTAAAATTGTTAACCCCGGTGCAATTTCAATTTTAATAAATGACACATGATATATTTTAGAAAAAAAATTATCCACACCCTTTCGAAATAGGCATATCTTTAATAAGACCATTTCTATATTTTAAATTTTTTTATGTATTAAATTTGGGCCGATTTTAAAACTCGATTCGAGTTAATTAAAATTTATTTTTTACGTATTAAAATTTAAGTCAATTAAAAATGATATTTTTTCCCGTATTAAAATTCTATTCGAGCCGATTAAAATTCATTTTTAACTTGTTTGAATCAAATTTTAATCGGTCTAAATTTTGATATATAATAAATATATAAATTTTAATCTATTCAAATTTTAATTGACATGAATTTTAATAAAAAAAATATAAATTTAAATCAACACGTAGATAATTTTAATCGGCACTAACAATTTAGATAGAGTTCAAATCGAATCGAATTTTAATACTTAAAAAATAAATTTTAATAGGTTCAAATTTTAATATGTGAAAAAAAAATTAATCACCTCAAATTTAATATGTAAAAAAATAAATTTTAATCAGCGTATATTTTAATACGTAAAAAAATAAATTTAAATCGATATGAATTTTAATTAAAATTTTATGAAGAAAGATTGTTTGGAATTTATGTAGGGGTAATTTTGATATTTTAAATATTTTTTTTTGTTAAAAATTATGGTTTAATGGTAGAAGATATCAGTGATGTTTAAATATAAATTAAAAATGGTGTCAGCAATGTTTTTTATAATAAAAATGATATTTTTAAAGATATGATAAAATAAAAGGCATGTAACTGAAATTTTCTCTTAAGATTACCATGAAATTGCATGGTGGGACCCACAATAAGATATAACAGCCACAGACAAGCCACGTGTATCACTTAGTGGGGCCAGAACTCATGCCTGATGAGTGATGATGGTCCTGATTCCAGAAGAAGAAGATGATAGTAGTTAGTTGCAGAAGTGGAAAAGAACTTATCCCAACAATAATACGACATCGTACCAGGATGGATCCCGTTAGATCGTGAAAGCTCCACCGACCTCCGTGAAGAGCAACACATCACAGACGCTGCACAAAACGCTTACGCAACCCTCTCTCTATGAAAAGATGATCGAGTTCTCTTTCAGAAAATTCTTCTTTCCTCTATGATTGAGCTCTCAAACCCTTAAAACAATCGCAAAAGTCAGTACAAATTCAGAGAATATGGAAAGAATCTGCAAGAGTTCTGCTGATGGGTTCTCAGAGTTTTGGAAGAGAGAGATGGGGTTTTCTCAGCCCCGAAACTTTACTCGCCGTATATCTTCTTCCGAGGTCTCTCTCTCTTTCTCTCTCACACACACGCGTACATATGCACGTACTTATGTGTATTCCTTTTGTAAAATTCAGCTGACAGGGATATTATTCTCTTTGATGAAAGCGTAGTCTTGTGCACAAAAAGATATTAGTTCTCTAAATTGATGATTTGGGTGGAAAATAAGGATTTGGTGATGAAGTAGTAGGTGAGGTGTGTTTAAGAATAAGGATGTATCATATGGGTAGGATTTAACTTTTATTGTTATGCATTTGTAAGAACCTGTTTGGCCGTTGTATTGCCTAACTAATAGATTTCTAGTCACCTCCTGCTTCCTAATATTGCTTCTGATCGTATTGGGTTTTCTTAACGCATACCCAACCAAAATTGAAACGTACCCATTCATCATTTGATGAAAGAAAAATCAATTCTTTTGCGCCAATTGATGGTGTGGAATCAGTGTTTTCTGATTTTTGTTAAATCACTCCATTTCAACCTCATTCTCTGTTTTTTGTCAACTGTTGCAGATTTCTGTAATAAATTCATTTTACAAATAGGGGTTTGCACTTAATTTTTTTTTTTTTTTGTAAAATGCGGTGTCTTGGAGTTCCTTCTTTTCAAATGTTCATTTAGTCTTGATACTAGTGGCTGACCTTATCTGTAATGTGCCCATTAAAGTGGTTAGATTTGTGCTCTACTGCTCATGAATGTATAATGCACAGACAAAGTATGGTAACTTATTTTCATGGCAATTTAGTATCTGTTTTGGTCATCTTTTGTGTTTGGTGAGGGAGCAGCTTGCTTGCTGTGTACTATTAGAACCAGTTCATTTGATGTGCTTCTCTGTGCTTTGGTATAGGCCCTCGTTAAAAGACTTGATTTGTATGGGAGGTTAAATGGTCATCAAGGTTGCGTAAACTCAGTTGAATTCAACTCCACTGGTGACTTTCTTGTGTCTGGCTCTGATGACAGGCAAGTTATGCTCTGGAACTGGGCTACTAAGACATTAAGATTGTCGTATCCTTCAGGCCACTTGGACAATATATTTCAGGCAAGAATCATGCCATTCACAGATGATTGTAAAATAGTTTCTGCAGCTGCTGATGGCCAGGTAAATTTCTTCACAATTTTTTTTACTCCGTTTTTATTTTTTTGTAGGTATGCTGCATTTCTGTTCTTTTTTTTTTTGGTATTTGCTGCCTAAAAAGTATAAATAGGTATTTGAGATTGTTTCCCCAACTTACTACTTTTCACGAACATTGCAAGCTAAGATGCAGGGTGGTAGAGATCGAAAAGGGATTGGATGAACTTAAATTGAAGAATTGAATTTTATTATTTATTTTAGTATTATTTTATTAGTTAAGGAATATTTGTTTGGTTAGGAGTATTAGTTAGAGTTTAACTAGGAAATTATTATAGAGTTTTAGTAGGATAGGGATTTAAGAGTTTGATTATTAAACTCTTTTAGTATTTTAGTAGGAAAGTAATTTTTATTTTAGTAGGGGACTTTGCCTATAAATAATGGTCCAATCCCAACTATTTTGATTAGAATGATTATGAATAAGAATTGAGTATTCTCTGCGGATATTTATGTGTTTCTTCACTGATTCCTTGCGAGGATGAGGAAAACCCCTTCCACCCTTCTTATTTTTTCTTCTCTTTCTATTCTCTGATTTCTAATCCTTCTCCGATCTGCATCAATTGGTATCAGAGCCCAATTTCGATTTGTGAAAAAAAAAATTTACTGTTCATCACGAAGTACTGTTAAAAAGAAAAAAAAATTTCTCTAAATTTTACACCAATCAAGATGGTGACTAATGACGAATTAAGTGCTAGAATTGAAGCACATGATTTGTGATTAGATTTGCTCCAAGGATCAGTGGATTCGTTCCAAACATCAATGAAATATATACATGAAGGTATTCACAAGTTGGTTGCCATGTTTGGAGTTAAGCTCTCAAATAAGGATCTTGTGAACAAGGTAAAGTTTGATTCATCTTCTTCATCCATTGATCATCAACAAATAGTTGAACAAGTTTTGTCCCGACAAGTTTCTCCACAACAGTAAGTTTCAGTTCAATTGAATGATGAGATAAACTCAGATAACGTTGATGAGCCTAAAAGTTTTCCTCATCATATATTAATTGCTTTTGATAAGCTAATCTCAAAGGATGTTCTTACAGAAGAAGTTAAAGGAGTTTCAATAGGTGTTACTACAAATCAAGTTGCTATTTTGTCTCCACTGGATTATATGCTTCCTTCACCTATAATAGTGTATGTGGGTAAGACTGTGATGGATGCAATGCACGAAGGGATTATTTTCTACTATGGAGATCTACAATGCTATTTTTTCGGAATACAAACTTTTTCAATTTTTTTGGAGTATTTGTGGCCTTCCAATTCTTCGGAGAAGAGTTTTTTTCAGCCGAGGAGAAATGATAGAGATCGAAAAAGGATTGGATGAACTTAAATTGAAGAATTGAATTTTATTATTTATTTTAGTATTATTTTATTAGTTAAGGAATATTTGTTTGGTTAGGAGTATTAGTTAGAGTTTAACTAGAAAATTATTATAGAGTTTTAGTAGGATAGGAATTTGAGAGTTTGATTATGGAACTCTTTTAGTATTTTAGTAGGAAAGTATTTTTTATTTTAGTAGGGGACTTTGCCTATAAATAATGGTGTAATCCCAATTATTTTGATTAAAATGATTATAAATAAGAATTGAGTATTCTCTACGGAGATTTATGTGTTTCTTCACTGATTCCTTGCGAGGATGAGGTAAATCCCTTCCACCCCTCTTATTTCTTCTTCTCTTTCTATTCTTTGATTTCTAATTCTTCCCCGATCTGCATCACATGGACACTCTTAAGATGGTGGCTTATCCACGTCGCGACACTTCTTGGATACTATCGGACACGCATCTAATACTCTTTTATCGGTATCTATAGTTAAAAGATAAAATTTTAGTTTCCTAATGTGATGTTTCTAACACTTCTTTTGGTAATATTCTCACACTTATTTAGGTCGTGTCTAGTGTCTACTAGTAAAAGCTAAACACCCGTTGACACGTAATTAACAAAACTTAAAAGTTTGACAAATGACTTATTTATGAAAGAATTAAGAATGTAAAATTCTTAAACTAGGTCTGTTAAAGTTCTGCTTAAGCAATTTGTCTATTAAAAATGGATATTATCGAGTCCTAGGATTCTTTAGTCTAAAAATTCACGCCAGACGTAAGATAAACTGCATTTTTGATGCATAAATTATGATTATCTGTAATGTGTTTCCGATGCATCCGCTTACGTTTTTGAGACATGCCATGTTCGCGGATACGCGTGTCATATCTGTATTTTGTGTTCATATCCATGCATGCTTTTTAGATTGCAAGTCGGTCCAGAATGTCCATTTTAATTTTTTTCAGGCTAATTATTTTGGCTATATTTATGAATTATCTCCTAACCTTCATGTTTGTTCCCTTTTTTTAGTTTTTTTTTTTTGATATAACTTTGTTCACCTAAAGTGAAGCGTTTTTATAATGTCGGATATATAGTCCTTATGCATTTATAAACACCTTATGATCTTGTAGAAAGCCAAATGAAAATTTAACAAGGTTATGATCTTCTATAGAACAAAATGATATAAAAGGGTCTATGTAGCCAGCAAATCTTTTTTGGACATGGTTTTGCTAGGTCAAGTTGAGGTTCTAAGGCAATCCATGACAACTGATTGAGCTATCGCGACTCTTTCATTTTTTTTTTTGGCCGCTAGAATGTATC
The DNA here is from genome assembly GCA_023539305.1 of Ilex asprella. Classification (NCBI taxonomy): domain Eukaryota; kingdom Viridiplantae; phylum Streptophyta; class Magnoliopsida; order Aquifoliales; family Aquifoliaceae; genus Ilex; species Ilex asprella. Next base: position 13,681,815 of record CM042195.1, read on the forward strand.
CGGGCCTTTTACAATGCCCTTCTAATTCTCTTCAGCAAATCTTGTCTCCTGAACTGCATGCACCATGTGACCATCGAGATAAATCCTTGGGATGGCCCCAAGAGTTTTTTTTTTTTACCTTATTGCTGTGTTTTAATTTTAGAAGTTGGCCCAAATAAGAATATAAGTTCAAACTCGACCATTTTTGACTCTGCTTACCTAGTTTCTTTCACCATTATGAAAAATTTCCCAATTGCAGGTCAGGCTTGGCCAGTTGTCGGAGAATGGTCAAGTTGACACAAAAAGGTTAGGTAAGCACCAAGGTCGTGTGCACAAGCTTGCTGTGGAGCCGGGAAGTCCTTACATTTTTTACAGCAGTGGCGAGGATGGTTTTGTTCAACATGTAGGTTAAATCAGTAGTGATTTCCTGATAAAAGCGTTCTGTAGTTCTCATTTTTTATTTCAGGGTTTCTATTTCTTCTACAGTTTGATCTGCGTAGTAATCATGCTACGAAGCTTTTCTGTTGCTCCTCATTCACAGAAAACAACAAGCAGTCTTCAAGGAGCCTAAGGTTGAATGCCATTGTTATAGACCCAAGAAATCCTAATTATTTTACCTTAGGGGGTTCAGATGTATATGCACGGGTGTATGACATCAGAAAATGCCAATTGGATGCATCAAGTAAACAAGATATACCCATCAACACATTTTGCCCTCGTCACCTGATTGAGACATATGATGTTCACATTACGGCATTGGATTACTCTAACACAAGTGAACTGCTTGTCTCTTACAATGATGAGCTCATTTATTTGTTTCAAAAGAACATGGGGTTGGGTCCTTTACCATTGTCTGTCCCACATGAAGAATTGCAGAAATTGGAAGGGGCACAAGTTTACTCAGGGCATAGGAATTCTCAAACAGTTAAAGGAGTGAGTTTCTTTGGTCCCAATGATGAGTACATCTTGAGCGGGTCTGATTGTGGTCACATATTTATCTGGAAGAAGCGGGGAGCTAAGCTTGTGCGTTTAATGGTAGGTGATCGACACATAGTAAATCAACTGGAGCCTCATCCGCATATGCCTGTTCTTGCTACCTGTGGTATTGAAAAGAACATAAAGCTCTGGGCTCCTATGTCAAATGACATTCTTCCTCTGCCTCATAATGTTGAAGAGGTACCATTTGTTTGTTGTACTTATTCATTTACTTTTGGGGTTTCTAGTGAATATCCTTCAGGTACCTGGATTTTTTTTGCTGACTTGTTTCCACAATTTGCTTGTTTGTGAAAAGATAATCGAGTCTAACAGGCGAGGAAGAGAGGACCATTCGCGGGTTACACTCACTCCTGATGTAATCATGCATGTTTTGCGGCTGCATAGGAGGCAGGCATTGGCTTACATTGAAAGAAGATACAATAGAGCTGATATTGAGAGTGATGATGAAGATGAAGGTGCGGCTTATCTTTTAGGATTTTCCGACAGTGATGTCTCCTCGGAGGAAAGTGTTACAGGAAATTCCAGGGAGTGCAACATTAGCTAGAGCTGTGCACTTAATCAGTAAGTAAAATTTTGGTCTTCTTTTCTCCTCTAACTCATTGGTTACATTTAGCATGAGTTCAAGTCATTCCATGGGTGGTTATATAAGAGTTCTCCATCCTAAAATAAGGAGGATACCTTGATTGCTTGAGTCTCTAATCGTAAGTTGTAATCTTCCTATTAGTGATTGTGACAGGTTTTATAGGACATACCACCTTGGGTCAGATGAGACTTTGGGGCATACAGTAATTACAAGCATAGCTAGCGCCATACCAATAGTAGGATATACCATGGTGACTTGGCTTTACTGCTCCTTAAAAGTTGCCATTTGCATTTCAAATTCATTGCTTCAATATAAATAGGTTGTAACAAATCTAAGGATTTTCGATGTACAATATCGTCTTATGTCTTAGCAGCCATGAACGAACTGGGGTCAATGTTTACAATCTGTCATTCTGGTGTCATCTATTGCTCTTTGTTGGGGTTTAGGTCATCCATCCATCTTAAGCTTCCTATTGCTAGTCTTATATTGCTCTTTGGTGGAGTTTAGTCCATCCATCCATCTTATGTTTGTGCATAGGTGTAGATAATTTTGTGCGGTTTGAAGGACAAAAACATTAAAAACAAGAATCTTGGCTTGCCTACTTTTGGGAGAGTATAATCTGGCGGACCCCGAGAATAACCTCCCTCTGCTTTTCCTTCCCTTCTCTCCTATTAATCATGGGAATTCTTACCAATTTTTTCTCTTTCCCTAGCTCGGGGCCTTTTTCACTATTATTATGGAAAAAGCCCTACCTTTTTAGGTGTTCTCAGACGGCAAGCCTTGACGAGCTTCTGCTGGATAGTTGGTCCTATTACAATTACCACCTGCATAAGTGCTACGTGCCCCTAATTTCTCTGAGGACACCACCATTGGCAACTTGACGTCAAGTATTGGGGCTAACCACAATGAAATAGGCTTGAATTAAGATATATACTGTCTTTTTGTTGATCTTTCCAAACCATGATTCGCAATCAAGCTAGAGAAAGACGAAGCAAATGTTGTCCTAATGAAATGAGTGGTAGTATAGTAGAACCTAGGAAGCACGGATACTTTCCGGGGGTGCCGTGACAGTATTGGACACGTATCCGACACGGACACGGCCGGACATGTGTCCGACACGGCTAGAAGTGTCCTGAACAGTGAACTCAGTTAGACACGGTCAGGACACGTCTAGGACACGGTCAGGACACGTCTAGGACACGGTCAGGATACGTCTAGGATACGGTCAGGACAAGGTCAATAATTTTTTTATTAAAAAAACAACTTTTAACTATTAAAATTTTATTTTTTTTAATATATTTTTTGTTTCGTAACTTATATACTATGAATGTTAATAGATGCAATGATGTTTGATGAAAATAGTGGATATTTAATTTGATCTATTTCAATTTTAATCAAAAAATAATATTTGCTAAGTCTTATTATTAATATTGTTGTAATATATGCTTTATTTTTAATATATTACAACTCTATTATTATTTAAAAAATATATTATATTATTTTTAATAGCCGTATCCTTACTGTACCTGTGTCCTATATTTTTTAACTTTGTCGTATCCCGTATCCGGATTGTATCGGATACGACACCTGTGTCAGCATCCGTGCTTCCTAGAGTAGAACATTCATTCTTATTGCTGCTTCTTGCTTAAGACTAGAAGCTAGTATTGAGACTGTTATTCTGTCACCCTATCTAGTAAGAGCCTCTAAAGCCGAACATGTTTGTTGTAATCAATATGAGGGCAGGGCCCAATCTGCCCTCCTTTCAAGCAGATGATTTGTGATGTCAAACATTTTTAGCTATTATCTTTTGTTTTCTCGTGCTCAATGGTAGCACGTCACATCGTCACATCACAATCTGAAATACATAAAAATGCTCTGGTAAATAAGATTGTAAGTAAAAAAAAATTCAGTCGAAAAAAAATACTATTTAACAAATCCATCTACAATGCAATGCTAAAAGTGAAGCCTCTTACAATGCAAATGAATTTTCTCAATCGTTTACCATTATATAATTGGGCTTCATGTGTGGGTCCCATAATGTTGAGCCATGGAAATTGAGCAAAAATTAGAGAAATTTCAACGTAAAAAAGGATTCATTATACATTTTCCATTGGGTTATGATATCTCTCAAAGTAGATAGAAAATATCATGCATCTTTGCTTCTTTTCAACATTTCAAGACCTTCGGAAAAGCTTGAGGATGGTACCCAAAAGTTCTAATACAAACACTTCTCTAACCCAGTAAACGAAACAGCCAAGCATCTTACTTGATTTACAATCTACATCATTTCTCTGGTTTAGAACTATGGTCGAACACCTCCTCAGCATTTTGATACTTGTACAACCAGGCGCATACAAGATAATACACAAAGTTCAACAGTGAAAGTGAAGCACACACCCAATACACATTATCTAGCCTCCCATCATTTATATTGTCTGGTAACCACCCTGTTACCCTTCGAAGAAGATCGATCACGCTGTTGCCCAAATAATAGGAGATTCCCATGAACAACGCGACCATGGCAGTTGATGTGCTTTTCAGTGTTGCAGGAAATTCTTGGTAGTAAAATGCAACATTTCCAGGAAAATGAAATGCTTCCCCAATACCAACAATGGCCAACTGGGGAACCAGCCACAAGACTGACATGGGTACAACAGCACCATTTTGATCTTGGAGGTGGTGAGATTTTTCCATTTTGAGCCGACTCGACTCCACCAGAGCTGCCACCGCCATGCTGAGCCCCGTCAATACATGGCCGATCCCAACTCGTTTGAGAGGTGTCAATGGTCGGCCACTGAACTTCTCCAAGGTGGGAAACAAGATTCTGTCAATGAAGATAATAGTGATGGAAGTGGAGATCAGTATGAAGACTATTATGGAACCAGATGGGATTTGAAAATGGGATCCAAGGTGACGATCCATTGTTAGAGCTTGGATTATTGGCAAGCTGGATTGGATAACAATTGGGATGGACAAGAATACTCCAGTTGACCATAGTGGGAAGATTCTGATTAGGCTTTTGAAATCTTCTACTTGTTGCACTGGGCATAGCTTCCAGGGTTTTGCAATGGAGCCATCTGGTCCAATGTCTCCTTCAGTTTTCAGTGCTGCGCGATTCAGGAACCTGTATGATAAATAGGACAGGCTATCCTTTGATCAAAGAAATCAAATTTGCTCGGCTTACAAAGTAGTAATAATCTTATGGAATGAGACTTATCACTAGATAGTCTAGATGAACTCTGTAGTGATATAGACAAGTGCATTTGCGATCTGTAATGTTCCAGATTCGGATTGTATAGTATTATCTGTTTTGAATTAGGCCTACACAACTTTAAGACAGTATTGTGCATTGAAGGTTTAAGAGTTTTTCAAGAATTTCACACATACTTTATCCAACAATGTGATATGGGTGTGGGTTGCCAAGATTTGTCCCCTTAGGACCATACTACGTATAGGACTTAGCCAAGCCCAAGTCATGTTGATTTTGGAAGATGGCTCAGTCTAGGGCATGGCTCCTATCATGTTAGTTGTCTCTGTCCCAAGTCATTGGCCTTTTGGATCATGGTGTCCATATCAAGTGGTTTCCACTACCTAAAGGCTAATGACCGTAATGTCATTTGTAGTATTCCAAATCTGCATTGCATAATATTATCTGCTTAGTTTTGGGCTCGGACAGTTTTAAAATGTGTTGTATAATGAAGATTTAAAATTTACATTTATCGTGCATTTCACACCCATATGGTAAGATATGTATTTCAATGTAAATGTATTTATAAAGCTTTCTTACTTGAAGAATTGTGTAGGTGTTGCAGCCATCGTGGTTGTGGACCCATCATGCAACTCCTGGTAATAATTTTCATCTTTCATGGAGATCTGTACTTTCCTTTTGTTCACAGCTGCAACTACAACACGAGCCAAACCCATGAATGGGCTCCCTTGTGGCCTAACTTGGCGATAAAAAGGGCTTCCCAACAAGAAAATGGCTAATCCCAGTACATTGGCTGCAACACAAATCCCAAACCCCGACGCCCAACTCACGTTGTCTTGAACGTAGACGATGGCCGTGGTGCTTATGACAGAGGGTACGTACAGAGCGACAAGGTACCAGTTGAAGAAAATGCCTTGGTGCTTTGGCTTATCAAATTGATTTGCTCCCATTGTTGCTAGTGTGAAGCGTGTACCCCCTACTCCTAAAGCTGACAGAACTAAACCAGCATATAGGATTACTAATTGGATTTTTGATGGGTCTGTGCACAAGTTTGATCCATTGTCACACTGGGAAGGCCTCAAGGGTTCAAGTCCTGCAGTTAGGACTAAGAGTACCATACCCTGCAAGCAAATTAAAATTAATTTTGACTAAAAAATGTTTTTTGCCCATAGAGACGAGAAAATAAAACCAAATCTAATGGTAGATAACATTTTTTGAAGTAATTATTTACCCTTTTTTTTAATAGTTTTTTTTATACCTCTTTTTTTTTAAAAATTATCTGGGTTTGCCCAATTTCTTTAAATTTGATTTCATGTATAACAATTTATATATGTGCATGCACAAGTTTAATTATTATTTACATGTGATGTATAAGGTTTACTTTTGTTTAATAGTGACTAGGCATGCTTCTTGTATGAAAATTAATCAAAAATTACTTAAATAAAAATGTTACCAAAGGATATATAGCTGGTTATTAAGTTCAGTAATGCTGTTGTGATATACAAAGTTAGACTAAATTCTTTGACATATGATGAATCAAGTGATAAAGTTTCAATTAAAAAGTTCAACGGTTATAGTTGCAATAATGTTATATTAATATTATTTGGACTTAATTTACTGACTTAATACATCACAACTATTGAATAAAAATTATTGGGATCTACTATCAATTTAATGATTCTAATGCATTAGGTGAATAAATTAAGTCCAATAAAAATTCCTCATAATTTTATTAGACCATGTAATTGTCACGTTGTTATGTTAAAATTTTAGATTTCACTAATATTATTCGCGTCAAACAAGTGGGAATAGGTAAGAATTTTCACTTTTTATCAGAAAAATAACTT
>CM042195.1:13708427-13731645 GCA_023539305.1 Ilex asprella
AGATTTTTTTATCTTTGGGGTGCAAATTGAGATTAGAACGATCTTTCGGGGTGCAATTTACAATTAACCCTTTAAACAATCATAATCTATTGATTTTAATTTTTATAGTTTAATAAATAATTATTATGGTTTATTTTTTGTAATAGAAATAAAAAAATCGTAACACAAAAAAAGAAGAAAAGAATTTGTATTTACTAGAAAGTGAGTGAAAATGAGGGTCTTAGTTTACTAGAGGAGAGAGAATGATTACAAATGAATGGTGTTTTGGTTGACTAGTTAAAATAATTTTTTTAACCCTAGGGTTTTTTTTTCTAAAAAAAATATTTTAGTATATTATTAATAATATGGGTTGGGGTTCATGAGCCCAAACTATTCAAATTTATTTTTGATTGTATTTAAATTTTTATAAGATTTTTTTTAAGGTCTAAAATCTTATAGATTTAAAATTTTTGATTTGGACTAACTATGCATATAAATAATTTGGAGCCTTCTTAAAATAATATGGGGCCTAAAGCCCAGGTTTGTTGGGCTTGTGATATGGCCAGACTCCGGCCGTTGATAACAAACACCGACACCACCCCAATTCTAGGCACGCCCACCAAAACTAATCTAATCTTTACCAAACACCAACCAACCCAAAGAGAATGAGCAATTGAGAAAAAAGAGAATAAGATCATTGCAAATGCTCCAACCACAACCCAGACGCTAATCACTACTACAGATGTAGTAGCTTCACCACGAACAAAGATCCTATACGGGATAATTCTTGCAATCGATTTGAGGTAGCGATCGGATGATTGGTGAACCCTGAAACAACCACAAGGTTAGGAAAAAGGGTTCAGGCGTCTGCCCGGCTTATCCCCTCCGAAGCTTAAGTCAGTAAGAGTCGGAGGATCAAGTTCAATTCAGTGTATTTTATGGTTCGTTTTTGCGTACCTTTGTTCATTTTTCTGAAGGGTATTTATACCTGGACTTGAAATGATTGTTCTAACATGGAGGTCCCCTCAGCATTTAATGCTCTTCAGACTTACCCATGCGCAATGATTGATTTTCACCTGGATTACCGTGTCATTAATGCTCGGTGGACGAGGCCAGCCCTCGGGGCTACGCCGAGAACTCACTGCCACCTCCGAGTACTTGAGTACCTACGAACGGCGTCTGACACCTACTTCATAGCAGTCGGCGTCTAGGGGCTATCACCCCTAGTTATGTGCTCGGCGTCATAACCATTAATGCACCCACTCATGGTTGTCAGTTTTGGTCTTCGAGGGTGCTGAGGCTCATTAAATGCCCTGCCTGACTCGCTCACATCTCCATAAATGTTGGGTCACGTCGTATTAATTGCTTATCAGAGGTGGTACTCAGCTTCACAAAAATATCTTTCCTCGGCTTCACCATTTGGCTTCCCTACCCTTCTCGACTTCAATACTTGGCTATTCGTCATCCACGCCTGTACACCTGTCACCTTGGGGGTCGTCAAGTCGCCTTGAGTCACTTCAACTGCCCCCCAGCCTCCACCCTTTTTTGCAGCGTGGGACAAATGGCACAAGGAGAGTGGAGGCTTACTGAACATGCTCATTTAATGAAGGACGGTTACTTGCACGTCTTGAGCCGCCCTTTTTAAATCCTCTAATGATGAGTGTCTTCTCGATTCCCGCTCTCTCATCTGCCTATAAATAGGGAAAGTTTTGGCCATTTGAGAACTTTGCAATTCCGAACTTCCCTCAAGCCATCAACTCCCGAGCACAACCTGTTCTTTCCTCTGAGAACTCCTTCATGAAGAACTGTTCTGTAAGTACACTCCTCACCGTCTTCCTCTTCTCTTCCCCTGTCTTGACTCATGGCCAGAGATCGTAGAGGTGAGGTAAGGGACCCCCAACCATCCAAAACCTATAAGTTAAAGAAGACTGTTGTGAATGAGGACAACATAGATGCCTTTAGAGCCAAATACCAGATCCCTGAACGAGTATTCACCTTCCCTTTCCACCCCACCCGTCACAGTAGGGACCAAGGGTGTGCAAAAATGCTATCTTTTTATATCAAGGCCATCATGGAAGGAGGGCTGACCTTCTCTCTCCCTCCCCTCGTGCTCAAGCTGTTAATGCAGCTGAAGTTGTTCCCCCTACAGTGTGGGGTAAACTTCTTTAGGATAGTTATGGGCGTCATAGACATCAATGCTCGGCTTAGGGTAGACTTGGGGATAGGTGAGATTTTATTTTGCTATGATCTAATGCTAGTCGTCGGGGGAAGATACTACCTCAAAGCCAGGGACCCCTCAATGTACCTGGTCATGCACATGCCAGACTCGGACAAGGGGTACTTTGACGATCTGGTCATGCTCAGCGGAAGCTAGAAGGAGGGGACAAGGCCCGAGTATGAAGAATTGTACTGCCCCAAAGTGCCGAGAGATGAAGGTGTGTGGTGTACAAACTGAGATTTTGTTTGGCATATTATAACTTAAGTTTCTAACCTTGCTTTTCTCTTTTGTAGAAGGATATCGGCGTGATTCTACTTAGCCTTTGAAATCACAGGTCAAATTTGACGACCTGTTGAAGGTTTGGTCCTCCGACCCCTCCAACGAGCTTGCCCGAGCAGCTCACGCCCTACTCGGCTAAACCCCGTCTTATAGTCAATTCTCCCAGATCCCTCCGCCCTTCAACCCTAGACACTGGGAGGACAATTCTTCGTCAGAGGCAGACGCCGAGAGAACTCCTTCACCCGTACCTTCTCCTCCAGCAGAAATGTTCAACCTTCCTCCTCTCTCCGCCGCCGACATGGAAGCCGCCGCTGCTCGGCGAAGAAACAGGCTCTCGGGACCAGGAGGGTCCCTTAGTGCGGGCACAATTATTCCCTCAACACCCGTGCCAAGCGTGGATGCGGCCCCTCCTCCTCCTCATCGTCAACAAACGGGGCGCACCACTGCCCCTTCAGGGAGCCTACCCCCAAATCCTCCAGCTCCCCTCCCCAAAATTCAAACAAGGGGAAAAAGACCTCGGGAGCACGAGGTACAGGAAAAGAGCCCGTCCTCAGAGGATCATCAGCAAAAACACCGTCATGACGCACCGGTGCCGTCCATATCTGCCGAGTGGATGGCCAAGGCCGACACCCGAAGGGGACACCCGGTACTGGAGGCCGACTCCATCATTCGAGACCAGGAGGTAGCGTTCGCCGTGGCAGGAACTTTCTAGTTCGCGGCCGACATGAGCGTTCATGAGAGCCTACCTGACAACCGGCTCCTCTTAAGTGCTCTTTAGAACAACATGGTAGTAAGTAAAGCTCCTTCAACTCCGTTCTGTGTTCCCTTCGTTTCCCTAACTCGTTTCCTACTTTCTTTCCAGGCTTGCCAGCAGATGAGGGTCATCATCGATCGTTTCTGGGAGTTCAAGCAGGCGGCGAGGAGAGCCGACGGGGCCTTGAAGGCTAAAGACGAGTTCATCAAGGGGCTAGAGGCGACTCTGGCCGACCAGACCAAGCACATCACCGAGCTTATCTGCCAGCGCGACGCCGTGAACGCTGAACTGTAAAAGGTGAAGGCGAGCGAAGCGGAGGCAGTCAAGAAGGTCGAAGAGTATGAGCTCAGGGTGTCGGAGGCCGACAACAGAGTTCAGGAGTCCGAGGGCATCATCAATGACTTAACTGCCCGAGTGGATGCCTTGATGACGGAGAATGCGGGGGAGGAGGAGAGGCTACAAACTGAGTGCCGCCGAGTCTGACTGGAGACCCAAGACCAGATGGTCCCCGCCTTCGAGGAGGCCAAGGCCATAGCTTATCGGGACGGCTGGGTGGCAGCCTTGCACGCCGCCCTGGTGAACCCGACTGACGAACTCTTTAAGAGGCACAGTACTCTTGGGGGGACCGAAGTCGAGGTCCGTCCTGAAATGCAACCAGACGCTGGGGTAGGCGAAGCGGCCGAGGGAACTCTTGCAGCCATTACAGTTAGTGGTGGATCTGATAGCCTCTCACCTGTCATCGCCGACCAAGACCCCGATCTGCCCCTTTGTCGGTTGAAAATCTTACAACTCATGAAGCGAGGTGAACCCGGCTGAAGACTACCTGCTTGTCTTTCCTTTTTCTTTTCAATATGTATGCTTCTGGGGACGCAAAGCCCTATTTTGACTTTGTAATGAAATCTCCGATCATTTTTCCATTTCTTGGCATGCGCATATGATTTACCTTCAGGCCGTTATTTCTTCCATACATGTGTTCTTTCGCATTTTCTCTTGTAATCACTGGCTAGTTTCGAACCACGTTGATCAGGAAATGAACCATAAGTGTCGAAATAACTAAGGCAACGAGGCTTCATGTACTCATCGGGACCGAGATACGGACCCACTAGTTTGTAATCATAAGTGATAAATAACTAAGGTACCGAGGTTTCACGTACTCATCGGGACCGAGATACGGACCCGCTAGTTCGTAATCATAAGTGCTAAATAACTGAGGCAGCTAGGCTTCGCGTACTCATCGGGGCCGAGGTATGGACCTACTAGCTCTGAGGTGAGCCTAGTGTAGGGGATTTAACTCGTCATCCTCGCACTCCAAGATCCTTTGGAACGACTCCAAAATCTTTTCTACGAACACGGTGCGATCATCATGCCGTGGATGAAAAACGAGCAAACCCTTTAACTATTGATCTTCGTAACGCTGTCACCAACCCTTTTCCGGGGTTGCAACCCTAATCGACCTAGGGATCATTTCGTGTTGCTTAGTAAAATATTCCCATCGCAAACCAAGTGCTCGATGAACGCTTTCCCTAGAGGGTCATTTCCCATTCAGGAGGCTTGCTCCTGCCATATATTTGGACTTTGGGGTCTTTCAGACTATATCATCGGGGTCGAGTCCTTGTCGGGAAGTACTTTTCTCTATTTTTGAGACCGTGTCTCTCTCGGTCGAGAGCTCGTCTCGTTCTGATTTTGAGGGCATGGCACAAAGGGATGAGTCTTACACTCCTCAGGACCATGCCTCTAGTGACCGAGAGCTCGTCTCGTGCTGATTTTAAGGGCGTGGCTCCAAGGGAGGAGTCTTACACCCCTCAGGACTCTGTCCCTAGCGACCGAGAGCTTGTCTCGTGCTGATTTTGAGAGCGTGGCTCCAAGGGAGGAGTCTCACACCCCTCGGGACTGTGCCCCTAGTGGCCGAGAGCTCATCTTGTGCTGGTTTTGAGGGCGTGGTTCCAAGGGAGGAGTTTCACACCCCTCGGGACCGTGCCCCTAGTGACCGATAGCTCGTCTCGTACAGGTTTTGAGGGCGTGGCTACAAAGGAGGAGTCTTACACCCCTCGAGACTGTACCCCTAGCGACCAAGAGCTAGTCTCGTACTGGTTTTGAGGGTGTGGCTCCAAGGGAGGAGTCTTACACTCTTTCGGACTGTGCCCCTAGCGACCGAGAGCTCGTCTCGTGCTGGTTTTGAGGGCGTGGCTCCAAGGGAGGAGTCTTACACGCCTCGGGACTGTGCCCCTAGCGACCGAGAGCTCGTCTCGTGTTGGTTTTGAGGGCATGGCTCCAAGGGAGGAGTCTTACACCCCTCGGGACCGTACCCCTAGCGACCAAAAGCTCGTCTCGTGCTGGTTTTGAGGACGTGACTCCAAGGGAGGAGTCTTACACTCCTCGGGACCGTGTCCCTAGCGACCGAGAGCTTGTCTCGTGCTGGTTTTGAGGGCGTGGCTCCAAGGGAGGAGTCTTACACCCCTCGGGACCGTGCGTGAGACAAATAAAAATAAAAAATTGAATCTGGCTTAACAAAAGTATTTTTTTAGGTTTTATACATTCCAAAGTCGGATTACATCATTGCCACTCATATCTTGCAGCTTGTATGCGCCGGTGGCCCCCACAACAGTTACTTTGTAAGGGTATTTACAATTGGGCCCGAGTTTCCCTTCAGCGGGTTCTCGAACAATGCCAACTGCCCTCCTCAGCACCAGGTCTCTAACTTTGAAATCCCTTGCTCGGACCTTCCTTTGATGTCGTCTTGATAATTCACCTTGGTACTTGGCCAGCTTGATGGACGCCAGTTCTTTCCTTTCTTCAGCTAAGTCGAGATCTTTTGCAAGCATCTAGTCATTGTTTCTCAAACCAAATGCTTGGCTTCGAATCGTCAGGAGCCCTACTTCCAATGGAATGACGGCCTCGACCCCATATGTTAAAGCGAATGGTGTTTCGCCTATCGAGGTTCTCGGTGTGGTTCTGTAGGCCCATAGCATGTTGAACAATTCCTCGGTCCATTTTTTTTTTGTTTTCTCAAGCCTTTTCTTGATCCCGGCCAACACAGTTTTATTGGACACCTCTGCTTGCCCATTACTTTGGGGATAGACTGGGGTAGAATAATAATTGCGTATTCCAAACCCTGAGCAAAATTCTTTGAAAGGACCACTATTGAACTGAGTGTCATTGTTCGAGACGATCGCCCTGGGGATTCCGATCCGAGTGATTATGTTCTACCATATGAATTTCTTCGTCTTGGTATCTCTGATACGGCTCAGGGGCTCAGCTTCAATCCACTTGGTGAAATAATCTGTTGCTACTAACAAAAATTTTTTGCCTAAGGGGGACTTTGGGAGCGGCCTGACAATATCTATTCCCCATTGAGAGAACGGCCATGGGCTAGTCAGCAAATTCAGGTATCCTGCCGGCAGCCTGATGATGGGAGCGAATTTCTGACACTTCTCGGATTTTCAAACGTATTTCTTTGCATCATTCTGCATGTAGGGCCATCAATACCCTTGCGTCATTGCTCGATGCGCCAGGGATCTATCTCCAGTGTGACTTCTACATACGCCCTCATGGATCTCGTAAAGCAAAGGTTCCACTTTGTCTTCGGGGACACAAAGCAAATGGGGTCCGAAAAAGAATTTCCTGTATAGTTTCTGATCGGCGGATATCCAGAACCTGGGAGCCTTTAGCCTAATCTTCCTTGCTTCCCTCGCATCCTTAGGGAGCACGCCTTCCATCAGATATGCAATAATAGGTTCCATCCAGCCCGAGGGAGTTGACGGTGTCTTTATCGGCAACACTTGCTTGCAACCTGCTTCTTCTATGTTTGGTTTTTCTCGATTTTCAATAATGATAGGCCGAGTTAGCTCAGAGGCCAATGCCGAGGCTAAGCAGGCTAACGCGTCAGCGTGGTTGTTCTGATCCCTGGAAATCTGAGACACTTCTACCTTTTTTAATTTCTCCATCCTGGATTTCGCCTTTTGGCAGTACGCCTTCATCTTAGCGTCCCGAACCTCAAAATCACCACTGATCTGGTTCACCACTAACTGGGAGTCATAGAAAACCTGCAGCTGTTGGACCCCGACCGAGTAGGCTACATCAAACCCTACCAACAGTGCCTCATACTCGGCTTCGTTATTTGACGCTTTGAACCCCAATCTGATAGCTCGCTCTATTGTGAATCCTTCTGAATTAGCTAGTACCACCTCTACTCCTGTCCCCTTGCGTTCAAGGAACCATCGACGTGAAGACTCCAGAGTCCAGAAGTATCGACCTTCGGTGGGAACTTGGGCGCAGAGAACTCGGCCACGAAATCAGCGAGGATCTGTCCCTTGATTGAAGTACGAGGTTTGTATCGTTTGTCGAATTCTCCGAGCTCTACTGCCCACTTGGCGATTCTTCCTGATAAATCGGTTCTTTGAAGAATGGGCCTGAGAGGGCTGTCGGTCAATACTTCTATGATGTGCGCCTGAAAATAGTGTCTGAGCTTCCTCGCCGAGATGACTAAGGTCAATGCCAATTTCTCCATCGACAAGTATCTTGTCTCTGCGTCGAGGAAGGACTTGCTCATAAAGTAGATGGGCCTCTGCCCCCCTTTGCACTCCCTTACCAGAGCACCACTGACAGCTTCCTCTGAAACGGACAAGTATAGGTAGAGAGTCTCCCCTGCTGATGGTATAGACAAAGTCGGGGGGCGCTTAAGGTATTCTTTAATTCCTTCAAGTGCCAGGTCATAGTCCTCGTCCCAAACACCCTTCACTGCCCCCCTAAGCTTGGCAAAAAACGATTTGCACCTATCAGAGGACTTGAAAATAAATCGGTTGAGGGCGGTAAGAATGCCAGTCAACTTCTGGACATCTTTCATAATCCTCGGCGCCTGAATGTTTTGCACCGCTTGAATCTACTCAGGGTTGGCCAAGTATCCCAGAAATTTCCCCGAGCTTACCCCAAAGGCACACTTCGAGGCATTAAGTTTCAGATCGTAGTGCCGAAGTATGAAAAACGCGGCGCCGAGGTCGTTGATATGATCGTCTCCTTCCTTACTTTTAACAAGCATATCATCAATGTATACCTCCATGGTTATACTAAGCAAGGGTTTGAAAATCTTGTTCATCAGACACTGGTAAGTGGCCCCTGCATTCTTCAATCCGAACGACATTACTGTGTAACAATAGATCCCTCGAGGTATAATGAAAGTTGTCTTCTCCTGGTCTGTTTCCTCCAATGAAATTTGGTGATAACCTGCCTGAGCATCCATGAAGGTGATGCGTTTGTGGCCCGTGGTTGTATCCATCAACTGGTCAACTTTAGGAAGTGGGTATCCATCCTTAGGGTATGCATTATTCAGATCAGTGAAGTCCACGCAAACTCACCATTTTCCTTCCTTCTTTTTAGCGCACACTGTGTTGGACAGCCACTCGGGGAACTGGACTTCTCGAATGGAACCCCCGCTTAGCAACTTGTCCATCTCTTCGTCTACGACCTTTGTGTGATGCGGAGCTGTTCTGCGTGCCTCCTGCCTCACCGGCTTGTAATTCGGGTTAACATGGGTAATCACCTCAGGACTAATCCTAGTCATATCGGCCTGGGTCCATGCAAAGACATCAGAGTTTTGGCGCAGGAAAGAAGCCATAACCGTCCTCCCGACGTTATCCAGCGAAGATCCTATCAAGAAGTACCTCTCTTCATCATTGGGACTCAAAAGCACACTTATCAAAGACTCGGTAGAGCGGTCGGCTGGGTCCACTATCGGGTTATCCACCCTAAGCCGACTGAACTGTGATTGCTATTTAGCGACTACCTCCTTGGGGTCACGGTCCCCTGGCACAGTACCACGTCCTGTCTTCATCGTTGCATAGAAACAGTTCTTTGCAGCCAACTGGTCTCCCCGAATTTCCATGACGCCGTGCGGGGTGAAAAACTTTACTTTCTGATGATAATTGGAGTGGACTGCCTTCATAGCATGCAACCAGGTCCTCCCCATTATGGCGTTGTACGGAGAATCGGAGTCAATTACTAAAAATTCTACCAAAATTGAGACAATTGTCGCTCGTACCATCAAGGTGATTTTGCCGAGCGGAAGGACTCTAGAGCCATTGAAACCAAATAAGGGTGTACGAACGGGCTCCAAATCTACTCGGGTCAAGCCCATCTTCCGGAAGAGGTCGTCATACATCACTTCGGACGAGCTCCCTAAATCTACCAAGATCCTCCTCACATCATACTTGCCAATCCGCAATGTGATCACAAGTGCGTCATCATGTAGCAGAGCCACTCCTCCCAAGTCGGCGTCAGAGAAGCTGATAACCTTGAGATCATGGTAGGGCCTCTTGGAGGACTGCCCTTCCCATCCTTCTCTTTTTACCCTTAGTGCCTGTAAGACTCGTCTGTGCTCGGCTCGGAGAACGTTATATGTCAGTCTCTCAGCTGTGTAGGCATTTATAACGTTGATTACGGGGACGACCTCTCGGGGCAGCTCCGCCCTTTCCTCTGTCGTTCTCCGGCAGGGCCTCTGGTCAATGAACTCCCCAAGATGACTGTCTCAGACCAACTGTTCCAGAAAGGACTTGTACGCCCTGCAGTCTTCGGTCATGTGGCCCACGTCCTTATGATATGAACACCGAGCAGTTGGGTCCCTCGTGGCCGAGTCCCTTAACATCTTCGGGGGCCATCTGAAGTAAAGTCGGTCTTGTATTTTCCTCAACATCCTATAAATAGGTTCCTTAAAAACCGTATTGATTCCTTGGAAGGACATCCAGTTCGGTGGTGTGGCAGGCGTGCCTCTCCCAGCCGGCGACTCTCTGTCCCTCTTCCTTGGCATCGACTCGTGATCCCTTGCTCTTCTGTTCTTGGGGTCGGTGGTCTCTTCCTCGACTCGTGCATATTTATCTATCTGTGCCATCAGGTCCTTCATATCCTCAAGAACTTTCTTAGTAAGGGATCTGTAGAGGCTGGTGTCTCGGGATAACCCTAGCCGAAAGGATGCTGCTGCCATTGCCTTCGAGCATGCGTCCACCTTGTTAACCTCCTCCCAGTACCTTATTGCATACTGTCGAAGGGATTCTCTATTCTTGCGCCTAAGTGTCAGTAAGGCGTCGATGTCTTTCGGCCTCTTAGTGCTAGTAATAAATCGTGCTTTGAAGAGCTCCACCATCTGCCTCCAAGACCTGATGCTCTTGGGGGCCAGACCCTCATACCACTTCATAGCGGTGTCTCCCAGACTCATAGGGAAGACCCGACACAACACCCTCTGGTCAGTATCATAAATTGACATCAACTGCCTATAATGCCGAATGTGGCTTTTAGGATCAGTCCTTCCATCATACACCTTGAATCGGGGGACCGTGAATTTCTTCGGTATTTCGGTTTCCCTAATAGACTTCACAAATGGGGAGGAGATTTGATCTTCCTCGTCTCCCATGGGGTGCTGTTTCTGGCGTCTGCCATTGGGGCACACTCGGGGTTCTCCATCCCCCTTCGTCCCTCTCGCGGTGGACCTTCCTTGAGACTCCGATGCCATGGCACCCCTAGGAATCTCCCAACGGTGGTCCCCTCGTGATAGGCCAGTTTGATGGCGGTGTTCCCAGGACCCTTCACCAGGCGCTTACTTTCTCCAACTACGCGGATTCTGTCTGTCAGCTGAACACCCGCGCTGATTTCCCCCGGTGGTCTCTGGCCCTGCCTTCCAAGACTCCCCTCGGCCAGGACTTCGTCCCTCTGCTTCTAGGGCACGTCGGTTTGTATTCGCTGACTGCTCGAACTCTTCGAGCCTACGCCTCACCTTGGCGTTGTCCTTCTCGAGCTCCTTGATGTGTTTCTCTATACGTCTCTCCATCATCTCCACGATGTCACGAGTTGAGGGACCTTGGCCCCTAGATCCTGATCCACAGGGAACATTCGTTGCGAGGAACGTTCTCCTCCTGTTGACTGAACCACTGGGAGGCGAGCAGCCTCCACGTTCCTCATTCGTAAACCCCCTACTCCATCACCTTGGGATCGTGTGTTCACCATGATGCGACCGCTACAAAGGAAAGGTTTTTTGATTCCCACAGACGGCGCCAAATTACACGGGATAATTCCTGCAATCGATTTGAAGCAGTGATCGGATGACTGGTGAACCCTGAAACAACCACAAGGTTAGGAAAAGGGGGTCAGGCGTTTGCCCGGCTTATCCCCTTTGAAGCTTAAGTCAGTAAGAGTCGGAGGATCAAGTTCAATTCAGTGTATTTTATGGTTCGTTTTTGCGTACCTTTGTTCATTTTTCTGAAGGGTATTTATACCTGAACTTGAAATGATTGTTTTGACATGGAGGTCCCCTCAGCATTTAATGCTCTGCAGACTTACCCATGCACAATGATTGATTTTTATCTGGATTACCGTGTCATTAATGCTCGGTGGACGAGGCCAGCCCTCGGGGCTACGCCTAGAACTCACTGCCACCTCCGAGTACTTGAGTACCTACGAACGACGTCTGACACCTACTTCATAGCAGTCAGCGTCTAGTGGCTATCACCCCTAGTTCTGTGCTCGGCATCATAGCCATTAATGCACCCACTCATGATTGTCAATTTTGGTCTTCAAGGGTGCAGAGGCTCATTAAATACCCTGCTTGACTCGCTCACATCTCCATAAATGTTGGGTCACGTCGTATGTCAGAGGGGGTACTCGGTTTCACGAAAATATCTCTCCTCGGCTTCACCATTCGGCTTCCCTACCCTTCTCGGCTTCAATACTCAGCTATTCGTCATCCACACCAGTACACCTGTCATGTTGGGGGTCGTCAAGTCGCCTCGAGTCCCTTCAGATCCGATTACACCTTTTCGGTACCCAATGTTAAGCAGCGCTCCAGTTGCACCCATTCCGTCGAACAAGATGGTGTGGCAACTTACTTTGATGGCAATTCAATACATCTGATTGTGGTCATCTTGGTAGTCTGGCAAGGTAGCAGTTTGGTTGCAATGCACTAATACTAGTAGAACTGGGTCATTTGATTTACTTTCTGTGTGTTTTTTTTTTTTATATGCTTTTGTTAACAGACTTGATCTCTATTGAAATTCAATGGTCATCAAGGTTGCATATACAGATAAACTCAATTCAACTCCACTGGTGAATATTTTTTCAACTGACTGGGGCTACGAAGACATTAAAATTGTCATTTTCTTCCGGCCTCTTGGACAAAATATTTCAGGCAAGAATCATGCCATCCACAGATGATCGGAAAATAGTGACTGCAGCCGCTGATGGCCAGGTAAATTTCTACACAAGATTTGATATTTATTGCACAAAAGCTATACCGTAGAGCTATTTAGTTTATATATATATATATATATATATATTTACTATATAGAAAGTATAAAACTGTAATTTTTAAAAAAATATCACTGGCTAACTATTTTCATAAGCTACATGGTCCTTATGCATTTATTAAACACCTTAATTGTCTCTTCTTTTTCTTTTAGAGGTTAGTAGACAAAAATTATCTCGCATTTTGCCAATTCTTTTCTTTTAGAGTTGTGTACTTACTACTTAATCGGTAAGTAAAAATTTCGTGTTCTTTCTACTCTTTACATATTGGCTCTTCACCTCTTACATATAGCACAAGTTCAAATCATTCCATAGGTTATATAAGACTACTACGCCCTAAAATAAGGGGAATACCTCGACTCCTCGACGTACCACTCCTTAAAAATTCCCATTTGCCAGGTCCAATTTGTTGCTCAATGTATATAGGTTGTAACAAATCTAAAGCATTTCGATATATAATAATGTCACCTTATGTCTTAACAGCCAAATGAACTGGGATTGATGTTCACAATCTTGTGTCATCTACTGCTCTTTGGTGGGGTTTAGGTCATCCATTCATCTTAAGCTTCCAAATGCTAGTCATATATTGCTCTTTGGTGCAGTTTAGTCCATCCATCCTGAAGGCATTTTGTGGCCAGAAGCCTTCAAGGCTTGGCACCAAAAGTCTCCTAACCATTTAAGGCATGTCTGGATAGAATTCAAAGCCTATATAATGCACATGACTTATGTAGGCCAGCTACATGTGGGCTATGCAAAAAAAAAATTAGCTCAACCTTGGATGCGCAATTCTGGCACAGATTTGCACTGATACGAAGCTTTGTCAATTTCTCCCACAATTCCGTATATAAAGGGAGGTCTTGGCAGAAGTTAAGCATCAAAAGCTTGAGAGAGTTCAAGCATCAGAGCTTGAAGAATTCAAGTAATAAGAGTTTTTTTAAGTGATATTAGGAGTCAATCTGAGTGTTATCATATCTGCGAATAACATCAGTAAGATATCAGAGTGAATCTCTTTTGTTAGAGTGAGTATTTGTAAGGTTTAAAATAATTGTCTTATACTCCTGATTTATTCTATAATGAAAACATTCGATCGTTATTATCATGAACGTAGGTAATAGTCGAATCTCGTAAATTACTTTATCTTGTGTGATTATTTTTTTATTTTTTTCACTTGAGTGTGAGTGTCAATATCGATCCAAATTCGATTCCCGAAATATTTTCGGCTACACATTAATCTTATGTTTGTCCCTAGGTGTGGATAATTTATTGTGGTTGGATACTTGGATGGACAAAAACATTAAAAAAAAAACTTGGCTCGCCTACTTTTGGGAGAGTATAATCTGGTGGACCCCACGCACAAGGCCCCCTCCTTTTTTGCCTTTATTCTAACCCTTCTTTCCTATTAATCATGGGGATTCTTTCCAAAATTTTTCTCTTTTCCTAGCCCCTTGCCTTTTTCCAATCTTCCCTCCTTCCAAGCAGAAGATTGTGATGTCAAACAGTTTTTGCTTTTATCTCTTGTTTTCTTGTGCCCAATGGCAGAATATGTCACAATCTGAAGGATAGAAAATGCTTTTGTAAATGATATCTGTCAAAGTAGATAGAAAATATCATAATTCTTTACATCTTTTCAACTTTTCAAGACCTTTAGAAAAAGCCTGAGGATGGTAAGTTGTTAACCAAAGGGTCTAATTCATAATCACAGTAAAAGAAACAGCTAAGTATCTTACTTGTATTTGCAATCAACATCATTTCTATGGTTTAGAACTATCGTCGAACACCTCCTCTGCATCTTGATACTTATACATCCAGGCACATACAAGATAATACACAAAGTTCAACGTTGAAATTGCAGTACACAACCAGTACACATTATCTAGCCTCCCATCATTTATATTGTCTGGTAACCAGGGAGTTACCTTTCGAACAAGATCCATCACGCTGTTGCCAGAATAATAGGAGATACCTATATACATCGCAACCATGGCAGTTGAAGTGCTTTTCAGTGTTGCAGGAAATTCTTGATAGTAAAATGTAACATTTCCGGGAAAATGAAATGCTTCTCCAATACCAACAATGGCCAACTGGGGCACCAGCCAAAAGACTGACATGGGTACAACCCCACCATTTTGGTCTTGGAGGTGGTAGGATTTTGCCATTTTGAGCCGCCTCGACTCCACCACCGCCGCCACCGCCATGCTGAGACCCGTTAGTACATGGCCCATCCCAACTCGTTTGAGAGGTGTCAGAGGCCGGCCCCTGAGCTTCTCCCAGGTGGGAAACAAGAGTCTGTCAACGAAGGCAACAGTGATGCAAGTGGAGATCATTATGAAGACTGTAATGGAACCAGATGGGATTTGGAAACGGGGTCCAAGGTGACGATCCATTGTTAGAGCTTGGATTATTGGCAAGCTTTGTTGGATAACAATTGGGATGCACAAGAATACTCCAGTTGTCCATAATGGGAAAATTTTGATTAGGCTTTTGAATTCTTCTACTTGTTGCAATGTGCATAGCTTCCAGGGTTTTGCAATGGAGCCGTCTGGTCCGATGTCTCCTTCAGTTTTCACTGCTGCGCGGTTCAGGAACCTGTATGATAAAGAGCTCAGGCAACTTTTCCTTTGGTCGAAGAAAATAATAGAATTGTCAAGAGACGAACCGGAGATATTGACAACCTTTTTTTTTTTTTGGACAATATTGACAACCTTGTTAGTGATCTTGTAACGTTGGTAATTCATCTTCTATAGTATTATTTGTTTTCAACTTGGTTTGCAGAGTAATAGAATTCAATGCACACATTGGACAAAGAATCTCCAAAAGCTTACACTTCACTAAGAAATTCCTAAACGTCTAATCCAAGAGCAAATATTCAATACAATGGTGACACCACGTTATCACTGTCACGTGGTGTCACCATCCAATTAAAAAATTAGAAATAAAAAAAGTAAATCTCACTATTTTCATAATTATTATTAATTATCATATCCAATCAGCAATACATAGGATTAATAGAATTCACATTTTCTATTTGTTGTCTTTTAATTGAATAGTG
Source organism: Ilex asprella (assembly GCA_023539305.1). Classification (NCBI taxonomy): domain Eukaryota; kingdom Viridiplantae; phylum Streptophyta; class Magnoliopsida; order Aquifoliales; family Aquifoliaceae; genus Ilex; species Ilex asprella. Next base: position 13,723,989 of record CM042195.1, read on the forward strand.
ACACTACGTGATAGTGATGACGTCCGTTGCAATGAATATTTACTCCTGATCGAAAGATGTGAGTTGTGTCTGGGTTACCACAATTCTCCGATTAGGACCACTAGTATTCGTGTTGGATCAATGAAACTTTGGGTAACGTGGATATCAAAGGATGGCTAGTGTAGACTTATCCAATCCTAAGTGAGGTGGGTTTTTAGGGAGTGGGTCTCACCATGTTAGTTGTTACCGTCCCAAGTCATCCAACTTATAAAGTTTATACTTGTCCAACACTTCATACACAATTCACACAATTCACCAACCGCAGTAGACGTTTGAAATTAAAATGATGAAGTGACGTTGACGTTGATCTATTTAAATTAAGTAGATCATCGTGCTTTTAAAACGCAACAAAAAGAAATAATAGATGCAAAATAAGTCAGACTTAAAATTCAGTGGGACTAATGTTGTTTAATCCAAATCGAGTCAATGATCAAAACGTTGCAATGATCTTCTTTAATTTTGGGCCGAATTCTATCCTTTAGACCTTCTCCATCATGTTTTTGTTATTTTAGAAAAGAATTCAAAAATTAATAATAAATCATAAGAAATTTCAAATTTAGTGTCGTCAATTTTGTTAGACTTCATATGACACATGTTTTTTGTTAATTAGTTAAATTATAATTTTTTGTTTTTAGTAAATTTCGTATAATTAAAGATTTTGCTTTCATTATTGGGAGGGTTAGAGTTTTGATCGTTTTTATTTCCCTATGGAATGAATTACTCGGTCAATAATATATATTTTCAAAGGGTAAATTACACTTACACCCCTTTAAACATCATCTTTTTTCACCTTGCCCCTTTAACTATCAGTTTTTTCACATTGCACTCTCAACTATGGGTTTGGTTCGTGATCTTTCTTTGTCCTCTCGTTGTCTGATGTGGGACTCCACCCTAAGCAATATCTAAGACTACGGATATGTGTTTGGATGTTAATGTAAATGTAAAGCAGCAGTTCTTACTTGAAGAATTGTGTTGGTGTTGCAGCCATCACTGTACTGGCCCCATCATGCAACTGTTGGTAATAATCTTCACCTTCCATGGAGAGCTTTACTTTCCTTTTGTTCACAGCTGCAACTACAACACGAACCAAACCCATAAGTGGGCTCCCTTGCGGCCTAACATATCGATAAAAACGACTCCCAAACAAGAAAATGGCTAATCCCAGTACATTGACTGCAACACAAATCCCGAACCCCGACGCCCAGCTCACATTGTCTTGAACGTAGACGATGGCCGTGGAGCTTATGACAGAGGGTATGTACAGGGCGACAAGATACCAGTTGAAGAAAATGCCTCGGTGCTTTGGCTTATCGAATTGATCTGCTCCCATTGTTCCTAGTGTGAAGCGTGTACCCCCCACTCCTAAAGCTGACAGAACTAAACCAGCATATAGGATTACTAATTGGATTTTTGATGGGTCTGAGCACAAGTATGATCCATTTCCACATTTGGAAGGCCTCAATGGTTTAAGTCCTGCAGTTAGGACTAAGAGTACCATACCCTGCAAGCATATGAAAAATTAATTTCGATTCAAATATATTCTTTTTAATCATGCGAATGAGAAAAAAAAACCAAATTCATCGTAAAATCACGAAAACCAAAGCGAGAAATTGAAAAGGTACATTAAAACGTTGTTTCCGTCTCATTAAATTTCCTCATAAGAGTTGGATTCTTGAAGCAAAAGTATTTTTTGGGTTTTCGCACCTTGCACCCTAAAAGATTTTAAGATTATCACTTTGCACTTATTAAATTTTCTCACATTGTGCCCTTATTGTATCAAAATGTTGCAATTTAGCTTTTCCGTTAGCTTCCATTATTTTTTCTGTCAAAAGACAACCATTGATACTGGCGAAAAAACTAATGGAAAGATAATAGAAGGGTCACATTGCAACACTTTTGATACATTGATGGTACAATTTGAAAAATTTATTCTTTGACGGTATAAAGTGAGAATCTTAAAATCTTTTAGGGTATAAAGTGCAATTCATCCTAATTTTTTTTTTTTGGCCTTTGGACTTCCATTACATTTTTCCTATTTTAAGTACTTTTTTAGGTAGCTTATATTTTGCAGTTTCGATCTTATATTTTCCTGGGTTAGCTCAATTTCTTTCAAATTTAATTGCAAATCTAATAATTGATATATGTACAAGTACATGTTTACAATCTAAGATACATATGGTTCACTATAGAAATTAGACATATTTTTCCTATGAAATTAAATAAAAATTACTTGATAATGTTGACGAGTCCAAATTTAAATCAGGCCTGGGTCCAATTCATGGGTTGAACTCAAATGATCAAAAGGCAGGTTAAACTTAGTTCATAGTCTTAGTTCAATCCAAAACCTAAGAGCCTAGGAAGAGTCAACACACGTGAAAGAGTAATCAACGAATAACCATGACTCCAGGATGATGTTTTATCCCCAATTGTAGCTAGCATGTCCATAAACTAGTACCTTAACACTCACGTCATCGCCTCAATTAAAACTCTGTGTATATAAATTGTAAGTCTCCTACGCGTGAAAGTATGAGATTTCATACACTATACCTTGAGCAGACTCTTGTTCCATCTCTTTGTCCCAACTACTTTTTATTCTCTTATTAATAGAGTTTTTTGACCACCGCTGTGGTCGTCTTCCGTAGTTAGGTCACCCAGATCCAACTACTCAATTTTTATCTCTTATTATTATTTATTTTATTAATTGTTTCACAACACAACTGATTAATTATGCATAAATTCAATTTTATGTATATTCAATTGTGGTACCAAAGGATAAGTGGTTATTAAATCTTGATTTCTATCTATGAAGCTGCCTTGAAACAGCCATCAAGCAAAAAAGACTAAAGACCACTTTAATCAGTGGCGGACTATGTGTGTGTGTGAGAGAGATAGAGAGAGAGAGAATATTATTACCAGTAAAGAAATCAGGGATGAGATCCATATGACGGAGAAACAGCCTAGATAGGAGTCGGCGATGATTGCTCCGAGGATCGGAAAGATAGTGATGAAGCCATTAAAAATATTAAAAATTTGAGCAGCCTCGATGCTCTTCACATTGTATTCCCCTATCAGATACACAATAAGGTTCGAAACCCATCCTCCTGCTGCCAGAGACAAACTCCCCATGGTTGCTGCTTTTCATAAAAAAGATCATGGCTATTATATAGAATCATGGCATAGAACTATTTGAAAATAAGAGTAAGGTACTAAAAAATAACTTACAGCCGTTGATTGATTCATTTATAACTACAAAAACGACACCATGTTTCCCAAAATAACAAATGATATCGAAAAAGTAAATTTTCTGTGCTATAGTTGGACCCAATATTGTGTAGTTGTGCTTGTGCTTGTGCTTGTGTCTGTATGTGTATGAGAGAGAAAGAGAGAGAGAGAGAGGGGAGAGAGACCTAAGATGAACGGAAAAGTGATCCAACCGCCGGGCTTGCGGCCGGTAGTAGTTAGTTGTGCTGCTTCATTTCTGGTGTCCATTATGCAATTAACTGGAAGTAGTGTGTTTAACACTACGGCTGAACTATGGTAAAGGGCGATATTTATAGATTGTTTTTTTCCTGATACTCTCCACCAGTGACAGTGAGGCCCAATATACGTCACGCACACGAAGCCAATTATTTTTTGGGCAAATTACACCGACACCTCTCTAGATTGGTTTAATTACAGAGATATCCCCTTGGTTTTTAAACAAATCACTGGCACCCCCTATAGTTTATATATGCATTTCACTTACCACCCCTGTCGTTACAGACGTTATGCAGTGTTAAAAACAAGATCTAACACCGTGTAATAGTCTGTAGAATGCCCATTTTACCCCTGAAGCCTTCAAATATTAGACCTACTTCAACCTTGTAATTGGAACATGTGTTTTTTATTAGTAAACCGTGTTTATGTAAATTGCATGACAAAATTGAAATTGCGTAGTACAATCAATACCAAAAGGAGAGTACTCACTACAAAAAAATGCAATTCCAGAATATCAAAAGGCTAGGGGTGTGTTTGGTTATTATTTGCAAAACAATTTTTTGTTCTCAAAATTTTAAAAACACCCAAAACTTGTTTGCTTAACATTTTTGTTATCAAAATTTCCGAAAAAACTGAGATTTGAAACTCAAAACCAAAAAACAAGCCACACTTGTTTTCGGACTTTTCTTTGAAAATTTTGGACACATGATGAACACCTCTTTAATAAGGTCTACCTTTCGAGCTTTCTTAGCAAGAAAACTTTCTTCTTTTTCTTCTTTTTTTCCTTTCTCTCTGTCTCTCTACACTTTGCCCATCAAACAGAACAAAGACAAGACCGTCTTCTCTAGCTCTCTCTCTAGAACAAGACACACACAAGGCCGTCTTCTCTAGCTCTCTCTCTCTCCACTTTGCCTCTCAAACAGAACGAGAAGAGAGGAAGTTTCAGATCTTCTTCGGCTCTCTCCATGTTGTGGGTTTCGGTGGTGCTTTGTGGGGTTTGGTGGTGATTGTCGGTTTCGGTGCTTTGTAAGTTGCACAGTGAAAGAGATAGAGACACACAGAGTTGAAGTGAGAGTGGACATTGTGGATTATTGTCCAAATAAATTTTATAATTTTTGTTCTTTAAAACTATTTTTAAAAATATATAACCAAATAGGTTTTGAAATTTAAAAATTTTTAAAAACACTTTCTTAAAACTCTTCCCAAAAATAATTTTCAAATAATATTTTTTTAGATGCAAACTAAACAAGTCCCTAGTTTCCTGCACAAGTTTGAACTTCTTAGATACGACTATTAATATGTCATATAGAACCCATAGTCTACTGCACACACACAAAAAGACTGCAACAAAATAACATTCTTCCAAAAAAACCAGTATCTATCTTCACAGTATGCTTCTATGTTCACAGTATCTATCTTTACTGTCAAACTATGGCACCTAATTCAAAGAACCTGCTACTCCTTTTCCCTCACCTTGTACATTGCCTGAGCTTTCTTGTGATGCATGAACTGCACCTTTTCCTCTACCTCTACCTCTTTTCTTGATGCCTGGAACTAAAAAAAAAAAGAAGTCTTCAATATTACAAACTGAATTTTTTATGGGAATTTGCCTTCCAAAAAATCCAATTTCTATACCTATACTGTGACATTGTTTGTGCTTTGTTGTGAATCTGTGCCCCTATCCTCATTCACAGTATTTCCTCTGCCTTATGATCCCCTTATTGGTGCCATCGGACATGTTTTCCTGTTGTGTCCATATTCCTTACATATCACGCATCTCACCGTTAGGTTCCTCCTAGCTATATTTGTCCTAGTTGCTGCATTATCAGGCTCCCACCTCCTATTTTTCTTTGGTCTGCCTGGAAGTCTTCTCAAAGGAGGAGTATCCAATGAATCAACAAGAAATGAGGGTCATTTTCTTATATCACAAATTGGGTTACTCTGAAGTTCACATGCCTTCAGAAATGCAGCTTTCTTTAAGTAGTCATCACAAAAAATCCTCAAAGTTTAGTCTTTGATGTGAAATAGCTTGAATGACAAGCTTACAAGGTACGTCCGATATACCTCAAGCCATGCAATCACGTCTTTTCATTTAACTTGACAATGTACCTGAATCCCCCATCTATTATCTCATAGCTTAGCCCCCCAACTTGCAATACAAAATAAGCCCTCGACTCCACAATTGAAACTTAGTATTAATAAACTCTTGCACTAAGCCCACCTCCATTAAAGGATTCTCTTTAAAATCATGCATCATCACTTTTGAAATCCATGTAGATGTTGCTTCAGTACAAACTGTGTCCCTAACACACCTATGATCACCTCTCAATGTTTTCACCTTGTATGTCGCACCATCCCGAAGGGGGGATGCATGAATCCTCCAATTGCAACCACCATTTTCACAATGACATGTCACCTTTGTTTTCTCATTTTTGTCCCTAATTAATTTAAAACCCTCTTGCACGGCATAATGGATCCACATTCTTAACCACATTGACGATAGTATCATAATGGATAGCTATGTTATGATATGTTTCACAACCTGTCGTCGCTGTAATCACATGAACACAAAAATGCAAAGTAACTCAGAAATAGCAAATGTGTAATTACAAATAATAAGAAATAGCAAAATAACTGAGAGTTAGCATATATCAACTAATAGACTCAAACACATAATGTTCTAATTTACAGATTAGAGGTGAAGGAGGTGATAAAATATTTTATGGGATTCTTGGTGGAAATGAGGTCCATGGTGAAGACTTTCTCGTAGGAAGTATTGGAGATGGATTTAAGGACATGGAAAGCATTGGGAAAAAAAAAAGTATTGTGGACCACAAAAGTAGGTGGAATTCTTATGCATTTGCTAGTTGCAGAAGAAGACTTGACGTCTTTGCTAGTGCTAGGGCCCACCAATCGATGGTGGTTGGAAAGATTATGAAGACTTTGTGTAATGTATGAGATTCTTGGGTTGGAATTACGGTAGGCATGCACAGGGAAAGCATTTTCTAGACCCACTATTTGAAGACAAGATAACATTATTATGTGAATGATGGAAAAGATGAAGAAATTTGAAGAAAACAAGAAGTTTCACGAAAACCACAACATAATCTAATTTGTAAAAGCTCTAATTTCATGCTAATTTTTTTCACAGTAATTTTTTTGTTTACAATAAATTTCACACATGCCTTAGCTTTATATGTTGTAATCCAAAAGCTGTAATCAGTATGAAACCATGGCTGTCCTCAACTCCCGAGTGTGACACACAATGAAGAAGGGTTGTTCGTCTTCCCTTCTTGAATTTCTAATTTGATAGCCTTTTTGTATTTTCTGTGGATTAGGGCTCAGTTGGAAAAGAAGAACGAAGAAGAAATAGGGTCATGTGGTTTCATTATCTGTCAAAAAGAAGCTCGGTTGCAGAAGAGGAATAGGAGAATGTCTTATGACTATTCAAATTTTCATAATTAGGGTTCCCATTTTATATAGGTGAGGTTAAAAGAGGGTTTTGTTAAACCATGGTTTGTTTAAAAATAGTTTGGTAATATTATATTAACGGGTAGTTATTTAAAATTGTCATTTTCGTTAACAGCGTGCGACAAATTTTGGTAGGGGTGCCAGTGACATTTCAAAAAATTGAGGGGGTGTCTCTGTAGATAGACCAATCTATACGGGGTGTCAATGTAATTTATCCTTATTTTTTGGGTCACCATGCATTATTGAGCAAAGGTTAATTGCATTTTGTACCCTAAAAGATTTAAGAATTTTTATTTTATACTTTAAAAAATTAAATTTCTCACATTGCATATTCAATGTATTAAAAATATTAGAATGTGGTTCTATCGTTAGCCTCTGTTACTCATTCCGTCAACGTCAACAGAATAATTTTTGATATAATGAACAAACTAAGGGTAGCACTACATTATAACAACTTTATTATATTTGGGGTATAATATAAAAAAATTAAATTTTATAAGTATAAAATAAAATTTTCGAAATCTTTTGAAATACAAAATGTGATTCCCCAAAAACAAACACACTTACGAGTGTTACATCCCACCAACTCCCCCCAAAAAATATGATGATAAGATGTTATTTTTTTATGGAATCCATTTTATAATTGGGGTTTTGACCAGAAACAATCAGT
>CM042195.1:13763264-13774974 GCA_023539305.1 Ilex asprella
GATGTGTATAAGAGAGACGTTCTCGACTCAGCAGATATATATATTTTAAAAAAATAAAAAATAAAAAATTTAAATTAAAAAAAAATCTCATCTTAATTAGGGGTAAAACTCGGCACTAATTTTACGACACGAACTTGATTAACTTGAACATAAATACGACACGAAAATAAACATGTCAACTCGTAATTCGACACGACATAATTAGTTAAATGAGTTAAGTTAAGCGTGACTAATGTTCGACACAAACCCGTAATGATACGACTAGATTGTCATTCCTAATATTAGCCAACACAAAAAAAAATAGTCATTTTTATTTTTCATTCATCCAACTAAACATAAAGGAAGGAAAGTGTATCATTCCTACTTTCCTTTATTGAATGATAGAAAGTGTATTACTCATATTTTTCATCATTCTTACCAAACAGAGCATTATTATTTATTGGGACATGCACCTAATTAAATGATTGTGATGAATGAAGTCAATCGTGTTATTTTTTGTGCAGTTCAATGTTACAAAACTTAAATGAAATTCAAAAAATTACAACTCAAATGCATATCATTTCTTGGATGAATATGTCCCATCATTTTTTTAGTGGGACCCACTTATTCCACACACATCGAAGAGATGATATGCATTTATGTTTTAATTTTTGAGTTTTATTTGAGTTATATAACATTTTCCTTTTGAATATGAGCAATGCTATTGTGACATAATTTACTGATCTAATTTACTGTAACCTTTGGATTGACTGTGGAGCCCATCAAATATTGGAACTTGGTGTTAATCCAATAGTTCCACTGAAGTCACGTCATTATGTCAACAAATTATGTCAGATTTTTAGGTTTAAATAGTATTACTCTTTGAATATATATCTTATTTAGAAGTGTATCAAACTAAAAATAAAATAATTGCATGGAAAAAAAAATAAAAATAAAAATAAAGATATCTTTTTAAATTTTTGGCTAAATAAAAAAAAATTGAGAATAAAAGAGAGCACTCAAAAATCACGTGATTACTTTTCACCAGTAAAATTATAAAACTTTTGATCGTGTCTGTCATTCTTCTAAAAAACCAATTTTGTTAAGTTAGCATAACTTGTTAATAAATGGACCGGAAGACTCAAATTCTAACGAAGTTCGGCTGCTACCCACGCAATGGGTGAAATAAATAAATAAATAAAGAAGCTGAACTTACTGTAATGTTCTCTTATCACCGCCGCATGAAGAACAGTGGAGCCGTCGTTTCTCCTCTGACTTATGATTTCTTGGCAGTGTTGTTCAAGGAACTTGAAAATTTCAATCTCTCCAGAAGCAGCAGCAACATAAAGAGGAGTCTCTCCCAACTCATTCCGCACCAAAACCAACCCTCCTGCTCCTGGTGCCTCATTCACCATCATCTCTACAATCTTCCTTTGACCATACCTTACCGCCTCATGCAGCGCCGTGTCTCCCCTATCGTTCTGCTTCATGAGCTGAGCACCGGTCAGCAGGCGTTTGCCAAGCAGCTCTTTGATGACTTCGTCGTTGCCGGAGATGGCCAAGAAGTGGAGGATGGTATCGCCGCGCTCGTATAATTGGGCGGCGCCGCCCTCTCTCCAGAAGCAGCAGAAGAAGAATTTTGCTTCTAGTGTCTTTTTTGAAGCGTAGCAGTAAGCTTCGCTGCGGCGGTTGGCGCTGATCATGGTGGTGGTGGTGCACAAACTTGCCATTTTAGGAGCTTAATGACGTGATAGTTTTGGGGTAAGTGTGAGAAAAAAAGTGAAGGAATGCACTGAATTTATAGAGAGCTCCATTAGAAAAGCAAGTGTATGCAACACTGTAGTACCACCAATAGAAATAATAAATATTGTGTGCTCGGCAGGTATCATCCGACACCGGTAGGTAAAGTATATCACACACAAATTACGGTACATTTATATACAAATTATTATATATTGTTTTTTTTAACAAGATGAACTACAACACTTTTACTTGAAAGCAGAAGTGAGATATATTGTTAAAAAATATACATATAAAATATTTTACATTTTCATTTGTGTGTGACAAAATAAATTATATGATAAACACCAATTGAGATCAATTACAAATTTTTAAAGGGAAGTTATAAATTTTTTGACGTGTCAGTTATATCTGTAAAAAACATGATCAATCATGGAAGGTTAATATCGATACTGAGAGTTCATGATATCATAGACAACGGTAGATTCACAGTGGGGGCAATTACCCCCACTGGAATTTTAAAAAAATGTGGGGTGTAAGTATAATTTCAAAAATTTTAGAATTTATTAGACATTTGCCCCCACTAAAAAGTTTTAAAAAATTTATGAGGCTTGTAGTTCTCTTTGTGTTTTATTGTTTTATGTATTGAATTAAAATTGGGGTTTGTAGTCCTCTATTTAATTTTATATGTTGAAATTGGGGTTGTAGTCCTCTTTTTTTGGTTTATTTTTTATATATTTAATTAATACTGAGGCTTGTAATCATCTCTTGTGTTTTATTTTTATGTTGAATTGGAATTGGGGCGTGTAGTCCTCCATTATGTGTTAGATTAAATTGTTTTGATTTGGTGGTCTGAATAGTTTGATTATCATTGGTTAAGTAATTCCTATACCTAGATATAGTTTAATAGAATAGTCATAGTTTCAGTAAGTTTCTATTATTTGTTAAAATTCAATGATCAATACTAAGTTTGTAACTGAACAAATTAATTTTTAAAAAATTAATTGCATAATCGAATAAGAAATCAATGAATGAACAATTACTTAATTACATATGACGAGAAAGTAATTTTAAGTACTATTGATAATGATTATCCTACAACACTTTTAAAATAAGAAAATTCATTGGGAGCAACTATGAATATTTATAGGATGTTCGACAATTTGGATCCTCTCATTATAGACTCAATATATGATTGAGTCCAATTTTTTGGTTCAATTTTTTTTTTCATTAGGTCTTATAGATAAATTTATAGTGAGTTTTTTTTTGTTGGCTCTTTTTCTACGTCTCTCATGTATATGAATTATACGTTTAATTAACATTCTATTAATAAAAATATATTTTGTGAACATTTAAAATTTTGATTTCTGTTGCCCCAACTGGAGAAGATTTCTAGCTCCGCCCCTGATCATAGATATTTGTAATCGATCATGATATCCTCTTAAACAATTATAACTTTTCCTTTTATAATTGCAACTTTGTCATAAAAAATGATAAGCAACAATATGGTACAAAATTTTTTTGGGAAAAATTTTAGTCACACCCCCTTCTAGCTTATCAAATCTGAAGGACACTCTCTCTATTATCTAAAGTACTACTGACACCCCTTCTAATTTATATTTAAACATAACTGACATCCCCTCTTTCTTTTATTTTCTGAATCAGCCTAAATTTTGAATTTTAATTGACTTGGATCAAATTTTAATCGATCTAAATTTTAATACATCAAAAAATTTATAAAATATAAGAGATTTCATTGAAGATATGTCTATTTAGAAGAGGTATGAATAAAATTTTTTCTAAAATATATCAATGATAATTTAGTAAAATTATATTCTAGTTAAAGTTTTTAATCTGATCGGAGGTGTCAGTAAAGATTTAAAAAATTAAAAAAAAAATCTTTAAAGATATGATAAACTAAAAAAGTTGTGAGTCAATTTTTTTGTATTTTTCCTTTTTTGTAAGGACTCAATTGGAAATGTTGGAATTGGCCAAAAGCAGAAACAAACGTGTATCACATAGTAATTACGTACACAGTACTTTTCCTTCTGAATGTGTTCAGTTGGAATTGATAATATGCTAACAGTAACGTTAATAATTATTTTTTTAGGGAGAGAGTTTAAAAAGTTTTCTCTTTTATTTTTTTAATTTATAAGAATTTTAAATTATTAAAATTTTCTTCCTTCAATCATATTCTACCAAATGACTCAAATAACTACCCTAAAATAACTACCAATAAACTCTCTTTAACCACAATTTATTTAAAATTATTTTCAAAACATCAAATTTAAAAGGTAATGAAGCAACAAAAGGTATGAGTAAGACTACTTTTTAAGAATCGAGGACCACACGAATAAAGGACACATCACTGTTCCAAGAAAAGAATTATTACACTATAGATGTTCCAAGCAAAGAATTAGTAAACAAAAGAAGAAAGGTCGACATTCCAAACCCTTAGTAGGTGTATATTTGGATAATGGGTTAAAGTCGGTTAACATGGCAGTGGGTTCCACATCTCCTTTGTTTCGAGAATCAAAAAGTGAGGTTGGATAAAAAATTTAGATTTATCCTTGACCCGATATCTACAATACTTTTTAATTTTCATAGACCAGTTAACTGAAATCCATGGTGGAGGTGGATTACGAAGCCCTACCTATCATATGCTGATATGTGTGTCCATGGGCTGGGCTAAATTTGGCCCGTGAATTTTATTTATGGGCCAGGTTTAGGTAGGATAGGCCTAAACCATTATTCGATTGAGTTATCAAATAAGTCGGGTTGGGCTTCGGGTAGGAACATGCTACTCGCAACCCAACCCAACCCAACCCGCCCTCACCGGTTTAGGCTTTTTTTTTTATATGCTAGTAATGCACACGTGTGTTGTACGTGAAAAAATTAAGATCATAAAATTTTGATTATATTTTTTAAAAATATGAAATGCATGAAATTGACGAAACAAAAGACTATTAATATATGCATTCAATGGCTTCATGAATCCAATAAGAATTTATGATATTACAACATATGACTAAGAAAACTCATAAATATAATTTACTAATCTAAAACTATTCCACCACCACATGAATTCAAGAAGTCTGATAACAAAACTAATTATACTCATAATATAATAAGTCATAAAACATTACAAATTAATAATAAATAATTAAATATTAAGAGATTAGTTTAACAAATTAAGCTCTTCATTCCATGAAAATTACATTTTTTTGGGCGTTCATTATCACTTTAATGGGAACACCAATTCAATTAAACACTAATTAATTTTAGTTCTAATTACAAAAACTATTGTAAGGTAAATAGAGCATTTATGCGATAGTCATACCTAAATAGACGGAAAACAAAATAAAGAAAATACCATATTAATAATAAACATGTTTTGACAGAGAAAAAAAAAAGTTCACAGGTTGACAACACCAAGTACCGTCAACCCTGCAGATATATAAAACCAAATATATTTATAAGACAAAATATGTTAATGAAATTATTGAAGAGATATATGTCTATCTTCCTATATTTACCCCCCTCTCTCTCTCTCTCTCTATATATATATATATTTCAAATAAAGTTATTCAAAATATTTTGAAAGTTTAATAGGTATGAAAGAAAGAAAAATACATGAGTTTGACTATTTACTCTTTTAATCTTTTATTATATAACAATGAATAATGAATTTTTTATGGTTATGTTTATCACCCAAAAAATAACAATTTTTTTCACATCGTATTAGAATTCTAGGTGAATTTTTTGAATTAAATGAAAAAAAAATGTACTGGCAAGTCGTAGTGATAAAATTTATCTAATAATGAAAGTTATAAAGATAAATTTTATTTAACTAATATGTAGTAATAAAATTTATATAGCAAAAATTTTGGAATATTAGTGATAAAGTTTATCTAGCAAAAAAATTTAGAAGTCATAGAGATAAAATTTATTTAGCTAAAGTTTATCTAGCTAATATTTTGTGGGTATAATTGTCTTTTGTGTAATAATTAGGGGTAGAATAAGTAAAATTTATTTAGCTAAAGTTTATCTAGCAAATATTACGTGGGTATAATTGTCTTTAATGTAATAATTAAGGGTGAAATAGGAAATCAAAAATTTTTCGCAGATGCTGATATTTATAAGTAGTATATAGATATGCATATCTTCATTTAAAAAAATTTTAACTTAATATTTTTGTAAATTATATTTTTAAAGAATAATACTATTTGGACATAAATATTTGACCTAATTTACTGACATAATGATATGGCTTCATAGGAATCATTAGATCAATACCAAGTTCTAATGTTTGATGGGATCTACAGTAAATCTAAAGGTCACCGTGAATTGAATCAGCAAATTAAGCCAGTAAATTAGTAAATTAAGTCAGCAAATTATGTTAGTAAATTAGGTCTCAATAGCATTGCTCATTTTTAAATTAAAAATAGAGTCAAAATAAATAAAAAGTAAATAATAAATAATGAATAGTACGCTAGATCACTCAACTTAGTATTTAAATAAATTACTTTTTTTTAAGAAGAATATGTCTCATAACTTTCGATAGTCAATTTTTTTTTCAAACAAAGTGGGTGTAATTTTTTTTCAATTTTTTTTTGGGTTGACTAATGGGATTGGATAGACCCAAACCCTCAATTAAAGGATATTAAGGTCGAGTTCAAGCTAGGAATGACAATGGATCGAAAAAAAACGGGTATTCGTCTAAACCCGTCTCGTTTGGACCGGAATGGACTATACGTATTGGACGATGGACGTATACGAAAATACCGGTATAACCCCATGCGGGGATGGACTTACCCTTACCTCCGCCCCGTCTCCGTTATTATATATATATATATATATATATAATATCTTGAAACTTGATCAACGATGAATGGTGTTATTACTTGGGATCCTAATCCTGTTGTTCTGATATTATTACAATCATGGTTATGTATGTTGTCTGTTATCCTGTTTCTGGAATAGAGTAAATGTCCTAGGAGGTGATATTAAAGAAAATCAGTGTTTTAGTTGCATCTCATTAATCAAAAAGTAGAGAAAAATTTACTTGGGTGTTGCTTCACAACTTCCACTCAAGTTCTTGTGTATCTCTTTAATATCTAAGAACATTCGCTATTCTACTTGGGTATTGCTGAATGCATGATTATACAAAGAAAGTATTTGTTTTCGCTGTTTTACTTGGGCTTGGGCGGATACAGGGGAAGCGGGGGCAGAGGCGGGGATTAAAAATTTACCCGCGGACGAGAATGGAGATAAAAACTATACCCACTAACGGGGATAGACCGGGGTTGAACAGAATTTTTTTAAGCGGATACGAGAATGAAGAGTACACTCCCCGCCCCCGCTTCGATTCACTGACATCTCTAGTTCAAGCAGGCCAATTACTGAGTTTCAGGTCCGTGGCTCAACCCGACCCATGGGCACCCTTTCAGCTGTTTTCGAGAGCCGCTTCACAGCAAACGACGAAGATGGACTGCTTTGGAGGCTTTCTCTCCCTCTTTAACGAACTTATCTGAATAGCTAGTGGAGCAGGCAGCGACTTTGGTCGCTGGTGGTGCTACCGAAACAGAGGTGTTGGTAAGGAATCTGATTTTTTTTTTTTAACTGGGTGGGAATGGGGTTATGGTGGTGCTCTCTCTTTCTCTCTCAAACGAAGAGAGGATTTGACTGCCTTTTGTGGATGACGAGCATATATAGATCTAGATTCTCTCTCTTTCTCTCTCTCTCTCACTCACTCACTCACTCACTCAAGCATCTCGAATGAATATGTTTAATGGCAAAGAAAAATGATCAGTTCTTGTTGTTGTTCTTGTCATTCTATTTTTTGCACCCAACCACCCACCCCTTCTCCAACATGACGACAATAGGCAGTTTGATCCAAGTATGCTAATAATTGTTTGAATGGCTACGAAGAATCAAGTCTATTATTAGCCAATTAAACCTATAATTTGTGCTGCCAACATGACCACAACTTGCCCAAATATGCTAAGAAATTTTGTGTCTTTAAGTACGGTATCACCGGTTCTTTTACATTGGAAGTTTTGAAGAAAAAGTTTGAAATTCTATGAGGTAATTTTGTCTGTGATATGCTTATATGATTGGTCCTATAAAAAATATACTTGAAATTTCTTGTATAAATGGGTCAATTTCATTTGTAAATGCATCGTGAAAAGGTTGTCCCAAAAACCCTTTGACTATTTGCTATTTGAACGTCTTCAATTGCTTGTGCTCAATTTTGTTTGCTTTTGTACATAGGTATTCCACTTGCAGATTCATGCGAAAATGATTATTAGTTTTTATTTTTTGTTCAGGTTTCATTGAAAGTGGGATTGTGCAACTGCTACATTCGTACATCTACTGCTTTGTTTTTTTTTTTTTTGGTTTTGCATTTCAGTATCAACTTGCAAATGGAAGGATGTTTCTTATTTACACATGTTTGACATGCAAATGGATGGGTGTTTCATTGTGCACATATGTTATGTAGGGACACAAGTTTGCGAAGGAACATTCTATCAAGAAAACTTGTGAGAACTCAACAATTGAAGACAGTAAAATGTGTTGTGATTTGGAAGTCATTGTGATAGATAGGGGTGGAGCCAGAATTTTGCCTCAATGAGAGAAATTTAAATTTTTAAATATCAAAGTATAATTATAATATTATTTTTATCAAAATATGTATTCTTGACAAATTGTTTATAAACATTGTTACATCAAAAGAATGTCATTTAGAGGCACAATTCATGTATATACTTAGGTCCCAAAATACCCTAAACTTTAAAAAAATTTCAAAATACTTAGGTTTGGACGAAGAAGACGAAGAAAAAAAAAGCGTAAAAATGAGCTGTCAAAAGTTAGTTTTTACTGGCTAAAAATTATATTAATATACCCTATACTTTAAGAAAATTTCTTTGGGGCAAGTTTAAGAAATTTTTGAAATTTTTTAGGTCCTAATTTTTTTTAAAATTTCAGTGGGGGCAACTGTTAGGCATGACAAATGAGGAGGAGCTGCCAAAAATTAACTTTTAAGGGTTAAAAATTATATTAATATACCTTATACTTTAAGAAAATGTCAGGGGGCAAATTTAAAAAATTCTTGAAATTTTTAAAATTATACCTAGGTCCCAATTTTTTAAAAAAAAATTAGTGGGGGCAGTTGCTCTCATGGCACCCATACTAAATCTGCCACTGGTCATAGATGGTTCATCATCATAGGCGGGGCATTTTCATATTGTTTGGACTTTGTGATGTAATTATGTAGTTGGGTGTATGTTCGATTCATGGTAACAAAGGTGTTTAATTTTGTGATTTTAGCATATATATTGATGGGTCAAGTCCAAATGGTCCAAATCACATGGAAAGCTCAATCTCAATTGAGGAGCCCAATCTTACAAAAGATCCACCAAGCTCAAAGTGGCCTAAGACTAGTTAAGCTTTCTACTTGTCTGTCATCAAGAGGGAGGGCATAAGAGTCTTATTTGCACCGCCAAGGAAACAGTCAACCTTCACAACCTCTTTGACCGAATCTCCTGGAGAGCGTCTCAACAACCTCGCACGTTGGGAAGAAGTCAAGAGTAGTTGTTGCTTATTCGCCCCAACCTTTAGAGGGCCACTATAAATTGTAAGTCCCACCAACACTTGGGGGGGGGGTATCTCAAAAAATCAAGTTCATCCATTCTCCTTCTCTTGTAATTCTCTGTTCTCCCAACACATCGGAGTTAATAAACTTCTCGGCGACAGCCATTAAAAGTGGACGTAGGTCTTGCTGGCCGAACCACTATAAATTACTTGTGTATCGTTATCTCCCTACTTTAGATACTACATTTATTACTCACACTTAACAGGTGGTGTACAAAGTTAGTTTGTGCATCATCAGTTTGGTGCCGTCTGTGGAAAATCGACAAAATTCTCACTTCCAAACATTTCATTTGCTGAACCAATGACTATCACTACCAGATCCATGAACCAACCTAAAAACAATCCTTTGCGAGAGAAGGAGATTGCTCCTCCACCTACCAACCCTATCTAAAATGCTCCAGCTCCAAATCCACAACAAATGTTGGAGACCATACAGTAGCTGGTGGCCCAAAACTAACAGATACTGCAACTCATGCTCGCCGGACAAGGGGAAGCACAACTTGGAGGAGCACAACTTGGAGGGTCATAAAGAGCTTCACGCCTTGGACATCAAAGAGCTCCACACCTTGCTACTCCCCATCTAGATGCCCATGCAGATCTGGGCGCCCACTTTGGAGTCCCCTTTGGCACCCTACATAGGTGAGCTCATCATAATCCACTTCCTCCTCCTCTAATTTCATCCCATGGTGGAGACCCGTATCTCCAAGAAGATGAGGGAGAAAACCAAAGCATGGAGCATGGAAGTCATTTTCATGATCATTCCAGAGAAGCCCCCAATCATTAAGACGAGAAAATCAAGGAAGTACAAAATCAACTGGGTGATGTCTTCAACGCCATGAAGACACAGAGACCCGAGACAGTTGACTACCTGGTAAGGCATACTGACACGCCTTTCAAGCCCGATGTGGCAAACTACCCCTCCCTCAGAAGTTCAAAATGCCCTTTGCGGAGACCTTTGACGGAACGAAGGATCCCCTAGATCACCTCGACACCTACAAAACTCTGTTGCAGTTGCATAATATCCCAGACAAAATCATGTGCAGGGCACTTCCAACCACATTGAAGGGGTTCGCCTGACAATGGTTCGCTAAGCTCTCCCCAGCCTCCTTTGTTGAGCTTAGCAGATCATTCGTGTCGCATTTCATTGGAAGGCGCCGCCACCAGAAGATTGTTACCCATCTGCTTAGCATAAAATAGGACCGAAAGGATAGCCTGAGGAGCTACTCCAAGTTGATGAGCTCGACAACAAAGTGACTATGACCGCCTTCTTGGGAGGCCTCTGCTCGTCGAGTTTTCTTTTCTCGGTGATGAAATGCCCACCAAAAAGCATGTCAGAATTGTTAGCAAAGGCCCAGAAATACACGAATGCTGAGGACATGACAAGGGCCAGGCGAGGTGAGTTCTCCCGATCTGGGGAAAAGAGGAAGGAAACAGAGAGGGACGACAAGAAAGAGACTAACAACAAGCGCATCAATAGAACAGAGAGGGTTCCCATCAAAGATCGGCTAGGTCCAGCCCCTCAGAGGGACCGACAAGCCTTCACTCCCCTCAACGCCGCTATTGGGCATATCTTATGCCAGATTCAGGATGACCCTGCAGTAAAGTGGACTGGGAGGATGAAGTCTCCTCCAAACCGTAGGAACCCAAATAAGTACTGTCGCTTTCATCGCGACCATGGTCACGACACCGACGATTGCTATGATTTCAAAAGGCAAATTGAGGACCTCATTCAACGTGGTCACCTTCGCCAGTATGTAGCTGGTAGAGGGCAGGTGCAGCCACCACCTCACAATCACAACCAAGAAGATCCACAACCTATTGGAGAAATTCACACTATCTCTGAAGTGTTTGCAGGAGGTGGAGAGCCACTCTTTTCCATGAAGGCCCATGCCAGAAAGGCGAGGCACCTTGATGAGGGGCGCCCATCCAAGGCGCCACCAAGGTCATATCCTTCTTAGATAAGGACTTGGAAGGAATTCATCACCCACATAGTGCTCACCATGACTGCTGCCAATTTCCAAGTGCGCAGGATCCTAGTAGATAGTGGCAACTTCGCAGATATCCTATTTGCAGAAGCTTATGACAAGCTCAACTTGAGCAGGAAAAAACTGCAGCCTATCAGATCAACACTCATTGGGTTTTCTGGAGAAAAGGTGTATTGCTTCAACTTTAAAAGTGTAAACCCAAGCGCAGGTTGAGCAGAGTAATATATTCTCGGAAAGTCCGAGGTCGATCCCACGAGGAATTGTAACAAGAAAACAATCACACAAAAACTAAAAATACTTTAAAAGAAAAAGAGTTTGTTTGAAGAGTTGTTGGATGACAAAGATTGATTTTG
>CM042195.1:13777976-13804191 GCA_023539305.1 Ilex asprella
CTATTGGGCCATCAAGAATTTCAATTTTGACATGGGAGAAGCAGGTAAACTTAGAAAATTTCAGTTGACCGAATTAGAGGAGTTAAGAAATGATGCTTATGAGAACTCGAAAATCTACAAGGCTAAAATGAAAGCATTTCATGATAAAAATATTTTGAGAAAAACATTTAAGCCTAATGATCGAGTGTTCTTATATGATTCTAGACTCCATAAGTATCCCGGAAAACTTAGGTCTAGGTGGACCGGCCCTTTTGTAGTAAAGAATATTTTTGCACATGGGGCAGTGGAAATAGAGAATCCTAAGGATGGTCAGATCTTTAAAGTAAATGGTCAACGCCTTAAAGTCTTAATTGATAGGCAAGTTCCAGAAGTGGAAGACATTCCACTTGAGGACCCGGTCTATCAACCTTGACCACACCACACAGGTATGTTTTTATTTATTTGTTTTGTTTTATTTTTATTTTTATTTATTTTTATTTTGTTTAATTATTTATTTCCTTTTAGTTTGCTGTTGTTTTCTTTGTTTTTATTTGCAGGTTAGTCTTATTTTGTCATTTCAAGTTATCATCTTTGGTGCTTAGCAAACTACCCACATCACTCATCAGGTGTATTCTACCCTTTTTAGTTACTCTCCATTCAAATTTAATTTTTAAACATTGAGGACAATGTTTCATTTAAGTTGGGGGGTGATGGTACAAAGTCAATATTTAAAATGCTTGTTGAAACTCGGTGGCATGTGTCAAATACTTTTAATTTTACATCACACGTGCATCCTTTTCACATGTGTACTTATTCTCATTCATAGCCATCTTTGTGAATTCTTCAAACCCATCATAATCATTTTGTTTTCTGAAGCATTCACAGAACCCCTAATGCACTCATCCAAGCTTTGTGGTAAGATTGTGGTTTGACACATGTAGCTAGAGAACTCTTTTGCTTAAGTATTCATGTGAGTTTTGGAGAGGAGTGAGTGCCTACAAATGCAGTAAATTGTGATAAGTGTTCATTGATCTGTTGAACTGGGTACATCTTTTGAGAATATCATTACATGGTTTGTGGTAAGATGGTGGATATACTTGGGATATGACGAAGGTCAACTTAGGATCAACGTTTGAGCCTTTCAAGCTAACCCTTTCTACCATAGACCCTTAGTAGCCAACTTTGAGCCAATAAACACATGTAGCTTTTTCTTTTCATATGCCTACATTATCCATACCTCTCCACATTGGAGTATAACCTATACACTGATTTTTCCTACCCTTGTTACTTCCAAGTGTGTACTAGATGTGGAATTCTTTTTGAAAAAGAGAGAGAGAGAGAATGGAAGAACATGAGTTACAAGGTGTTCAATTGAGTGAGCTTCAACAGAAAGAAAAAAAATACCAAGGCTGGGTAGAAAATAGCAAAATATCATGGTGACATAATTTTTCACCAAATTGCAGTCAAAAAAAAAAAAAAAGAGAAAAAAAGAAAAGAAAAAAAGACATTATTCGATGACTTCAAAGGTTGAAGAGTACAACAAGTGAAAAATGTGGTTTATTGAGAGATATAACAAGATTCCCTCTGTATGTACTTGGAAGTTTTTGAATCCTTTCCGTTTTTTATATAGCCTCATACCTAAGCCACGTTACAACCTTTTTGTGTTGACCGTTCTGATCCTAAGTAAACTTTTGGGAAAGCATGGTGGAAGTCTCATTTGTTTGTATTCCTATCATAAGATCAATGTTTGCTTGTTGCTTATACAAGATTTCTTAATTCCTTATGAGAGTGTGTGCATACCCATTGTCAACTCCATAGAGAGAATCCTCCCACGAAACACTTTTATACCCGTGAGTTATGGAGTTGAACCTTTCGCTTGAGATGTTCTTGATGTTGCATGTGTCAAGGCTTGTGGTTAGATGGATATAGTTTGGAACACACACACACTCTGTGGATTGCTTTAGGTGGATTGCTTGTGATGGGGTTATTGAATTCATGAGATTGTTTTGATATGTGAATCTGAAAAGTGTGACTTGGTGGCTTTTGTGTGATTTTCTTTGGCTTCTTTCTTGTTTCGGCATGAAAATTGCTAGGGACTAGCAATGAGTAAGTTGGGGGGTGTGATGAGTGCACGAAAGTGCATTCTAAATACCCTATTATTGGATTAAAATGTTAAAATGTGAATAGAAATAATTAGATATAATTTATATTATTGAATTTAATATCTATTCACATTGAGATGTATTTGAGCATAATTTTATAATATTTTAAATCTTAAATATTGCATTATTGGTTGGTGAGAAATAATTTACAATTGGGCTTTACACTTAATAGTTTTTGGAACTTTATTATTGGGCTTTTATATTTGTGTTTTTATTTTGATGGCAGGCCATGGAGTAAAAAGGCTAAAACTGATGAAGCTGTCATGGAGTAGGTTTTCATTGAGAGCTAGCTGGCTTTGCATAAATTCACATAAAATGAATTCCAAATTCTTTTCTTGTGGGTCATGGTAAGGTGGATATTGGGGAGGCTTTTGTGGTGATGTGAGATGTACCGGTAATTGATAATGTTCATTCCCCCAACCAAAATCAGGATAAAAAGTTTCAAAACAATGGTTGGGGTAATGTTGAGAAGAATTAGGTAATACAATTGACCCATTCCTCAAAATTTGTCTATAAGTTGGAATTAAAGGGCAAACTTCAATCGGATGTCCAAACACTTCACAAAGCTCACACAATTCCTCCATAGAGGAAGCACTTAACACCACATTAAAAAAAATCTAAAAATCTAAAAATAAAAATTATGAAATATCTAACCTAAGAAAAAATAAAACAAATAAATAATAAATAAGAAAAAAAATAAGAGACGAGATTACCGGATCTGTGATGAATTTCAAATCTAGCAAACCTCAAAAGATGTGATGACTCATTGTCTTTCAATTCCCCGGCAACGGCGCCAAAAACTTGCTTCAACTTTAAAAGTGTAAACCCAAGCGCAGGTTGAGCAGAGTAATATATTCTCGGAAAGTCCGAGGTCGATCCCACGAGGAATTGTAACAAGAAAACAATCACACAAAAACTAAAAATACTTTAAAAAAAAAAGAGTTTGTTTGAAGAGTTGTTGGATGACAAAGATTGATTTTGGTAAATAAAACAATAATAAAAATACTAGAGCATCAGGTACTCCCTCTCAACTTCATACAGTAATAATTAAAGACTTGAAGACTCGACTTGAAATAGGAATTAAATGTCGGTTAACCCAATTAACAAATCAAGTGTTAAATCCAAAGGTTATAATCAAAAGACTACCAGGAACCTGAATAATCATTCAATCATATTATTTTATGAAATCATATTAATTCTACCAGCATGGAATAACCAGTGATTTACACGAAGGGAAACTCAAGCAATCGATGTACGTGGCACAACAACTCAGGAGTTTTTACAGCATAAACACTTTGCTAAAATATTAGGAATTAAATTAACAAAATAACATAAATCATTAAGTACAAAAGTCAATAAAAATACCGTACTCCGTTGAGAGATTTTCCCCTAGCCCTAGCGGAGCTTTCTAGTCGGACATGATAAAAGAATAACAAAATAAAAAGATGGAAAAAGAATTCTTAATCCTAAGATGAGAACCCCTATTTAAAATAAAATAAATCCTAGGTATTGGTAGGAGATCTGAGGTTGGCTTGGAAAGACTTCTTTTACCAAATAGAAGTCTTGCTAGGTCAAATCCCGTCCATAAAATCTTTGCTTCGCGGGTACAAAATCTGTCCAGACTTCGAGCTGAAATTTCATATATTTAGAGATTGAATCACGAAATTTTCGTGAAATACACTTTTGTAGCCCTTGGAGTCTTCTTTCCAACCCCGCAAAAATCAGATCAATCAGATATCGGAGTCAAAAGTTATGACCAAAATACTGAAGACGTGTCAAATCCTTATCTTCTAGAATACTTTCCAAATCCAACTTTAATTGAGTTTTCTTCAAACTTGGACTCTTATAAGGATTGAATTGCTGATTTATCTTCAAGTCTTCTTATCTCAATCTTGACTCTTCAATCCTTATTGATTATGATTCTTCTTCTAGTGGTTGCTTTACTTGCATTATTCATTATTACTTTAAATCAATCAATTTACCTGCAAAATAAACCAAACAGCTAGAAAAAGTATTAAACTAGAAAATCAAGGAATTTAACTCATTTAATCACAAATAATATGCAATTAACCACTCATTAAATATAATAAAATAGCACTTTTGATGGTTAATCATGTATCCCCTAGGGTCCATCACCTTATTAGTCACAGCAGGAGCAGCGCTCCGAAGCTCCATTGTTATAGTCAACTTTCTGATAATAGATTGTCAATCAGCCTACAATGTTATATTGGGGCGACTTGCTCTTAACACATTGAGAGTTGTACCCTTTACCTATCGTCTCATCCTTCACTTTCTTATCCCGAATGGAGTCGGAGAGATCAGAGGAGACTAAGTAGCAACAAGGGAATGTTATGTCTCCTATATGAAGATCAGGAAGTTGCAAGAGGCATTGCAAGTGGATATCCTAAACCCAAGGGATGACTCTACCATAGAAAAAGGAGAAGCAGTCGAGGAGCTCACCCCTGTGGTCTTAGACAAGGAACATCCAGACAAAAGAGTGTACATTGGCTCCTTCCTTACTGAAGATATGGTTCGCCAGCTAATAGACTTCTTGAGACGTAACATGGACGTCTTTGCATGGTCACATGCAGACCTTGAGGGCATCAACCCAGAAGTGGCAATGCACCGTCTCAATGTTGATCCGCGTCACAAGCCTGTTCGCCAAAAGCTAATGGGTGCCTCTACTGAAAGGGCCCAAGCTATGGACAAGGAGGTGAGAAAACTAATAGATAATGAGGTGGTCAGAGAAGTGTCATATCCGGAGTGACTCTCCAACGTGGTAATGGTCACTAAATCTAATGGAAAGTGGCGCCTCTGCGTTGACTTCATTGAACTCAACAAAACGTGTCCAAAAGACAGCTACCTACTGCCACAGATCGACCTCCTCATCGACGCCACTGCGGGATATGAGTTGCTCACCTTCCTGGACGCGTACTCTGGGTATCACCAGATTAGTATGTACCCTCCAGACTAGGAGAAAATATCATTTATCACTCCAAAAGGAATCTACTGATACCGGATCATGCCTTTCGGACTAAAAAACGTAAGAGTAACCTACCAGTGGCTGGTAAACAAAATGTTCCAGTCTCAAATCAGGTGAACAATGGAGGTTTATGTGGATGACATGTTGGTGAAGAGCCTCACTGTAGAGGACCACATTGATGACCTCCATGAAACTTTCAATGTCCTGAGATCCTACTACATGAAGCCGAATCCTGAGAAATGCTCCTTTGGTGTGGGGTCAGGAAGTGCTACCAGATGATCCTCTAGAGGCTAGGAAGCTGAGAATGAGAGCCTTCAAGTTCACCATCCTACAAAACACTTTGTATTTCTTGCCATTATTGAGGTGTCTTTCACCCGAAGAAGCTCATTATGCCGTATGAGAAATCCACGAGGGGATCTGTGGGAACCATTCTAGAGGGCACTCCCTCGCCCATAAGGCCCTCAGACAAGGCTTCTTCTGGTCTACCATGATATGGGACGCTTAGGAGTTCTCCAAGAAATGTAACAAGTGTCAACGCTTTGCAACTGTGCCTAAACAACCACCAGAGGATATAACAACCATTTCAAGTCCTTGGGCATTGACATCCTAGACCCCTTGCCTCTTAGTAAAAGACAATGTAAGTTCGTGGTGGTAGTAATTGACTATTTCACTAAGTGGACAGAAGCAAAACCCTTGGCAAAAATAACAAACTCAAAGGTTAAAAACTTTATTTGGAAAAATCTGGTCTGCCGCTTTAGGATACCCCACGCCATGGTTAGTGATAGTGCGAAGCAATTCGACAACAAGCTCCTCAACACCTTCTGCTCCGATCTTCAAATAAAGCAGCCTCACTCTAGTCCAGCACATCCCGCAGGCGAATGGACAAGCAAAAGTCATGGTGAGAACAGTGCTACGCAACCTAAAGGCAAGGCTCGAAAGAGCAAAGGGTGTTTAGGTGGATGAGCTTCCGGGTGTATTATGGGCCTACAGAACTACACCGAGAACTCCAAGTGGAGAGACTCCTTTCTCCCTCGCCTTTAGAATTGAGGCAATCATCCCTGTGGAGATAGGGGTACACTCTCTAAGGGTCCAACACCACGACCCCATCATAAACGAAGAAAAACTCCGCATCAACCCCGACTTATTGGAGGAGGCAAGGGAGATGGCTGTAGTCCGCAACGCGGAGTACAAACGGTGCATGACGAGGTACTACAACTCGAAAGCGAAGCCTCGTTCCTTCCAACCAGGAGACTGGGTCCTCAAGAAGGTGATTCTCGCCATAAAGGATGCACGCGACGGGAAGCTAGAACCAAATTGGTCAGACACCTACAAGATCCAGAATTCTGAGGGGAAGGTCTTACCCCATCCATGGAACGCTGAGTACTTGAAGAAGTACTACCAATGACACCTTGAGAAAGTCAAAGTAGTAGAGTTGAAAATTTAGTTTTATTTTCTACCATTTTTGGGAATTATCACCCAATATTTAATGTACTTTTTTGGGATTATTACCCAAAAATCGCATGACACAAGCGATCAATGAATAAAATTCTCTATATTTTACTCTGAAAAGATCTTTGCATTTTCATTCATTTTCAAAGGAGTACCAGTACAAAAGCAAGGCTACAAATTGCCCTTTCAAAAAAAGAAAAAATCAAAAGTCCCCAACACTTTAGCTACTCTCATGGTCGTCCTTCTCCTCCTCTTCCTCATCATCCCTAGTAGATCCTTCATCATCATCATCGGGTGCCTTAGTTGGCAAGAAGCCCGAAACATCAATATCAGGAAAGGCAGCAGAGATCTTCCCCCGAAGCTCATCATAACCATCAATGAAGGCATCAACAAGACCATCCTTCAAGTTCCTCTTAGTTATGATAGCCCTCTTCTCAGCCTGCAAAGCTCTTTCATGAGCAGCCTTCAACTCTACCTCCACAGCAGCCTCTCTGAGAATGACCCTCCCACGGGTCTCTGCAAGCTCAGCCTCTCTGAGCGCCTCACTCTCGCGGGTCGTTAAAAGCTCAGCCTCGAGCTTTGTTTCCATCTCACGGGCCAGAACTAGCTCATCTTCGCTGAGCGCCTCCCTCCCGAGGGTCGCCAAAAGCTCAACCTCGAGCTTAGTTGTCATCTCACGGGCCATAACTAGCTCATCTTTTCTGAGCGCATCCCTCTCACAGGACGCCAAAAGCTCAGACTCAAGTTTGGACCCCTTCTCATGGGCTAACACAAGCTCATCCTTGGAAGCCCTTCCAGTAGCTTCGAGCTCAGCAATTCTTTCCTGAGTAGCAAGAAGTTCCTTTTGAACGGCGACATGATCCTACCTCAGCTTACAGTGGCCGCGGCTCTTGAAGACAAGAAGAGAGATGTAGTCGAAACCTGAAAGAAATAAAAGACAGAGGTATAATGAAAGACATAAGAAAGGACTGGAAAAAAGAGAATAACAAACCCTTACATGAGCCAGGCCTTCCAAGTGCATGTTGACAACCCTTTCGGTGCTCAGAGTATTATCTGGTTAACCTCAGGTGGAAACACGAACCTCCTGAGTCTTTCCCTGATGACTAACGGGTTACCTAGCATGGGACAAGACCAAAATGGTGCCCCTGTAGAAGTTTCCATGCGAGGAGGAGACGGAGGAACAAAAGGTGTGCCCGGCAAGGAAGTCTCTAGAGTAGCAATTGAAGGGGTCACTTGTCAAGGACACACATGAAGATCTATTGAAGGAAGTGCTTGAGAAGAACTCGCTTGGTGCGTCACCATTACAGAGATCACTTAGGAGGCATCACCCATCCTTGCCACTTTAGGAGGAGGAGGACTGCTATTAGAGAGTTGGGATCCAATTGCTTCTCTATCTATCGCTGCAAAGCAAGCAGAAGTGTTGCAAGAGATAAAAAGTGTCAAGTACAAAAAAGGGTACCAAAGAATCAACTCACTTTTTCCCTTCGAAGAAAAGCCCCCAAATTTCGGGGAGGGAGTAATAACCCTAGTATCCTTAGGCAAAAGAGCTCCCAAGTCTTTGTGAGGACAAGCCCTTATAGTATGCAACTTTCACTTTTGGTCCTCGGAGAGCCCACGCATGTCTGCAAAGGGATAGTGAGCATTTTAAAAAAAAGGTAAAATGAAGGACGTACCGTGTTTTTGAGCAACACCCCATCGTGTTGGTACCAAGGCCATGTCAACTTTTGCAGCCCACTCTCCACCAACAAAGAAAAAACGAGACTTCCAGCCATGGCAATTGGTGCATAATCCCATGAGCATGTTCATGTCGTTTCTCGTGGTAAAGTAGTACCACCCTCTATTTGGAACGGAAGTCTCGCTCAAATTATAAGTTGCATGGAACTCCACAGGTGAAGCATCCTCATGATGTACCCTCCTCCATAGTACAAGAAAGCCCAGCAAGGCTCTCCAATCATTAGGTGCCAACCGCCCCGGTGTCAGTGACAAATAATGCAGAATGTGACAAATAGGAGAGGACATGAAAAATCTGAGTCCAACCTCCAACATCTCCTCGTAAACGACGATGTCACCGAAGGAGTCATCACAAGCAATTTCGTCCGTTCCGGCCCGGCGACACAACACAGTCAGAGGAATGCAATAAGTCAAAATAAGCCTAGATATATTGTCATCAAAATTGAGCGAACTGAAAAGGGTGCTCACTTTAGACCCATTATCATCGGGTGTCACTTTACCTTTGTGGTTCTTCTTTCGAGGCCATAAGGAGCGGCCTGAACCACCATCTGAGAGGTCTTGGAGGACGTGGGTTAGAGAAAGTACACTCGGAGGAGTCAGATTGCCATCACCAAAAATGCCGCCTAAAGCTTCCTGGTTGCATGCAATGTTTAACCCAACTCTCAGAGAAGTGTCTGATGCTCCAATCTCACCTAAACGAGGCTGCCCAGCGTCTGGACAAGTGTCTGATGCTCCATGCACCCCCAAACGAGGCAGCCCAGCGCTTGGAGAGGTGTCTGATGCTCTATGCTCGCCCAAACGGAGCAGCTCAGCACGCCTGGCCCTTTAGAGTTGGGCAAAACAGCACCTCTCGCGCCCAGATCAGCGCTTATGGTGCCCAAATCAACGCCTAGAGTGGTGCCCAAATCTACCCCTACACTATTTTCGGCGCCCAGGTGGACCCCCAGGTTGCTATCTTGCTCGTCTGCTGACCTGGACAACCCTTTTTCTGGCTTGCATGTTGCTATCCAGCCCTCCTCTCTGCACGCCCAAGCTGTCCAGCACTCCAGTCTGCCCACCCAAGATGCCCAGTCCGCTTGCATGAGCGTCCAAGCTGCCCCGTTCACCTATTTGTACGCCTAAGCTATCCAGGACAGTACCTCCAGCGCCCAAAACGCCAAGAATATCGCATAAGGCTCCCAAAACAGAGCCTTGAATGGCGCCCAGTTCAGTGCCTTGAGTGGCGCCCATCATCTCCCTCGCGACCTGCTCACCTACTACACGGGTAACATGGTTCTCCTCATCCCCTTGCCTCGCCTAAGATTCATGGAGGACCTAGAGGGGCTCGAGTGCACAATAGATTCGGCATGGAGGACCGAGAGATGCTCAGTTGTTCAGTTTATTTCCTCTTTAATGACCATATGGGTTTTCTCTCTAGTCCCTATTAACAAAAGATCTCAAGCTCAAAGGTCTCACCAATGTGTGATTTGAGAATTCCAAGAAGAGTTTTTTTTCTCAAAAGTTGCAATGGAATGTGTAGAACTTAAACTCTCAAGGTTTCCAAGAAGGAGTACAATCTCAAGATGAAGAAATGGGTGAAATAAGGAAGAAGATCCTATTTATAGCCTAGGGCTTTTGAAGAGGGAAAAATCCAAATCAAGAATCAAGGGCTCTCTTAAAAATCCAAGCAAAAATGAAAAAGACTTGAGGTGGTCAGCAAGACAAACTACATCAAGAATGAAGAAGGAACCTTGGTGTCTGATTCAAAAAATCTTTTAAAGTCCGGGGGCGCTGCCCCTGAGCCCCCACCACCTGACCGGGCAGGTGGAACCCCGCGACCTGTTGTAGCATAACATGGACATAGCGGGAGAGGGAGATGATTCTTCGTGGATTAGAATTTAAATTCAATTAAATGCTCCCCTCTCCAAGTTTATTGGACATGAGGCATTGGGGGGACAAATGATGGGTCAAACCCAAATGACCCAATCCACATGGAAAGACCATTCTCAATTGAGGAGCCCAACCTTACAAAAGATCCACCAAGCTCAAAGTGGCTCAAGACCAGTTAAGCTTTCTGCCTGCCTGTCATCAAGAGGGAGGGCATGGGAGCCTTATCTGCACCGCCATGGAAACAGTCAGCCTTCATAACCTCTTTGACCGAACCTCATAGAGAGTGTCTCAACAACCTCATACGTTGGGAAGAAGTCAGGAGTAGTTGTTGCATATTCGCCCCAACCTTTAGAGAGCCACTATAAATTGTAAGTCCCATCAACACTTGTGAGGTATCTCAGAAAATCAAGCTCACCCCTTCTCCCTCTCTTGTAATTCTTTGTTCTCCCAACACATCGGAGTTAATAAACTTCCTTGCGACGGCCATTAAAAGTGGACGTAGGTCTCGCCGACCGAACCACTATAAATTACTTGTGTTTTGTTATCTTCCTACTTTATATATTACATTTATTACTCACACTTAGCAGGTGGTGTGCAAAGTCATTTTGTGCATCATCATATATAACACATCTAAATATCCATGGTTTATCTATTTACTATGCATGAATTGTTTCCAATGGTACTGAATTTTTTTTGTATGTATTTTTATGTGTGAACGTTGCTGTTTTTTTTTTTGGAGATATGTTATGGTCAAGTTTGTGATCCAAACATGAGGTTGGATTGGAAATGTTAAGGGATATATTGGTCAAAGTAACTTAAATAATGTTGTTAACATCACTCAAATCCAGGGGCCCACGTGAGTAAAAACTTGCTTACCAAAAATAGGGTAGGATAGGATATCCAACCCAATTGAGGTGGTTAGGTTGGATGGGAATGGACACAAATTTGATAGAGTAATTTGGAAGTCGCTATAAAAATTTAGAGTTATTTGAGCTAAATTACATTAAGAAAATTTATTTGGCCCTTAGTGCATTTTTTTGAAAAAAGACTAAAAGGGTTTTTATTACTCCATTACCCTCTCTCATTCTTTTTCTCCATTACTCTGACACTCTTTCTTTCACATTTTCTCTTTCTCTCATATGATATTTTTTTAAAATAAGTAAAGATTTGATTTAATTTTTTCATCTCTTTCTCCCCCTATTTTTTCTCTCTTTCTCTTACTCCCTCTCTCCCCTTATTTCCTTATTCTCTCTCCTTATATCAATGTTACACAACGCAATTACATTAATCAGTTACACTAATTGGTTACAATTATCTTTTAATACACTAAACAGTCACTCATGTGTTCTAATAAACCAAATAGTTACCCTAAACAATTATATGAAATTACAACACCAATCCAATTTGTCATTTTGTTATTTACATAAATCAAAGAGTTACACCATTTAGTATCACGACATGGTAGCACCAATTATATACACTAAATTGAGTTTATCATTACACAAAAGACTTTACTATTATACTAAAATTGATATATATGATTGGTGTAACGATGTCACGATACTAAATAGTACAACTATTTAGTTTATGTAAACAACTGAATGACAAATTGAGTTGATGTTATAAAATTGTGTAATTGTTTGGTGTAATTATTTAGTTGTATTAGAATGCATGAGTAACTGTTTGATATATTATAAGACAATTGTAACTGATTGGTGCAATTGTATTGTTGCAATGTTGATATAAATAGAGAGAGAAAATAGGGGGAGAGAGATGAAAAAATAAATCAAATCTTTACATATTTGAAAAGAAAATAAATTATCAATGATAGATATAAAGAGAAAATAGGGGAGAGATGGGAAAAGAGAGAGATGGAGAGAAAATAGAGGAGAAATAATGAGAGAGTCTAATGAAATCTTTACATATTTGATTAGATATATAACTGACAATCAAGAATGAATAATTTAAAGGAGGATATTTAAGTAAAACAGTTTTGATTTCATTTGAATTTTGTACCTGAACACAATATATTTTATTAAAATTGAACTTGATAGTGTAAATAACTTATTCATACATTTTTTCTCAAATAAGTCTAAAAAATTGTACTTACAGCCAAAAAACCCAATTTGATATCTTATCCATCCATTTCGGGCATCCAAACACCCCTTAAGGGTGTTTTTAGTGGTTGAGTTTGACTTTTGTTAACTTAAACCCAGAGGTTCAATCCATTTTCTCATCTCCTAAGGGCTAGTCACCCTTATCTTTTATGTTTGGATCGGTGGATTAAAGGGGGATAACTCCGATAGGATAGGATACAAAAGTAGATGAGACTCATATATTGCACGTTTGGTTAGTAAAAACAATCAAAAATTTCACTTGAATTTTATTCCGACCTTGTTTAAAAAGTCAAATTTAATCTATCTACATAGGTTAAATGAAACCCAAGGGCAACTGAGATATTTTTTTAATAAAATAACTAAATCAAATTACTAAATTACCCTGTTGTGCTACCCCTTTTTCCAATCTGCAGTTGCTTCGCTAGGTAAGTTTCCCTCTCTTTCTCTCTCCCAATGAAATTTCATATTTTTTTTTTGTTTTTGAACTATTATCCTCCCATAAGCTTCTTAAAATCGTGTGGTGCAAGAAAAAAATCTTTTTAGTGCATGAACATAAAAATGACACTAAAAAAAGACTTAATGTGCTTTAACCAAAACATGCAAATGATCTGGAAAAAAAATGATTCAATGTGCTATTTTAAACATTTTATGTTGTTAACTTGAATGGTTGATGAGGTGTATTTTAAATGGTTATAATATATTTAAAAATATTTATTTTATATTTGAATGAGTTGTTAAAAAAATAGATGTGAAAGTTTATTTTTTTTGTTTGGAGACTAATTTATAAACCAAACATGGGGTGGATTGGATAGAATAAGGGTATAATAGTCAATGAAAGTAAACTGCATCACTATTATCTATGAGCCCTACAAAAATGTATAATTTTCCCAAATAGTTGGATACACCAATTTATATTTTATTTCGATGACAATTGTGTGGGTTTAGATTGAATAGAAAATGATATCTTTTTAGATATCCAATTCACTTCAACCCTGCCATCTAAACGTACCCATCTAAACATACCCTCAAGGAGATGCTCTAACCCAACTCAAGCGCCACCCTCTTTCACAGATGGCGCCACACTTTAGTCCAACACGATTTCTCTGTCTTAGTTCATATTTGTTTGCAGATAACTTTCTTTTTCTCGTCATGACTGACCAATGTTACACATGTTGTAAAAAATTACACATTCTAAAAAATCATGATGAGGTGTATTGAATGAAAAGCGCACTTGTTATCAGGTAGTGTGCATCAAAGTGTAGCAACAAAGTATTTATGGTAAATATGGTAGTTTATACCACCAAGCGTTAGATCAGTTGGTGAGGGACTGTTCTAGCTTCACCAAGATCTCAAGTTCGAGTCTTGAGAACACAGCTACGTTCGGTAGAGAGAGCTTTACCACCCTTGTGGTCCTATCCGGTTAGAATCTAGATTAGTCAGAACCCAAAATGACTTTCGGATACCGAATAGTTTGACAAAAAAAAAATGGTAGTTTATCAAAATACCAAGGATGTGTGCATCAAAGGTAGTTTGAAAGTGTGTCAACACAATTGCTGCTAAACAATTATATTGAAAGTATAACAACACAATGTGGCAATACAATGACATATCACAATGTTTTAACATAGTATTGCACTACATAGAATTGAATGTCAATTGTTTATCAACCTAAAAGCGTGTTAATACAGTGTGAAAGTACATTTTACTTCCAAATTTACATCCACGCAGTGATTTATGAATTCCCAAAACAAAAATCATAAAATCCCAACCACTAAATGAGAAGTAACAATGCAATTGAATACGTTGAAACTCCTGTTCAACCAATTGAGAATAATCAATGAGCCAGAAAAAAACTATAACACCCAACAAAATAAAAAACACAAATAATAATATGCATTAGGGTTAAACAATTACACTGTTTTAGTTGTCATTCAACAATAGTTTGAGGTTCGAAGTACCAAATATCCATTAAAAAAATCACTATACCCACCACCCAAAAAAAAACCCAATACAAACTAGGGTTTCGAGATTAAATGATTTTGGGTTTTTAGGTAAAATAAAAATGGTACCAGTACAATGACACAATGTAGTTTTTTAACTATGACTCCATTGTTTCCACTAATTTTACTTACATAATCAGATTTTTTTAAAAAAAAATTGATTTTCCTATATCAAATAAAACCACAAAAAAAACCCAACATTTTGCAAAGACATGAAAATCGAAAACAAAATAGTGTTCTATGATGTTTGAAGCATCATAGAGACATGGAAATTGACTACAAAAGGGTTGTTACCGTTCAGATTGCTGACCAAAAATAGTTGCTCAAGTTGCAGTCCCAAAATCGTTGCTTAGTAATCGTTGAAGATCCAGAATATCGACGATTAGTGTAGTGTATCTCGAAAGAACAGAAAAAAAATATTGTTCAAAGAGTAAGATGAAACGTATCTACATGAGTTCGATTTTTGTTTTAATTTCAAGTCGTCGTTTTCAAAGGAAGAATGGCGGTTGAACCGTCTTCAGCAAGAGAGAGATGAACAACTTTTGGTTGAGTGTGCTCAGAAGATGAAGAGGCGTGCGAGGCAAACAGACCGACTACTGTGGAGATAATTTAAGGGAAATAATATGTATCTCAAATCTCCAACCCAAATTTCTATCTCAAATGAAGGAAGACTTTTGGATGAGTGGGTCCTATTAATTTTTTTAAATAGGATCTACTAATCCAATAGTCTCCCTTGATTTGAGATGAAGATTTGGGTTAAAGATTTAGAATATATAATATTACTCATAATTTAATATGAGATTTTTTTTCAAAACCGTTTTTAGGAACTGATTTACAATGAAAGGCTATTCAAGGGGAGTTTGGTTTTGATTTAGAAAAATGTTTTTTGTTCTCAAATTTTCAAAAATACTAAAAACATGTTTGTTTAGAATTTTTGTTCTCAAATTTAAAAAAAAAAAATGAATGCAAAAAAGAGGAAGGGAACACGTATTTTTGTTCTCAAATTTTGGTTTTCTGTGTTTTGCAGACAAAGTAAGGGGAACACGTAGAACACGAAGACAAACAATTTGTCATTAATGAGGTCTCCCCTTCAAACCTTCTTAGCAGCAAAACATATCCAACTATTAAAAAAATAAAAAATTATTGCCTCTCTCTTTTTTTTTGCCCTCTCTCTTGTCTCTCTCCACTCTCCGACTAAAACCAGACGAAAGGAAACACGATTTGAGTTTGCTCTAGTGTCGGATCTGCTTCAGATCTGGGTTAATCTATGTTATTGTGTGATGGGTTAATCTGAGTTTGCTTAGGTGTCAGATCTGCTTCAAATCTGTGCTATCGTGTGATTGTGTGTGTGTATATGTATATAAAGTGTGTATGAGATGGGTGTGTTGTGTGTTGTATATTGTGTAACTCTGTGTGTGTGTGTGTATATATATATATATATCTATATATATTGTGTGTGTGATGGGTATATATATATACTGTCTGTGTATGTATATATATCTATATAATAAAGTAGAACGAATTTGAATCTAAGAGACAAAGAGCGACTGAGATCGTTTCGTAACCAAAAAATCAATTATCCAATAGACCACGTTATCCTAATCCAAGAGATAAAGAGCGGTTGAGATCGTTTCGTGACAAAAAAACACATCATCCAACAGACGACATTATCTCAAACTGTCTCGAGCATCTCAGATCATCTTAAAAAATTTTGATCCAACGTATTAGATAAACTTCAGAATTTTTTATTCCACCCAAAATTCCAATTTTGAAAACCCACCCAATCTGAGATTTTCTTTCCATTCTACACTCTATCTTTCGTGTTTCCTCCCTATCTCTGCCCCTCATTGACGCCCTAAATCACTCCAGTCCCAAATCAAAGGCCTCCTTTTTCTTTTTGTCCTCTCCCCAGTCCTCCCCATCTCTCTCACGTTATCTTCCCTGCCCCTCTTCCATTCACCATCAACCCCACACAACCATCGTTCCTTCCTCGACACCACCAATAGCCACTAACATCCCCGATGCCACCAACAACCACCAACATCCCCAATGCTATCGACTAGGTATGTCTTATTCTATCTCTCTCACTCTTTCTTTATCACTTTTCCCACCCACAGGCCTATTTTTCTCCCTCTACTCTCTCGTCAAAACCACCACCATCACTCACCACCCTTTTCTCCTCTCCCCCAACCGAACAGAAGCACCAGAACCCCCTAGCCCACAACCATCACCACCGTTGCCACAACCCCTTTTTCTCTTCATTTACTCTCTGTCAACCTGTAGTATTGCTTCAATTAGCTAGGTATGCGTATTTATATATTTGTTTCAAGATTTAGTCTTTCACAAACACCCTAACCATCTCTCTCACCCTCACACATACCCTTGCAACTCACGCTTGCTGTTTGCCTTCTCTCTCTCTCTAACACACACACACCACAACTCACCAATGACACATACTCACCCAGAATCTCTCTTCTGAAGCCCTAATTTAATATGCCAATATAGAATTTGAAAATTAGTACTTTGATTTTTTATTTTTTTTGTGCTTTTCAGTTTCCAGTTATGTTCGAAACTAAAATTTTTATTTCTTCCATGTTGATGTGATAATTTTGAAGACTTTAGCATCTCTCTTGGACATGTAACCACTGTTAGCTGTATTTTTCTAAATTGCCTGAAAATATGATGACTTTGTCCCCATGTGTTTTGATTAATATGAGTGACTTGCTTTCAAAATTCTTTTTGAACCGATTCTACATCATATTTGTGACTAAAGAAAAATGATTTTTGAAATCTTAGATTGCCGCTATTTAGTATCAAATGTATGCACATAACTGATCATGAGATGTGGGGTGGTTTTTTTGCTTTTGGTACAACTTTGGATAAGTTTTAAGTCCTTTTTTTTGTGTTACATAGCTTCTTCACGGGTTATTCCTAGATTCATTTGGATACATCCTCTTCCCTCTAATAAACATGCAGAAGTAGAATTCAGTCATTGTAAACAAGAATTCAAGTTCATTTGCGTTCATCTGTTATCAGCTTCAGTAAGAGTTGGTATTGTGATTGGGTTAATTATTGGATATGTCTATCATCCTTATAGCCTATTAAGTTTGTTTCATGTTTTTACCTTGCACACTGATGTTTCTGTATTGTTGTCAGCTTCACTTGGATACAACATAAGTTTACCTTTTTGTTTTGCTTATAATTAGTTCTCATTTCATAGCAGTTAAAGCCAATTGATTTATAATACTTAAAGAATCATTCTCGCTCATAGGTAAGCCTATCTATTGTTTTTACTCCATAAAAACATATGGTTTATGATTCAGACCTAATATTTACAATTATTAGAAGAAAGATTGATCATTTTGGTATGAAAGTGTGATGATAATGTTAATTTATTAAAAGATTAATGTTATGAGAATTAAAGTGGAGTTGTGTTGTTCTACAGGCTTATAGCGCAAAATTGGGGCTAAGTGATGAGAAGAAATAAAGCATGACTCAAAGGGAGATCACACTGGATCACGCGTCCGGACGGAGGAAGATAGCGCGTCCGGACTCAGTTGGCAGAAAGTTGAAGGAACGCAGACTGCACATTCTGGGGTTGGCGTCCGGACGGAATGAGATGTGCATCCGGACGCGTGTGGAAGACTTGGCGCGTCAGATTTAGAAGTCTAATGAAATTTGATCTTCTCTTGAATGTGATTATAAAAAGATACTGAGGATTTTGCATATGTAACTTTGGACCTACGAATTTCCTTAATTTATTTTTGCATTCTTTTTATCATGTCCGGCTAGAAAGCTCCGCTAGAGCTAGGGAAAAATCTCTCAACGGAGTACGGTATTTTTATTGACTTTTGTACTTAATGATTTATGTTATTGTGTTAATTTAATTCCTAATATTTTAGCAAAGTGTTTATGCTGTAAAAACTCCTGAGTTGTTGTGCCACGTACATCGATTGCTTGAGTTTCCCTGCGTATAAATCACTGGTTATTCCATACTGGTAGAATTAATATGATTTCATAAAATAATATGATTGAATGATTATTCAGGTTCCTGGTAGTCTTTTGATTATAACCTTTGGATTTATCACTTGATTTGTTAATTGGGTTAACCGACATTTAATTCCTATTTCAAGTCAAGTCTTCAAGTCTTTAATTATTACTGTATGAAGTTGAGAGGAAGTACCTGATGCTCTAGTATTTTCCATTATTGTTTTAATACCAAAATCAAGTGTTCTCAATCAACCGATTCTCAACTCAATCTTTTCTTTCAAATTGCTGTGAGTTTTTGTGTGACTGTTTCCTTGTTGCAATTCCTCGTGGGATCGACCTCGGACTTCCCGAGAATATATTACTTTGCTCAACCTGCGCTTGGGTTTACATTTTTAAAGTTGAAGCAGTTTACTCATATTTAATCACCAATTGGTTTTAAATGTGTTTGAGTGGCATAGGTCACGAAGACAATAATGGTATGATAAGAGCGCAAGCATTGGACATTTTCCTTTGGTCCTTAACCCAGTGGTGGATCCAAGGAGATCAATTGATTAGTTGATTTTTTATTCATTTTACATTGTAATTGGAAAACCAATTGGTGTAATTTGAAGGTTCCCATTTACTGGGGGATGGAAAGGTGATCTATATAAAGTATATAGTCTAATTCTATATTCATTCTATTTATTTTTCATATTA
This sequence comes from Ilex asprella, assembly GCA_023539305.1. Taxonomy (NCBI): domain Eukaryota; kingdom Viridiplantae; phylum Streptophyta; class Magnoliopsida; order Aquifoliales; family Aquifoliaceae; genus Ilex; species Ilex asprella. The sequence goes on from CM042195.1 coordinate 13,796,953, forward strand.
AACGAAATTAGAGGGAAAAAATCCAAGGCATATGTTTGAGAATTTGAATATTAAGATTTCATTTATTTGCTGAAATAATCAAGGGACAGATGGTGTATTGGAACATTGCTACAAAATATTGTGTAACAATTAGAGTAGTTTTAGAGTTTGTTATCAAGTATATAAAACTTCCGAGTCAATTTTTCATGGCTTTCAATGCAAGACAATTCTGACATTTGAATTCATATTCCATGTAAAAGTTTATTATTAGATTCATCAAGAAAATGACAAATTATTTATTTTTCCTTTTTATGTTCAATTAGAGTTGTTAATTTGAGTTCATATAAGTCTTGATTTTAATCCACTTACTGAATTAGATCGATTGATTAACTTAACCTTGGATTTCACAAATAGAGAGGATATGTTCACAAACACCTTGACTTTTATCCTTTGGTGGTGCCATAGCTTTGAGGTGAACTGAACTGTCATAGAGGTTCTTTTGTTTGACTGTTGCTGAGATAAGTTTAATTATTGTCGCAAGCTTAGTTTAATTAGAATTTCAAATGTCAATATTGGTTGGGGTTGTGAACAAATTTGTGGTGTTATGTTATCTGGGATTATCTTTTTGTTTGACTACTTCGGCATGTTGTGCTAAGCAAGATACATAAAAGTATGAAATGTGATTTTCTTTAACTTTTGTATATATATATATATTTTTTGTCAGACTTATTTCATGTATTGGAGGGGATGGTTTTGAGCATATTTTACTTCTAATTTAGAAATTTTCATAGATGTAAATTGTGGATGAATGAATGATTTGTATTAAAAATGAATTTTTTTTTGAGTTTGATTTGTGACTCGTGTACTAAACATGTTGATCGAATTGACTGCGAATTGTGTCAATCTGGATACAATTTGTTTATTAAGCGTGTTACACGGGTTATGCTTCAATTATTGGTATTATAAGCGAATTGTATTTGTATCAGATCATTTTGAAATGATTAACTAGGTAGTTCATGTTAGGCTTGAGAGATTTTTTGTTTTGAATCTGAAATAACACAATATGGTTTGATTATCATTCCTACTTCAGGCATTGCGGATGCTTAATTTTTTCGAATGTATTTTCAGTTTTGTAAATGATTTTTTTTGGGTTATATAGTGCCTTCAAGCACGGGTAATTGCTAGTATACCTATACTAATCTAAAATGTCAATATAGATGAAAAAATTTTATTTGACTAAATTATCCCTACCAAATTATATAATGACAATTGTGACTTCATAGATAATACAATTGTGAGAGTTACAAACTCTACGTGGCCTATTGGGTTGTTATTACAAACGTTTCATATCTTTGATCAATTGTACTACTCGGCTTATTGGGTTCTCAACCATGCCAATACCTTATGGCTTTATCATGAAGTTGGTTCTCGCAAAAATGGTTCTCAACCATGTCAATACCAAGTTGATGGCAAGTTGAGAACCAAACATACTTGCGTGGCGATATATCGGTTTGCCATCCCAAATCGATCACTTAGTCTTCTCTGCCTCAACGAAAAAATTTGTTTCAACAGGTATTAATTATTTTTCTACTTGTACTATATAATAGGTCCTACCCACAATTCCTTTATAGATCTACATTTTGTTTCTATGCTAGAATGGATTTTGGGTTTAATTTTAATTTTTTTTGTTTTGTTTCTAAATTTACATGAAATCTATTGTATCGTTCCTTTGGGTTGCTCTAGAGGAAACTTTGTTTGTCTATAGTAGTTTTTAGGCCAGATCCCGTTTATGGATAGAAGGATAACACAATATAGTTGTCCTCTTGGGCAATTTTAGCTCAAAACTAATTTTTCCTTTTGCATGGTTTTGCCCCTTTGAGATATTTTCAAGGAATTATTAGTTCAGCTTATCAGGTTGGTGATCACTGTGTTTGTCATATTGTTGCTCCATAACTTGCAATCACTTGGAATTTGAAATCACTATATGTTCCATAATTACAAACAATTAAACATCACATAAACTACCTTAAGAACCTGTTTTTTCACAAGCTATTCTCCTTGAGAACATCTTAAACAACTATTTTTGGTCAAATCGTTGAAACTCTATTGTCATTGCCCACGTATAAGGGTCTGAATATTTTCACAAAGAATCTCGGGGACACCATTTTTATTTGTTTTTAAGTGGTTTATCATTTTTCAACTGCCTATTTTGTGCTTAGCGGTGTAATGTGATTGTTGTTTGAATTAGAACACGAGTCTTGAATCATTGTTTCTATAAAATTTGATCGTATGTAAGCAAGTAATAGTTCGAGTATGAGTTGGACGGACTAACAAGAAGGCCACCCCAACATCTTGCTATCAAAATTTGGATAAAAATGAATTATTACGTTGTATTTGGGTGAGCACTCATGTATTTCATTTCAGTAACATAAGGTATTCCAACAATTCGTCATTTTTAGGGACATACTTTATTGCTGCTGTCTTCTTTTGACTATAAATAATTTTTGGAAAATCACCATTTTTTAATTCGTTATGCTATAAAAAACATGGGTTTTGCCTTGCAATTGATCTTTGTTTTATGGGACCAAACGATTCAATTTCACTTGTTTCTGCTACATTCAAATATTGCTTTTATGTTGTAGTCGATCACATCCGTCGAGGTGATGTTGATATGATGATTACTGGTGGAATTGAAGTTGTACTAATTGTTATTGGATTGGAAGTTTTGTTGAAATCAGAACTTTATCTCAGAGAAATGATGATCCATAAATTGCTTCTAGGCCATGAAACCAAGATTGGATTGAGTTTGTCATGGGTCAAGGAGCGAGAGTTTTGTTTAGCTTTCTCCTATAGTTTATTTTCTTTCAATTTAGCACATACATTTTAATTTTCTTTGAGGGACTTGGTGTTTCTTCATTCCTTTTTAGTCCTTTGAAGATGCGGGTCTATCAACAGAGGCGACACTAGCTTTCTTTCCTGAAAGAAACTTTCTTATTAAATGATCTGTCTTTTCCTAAATGTTAAAAGTTGTTCTCAGATGCTTTGAGCATTTTTCGTTCTCACATGCTTTTGCTTGTTGATATGTAGGTGATCATGAACTTATTCTTAGTATGTGGAAAAAATATGGAAGAGCATTTTTGAGGTCCCTTGGTCAACAGTATGCTAATTGAGGCGTTGATTTTGGTTGTTTAACAGTCTAGGGTTGAAAATCATTCTCTTTGTTTAACATATTAGGTATACAAAAAATACTCATGCTTTGCATTTTATTTTAAATAAGTTAAGTTTTTTAATGGCATCTACACTAACTAAAATCAATGAACCACTATGCCTCAACCTTTATTTGAGATCACAAAATTCTCTACCATTACCAAAGTTGAACATCAGTTCCTTGTTTCTATTTCTACTACAGATGGTATTAGAAGATTTGGTGATTGTAACATTGTGGTAGTGCTCCTAATTTATCACCTCTATAATCACTCATGAAGTTTAATATTGGATATTATCTTAGTAGCCATTTTCTATTAGTCTACTACTAACTAATTGCTTCATTTATCATCACCGATTTGAATATAGATGAAATCAGCGTTGTGTCGAAGGTGCATTTTTTTCTGCAATTTTTTTACATTCTGCTTTAAAGACTCTATGTGTGGGATTTATACGGATGATATTAAAAGTGCCCTCATACCACGATAAGTAGGCATTAGCTAAAGTTACAAAGCTATTGATACTTTTATTACTTACATGTGAAATCCATTACATCATTCTAATTTCCCACCCAAGTGGCTTTCATGGTGAGAGAACAACTCTTGCTAAAAGTATTATTACTGTGCAAATGAAAATATCTTACAATATCTTCTAAAGGATGCTTCAAATTTCTTCGAATGCTAACTTGTCATCATGACTATGGGTAGTAAACGAAGGTACAAATTGCTTCAATGAACTATCATTAAATAAATTTTCCATATCATTTTGGTTTAACATCATATCCTAACATCATGTTACAATTCAAGCATGGTTGCACTGGTTGGACCACCATTGGCAATATTGATTACAAGAAATGGGCTACTACTAAGACCTTTCAATTGGTTGATATCATCTGTAAGTCTCTCTCTCTCTCTCTCTCTCTCTCTCTCTCTCTCTCTCTCTGTGTGTGTTTTACTTAGATGGTTGCTAAGTGGTTCATGGGGGTTATTGGGAATATATTGTGAAGCTAATGATATCATTTTTTTTTGCTAAGTGTTAGTTGAGATGATTGAATAGAAGAGGATTGCAATTCAAATGGGGTTCATCTACCTACCCCCCTCTCCCATACACACACGCACACACACATATATATTTCAACATTAAGACCAAGACTTACAACAAGTATGCTCTTCTCTTAAATTTCCATTACACTCACTCAGTGCTCTTTGTCAAACATAGGTCCTGGATACTTTTGTTGCTAATTGAATTATTGAAAATTCATTATTTTTAAAATTTCAATGTTGGACCCAGTATCACTTTATGTTAGTTTGTTAAATTAGATTCTTTAAATTAAGGGTCTTCTAATAGTTTAGGTTCACCTGTATGGTTACTTGGTTATTTCGATTGTTAAGTTGAATGAAGCATTGATGATTACTTGTAGTTTTAATATAATTCATTGATAATTGATCTGTAATTGATAGGTATACACTAAACATATGGGATGTTGGGGAGCAAAGGACTGTAAGATCTTACTGAAGGAACTATTTTGAGCAAACTGATCATTTGGTGTGGGTGGTTGATAGCTCCGATCTTAGAAGGTTAGATGATTGCAACTACAGACTAAATAATCTTCTAAAGGAAGAGGTATATTTAATATGGACTCTTTCTTTTTGTATTATGTTATCTCTATTTATGAAGAGGGAAAATAAATATGAACTTGGAATTTTTTAGCGGGTCAGCTCATGAGTTTTCAAGAAACAACTTCACTTTGTACAATTTGAGTCAATATACAAATGGGTAGCATACTTGATGTATTTTACAAAAGGTTTACGCACCTTACAAGTAAGGGATGACAGTGTTTATTATTTTATTTTTAAGTTTTATATGTGGTGCAAGACATTTTGAATTATTACATGCCCTTGGAAGTTGGATGTTTCTTTTTGGTGGCATACTGTCATCACTCGCACAATCTATCTTTTCTACCTTTTTCAATGTAGCAATGATACTATCATTGCCGTGAAATAAAGCACAAACCAAAAATATGGTATGCCACTTTGTTTTACAGCCCATGATTTGGTACAATCTCAATTTTGTGCTTCTAATTTTATTATATACAATATTGCATGCATCCATGTACTGCACCTATTCTTATTATGAGTATACTACAAAATCGATTCATGGAGACAGTGGGTGGAAGGGGGCAAAGGGATATTTTGTTGCGGACTAATTTTTTTTTTTTTTAACTTAGTTGATTCAAACCCCAAATGAGTGGACATGTTAGACACATTAAATAAATGAGTTGAGATGAACACAAAAACCTCCTGAAAGCAAATGGTAATGATGCATTTCTCAGTTATTGTACATATTATTAACGGCCCAATGATAGACCTTGTGACTTACTGAAAGCAAGGCAAGAATACATTTAATTAAGGGTTACTGTGAGGAAGTTAATGTTTGATATTGTAGTATGTTGATGTTGATTTTTAGTGTTTATTTTTTGGCCTAATAGCATTCGTTTTCATAATTAAATTCTAATTCTTGTAATACATGTTACAACTTGATGGAGGCAAGTTTCTCTTTCAATATCTGACTGCAAAACTATAGAAATGCTGCATGAAAACTCTTAAAGTGGCAAGAATCCTGCAAGCATAAAGGCTCAAGTAGCCTCTCCGTGTTACTAGGGACAATGGCATTCCAACAAGGGTTGGTGAAATTGTTTGAATTGGTAACAAAGGCCAAAGAGAAGTGTTATTTTTTTCGATTGGGGGTGGGGCCTTATCATCGGCTCATTGATTTTGGTTCTATTTAATATATTGACTTTTGTAGCTTAATGTGATTCAAACCCCACCTCTGATAATAACTATCTCTTACTTTCGGTCTATTTCAATTTCTTTCTTCCAAAGTGTTTCCTTGTTTGCTAAAATAATTTTTTTAAGGAAGTTTTTGTTTTTCATTCCTAGCTATGGATGTAAGAGTACGATCATATGTCACTTCGAGTGAATTTTGTCACTTTGCTCTTTTATGTATCTTTTGCTTCTCTATACATCCCAGTCATATTCCCAAATTGCTCTAATATTGAAAAAAAAACTTACAAAATGATAGGGCAAAAAAATAAAATACAAAATAGTTCACGTGCAATGTACATGTGCACCAACTATTACATATATATTGTGGGTGTGATTGGTATATATATATATATATATATATATATATATATATATATATATATTGTGTAATGGTGTGAGTGTTCTTCGGTGTTTTTTTTTTTTGAAAAAAAAAATTATTGGTATTTATATATTTTTTCTATTGAATATGTTTGGTTTTATTTTTGATCAAGATTATTGAATATGTTTGATTTATTTTAAAGTTTGGTTTATTGAATTTTTTTTAATGAAATTGTCAATCTAAAAATAATTTTTTTATATTTTTTTTATTGATTTTTGAATTATTGTTCAAATATAAATTTAGGCTATCCAAATAAGTTTTACTATTTTTTTTACTGTAAAATTATTTTTGAAATCATCTAACCAAACAAGTTTTTTATCTCAAAAAATATCAAAACACATTTTTTTAAAACTCTTCTAAAAAACTGTTTCGGATACTATTTTTTGAAACACAAACTAAACAAGCCCCACGTTTTTCTATGTCACAAGTGGACTTTTTTTACAAAACATTTTTTACTGTATACTTTTTGACAAATGAAGTCTAATTTAGTGTATCGTCTTCCGAATGATTTTTTTTTAGGTTTTTTTGGAAGCTAGTACATTACAAACTCGAAAAACATTTGACAAAAAATACACTTTGGAGCAGAAGGACCGAAATACCCCTAACATCATCACATCACTATTGAAAAAATTAGACAAAGAAACCAATTAATTTAAAAACTAAAACTCTTAAAATTTGGAGTTTTCTTCTATTAGAACTCTTTCTCTTTCTTTCTCTTTATAACTCATAAATAAATTTTAAATTTCTTAATTTAAAACCTTTCCCAATTTTTTCCTAAAATTTTTAATTTTAGGATTTTCTTATATTAGAACCATTTTGTTATCTCTCTCTCTCTCTCTATTATATATATAT
>CM042195.1:13809191-13833091 GCA_023539305.1 Ilex asprella
ATATATATGTATGTATATATATATATATATATATAATTGTGACAAAAATAAAGCTAACACAAAATCAAAATTTTTTAATTTTAAATACTTTATAAAATAATGACTATTTTTCTCTCTCTCTATATATATTTTGTGACAAAAAAATTGTGACACATATACCATGACTCAAATGTCACACTGTTTGTAAAATACATATGTAGAGTTGGGCTATTGTGGACATTATAATGTGACATCAATGTCCACTGTATACATACGACATAAACAAGTTTTGACATATTGGAAGTGCCACAATATAACCAAGGAATTTGCACACTGTGGACATCACAAATGTGGCATTAATGTCACATTGCATATAGACACCGTATACAGGTTTGCATACGGATGATATCACACTATGACTTCGGTGTAACACTTCATACACACATCACATAAAAATTCAAAATATACATGGTGAGTATCATAGTGTGAATCTAATGTCACAATGCAACTACACATCACATGCATTTTTTTTTCATGGTGTGGGCATCAAAAGTGTGACTCCAATGTCACACTGCAAAACAAAACATCATATACAGTGTTTTTGCATAGGGTGAGTATCACATAATGTGACTTAAATGTATAAACAGAGAGAGAAAATAAAGGGGAAGAGAGATAGAATAGGGAGAGGAGAATAACGATGGGAGGAGAACGAGTTTGATAGAGAAAATAGAGGGAGGGAGAGAAAGAGAGAGAGAAAAAAGATAAAATAGGGAGAGGCATATTAACGGTGACAGTCAAATATAGAGAGAAAATATGAAATCTTTTTAAAAGTAATGGAATTCTTTCAAAATTCAAACAGTTAATTATCCTTTAATTTACGAAACCACTTGTCAGTAAAATAGAATCAAAAAAATAAAAAAATTGTCCCAATAAAATAAGAAATTGGATCACACAATTAACTATCTAAATTATCTTCCATGAATAAAAGAAAAAGAATTTTACGTAAATAAAATATTTAAAAAAAAGGCAAAGTGCACCTGTTCACAAAGCATTTATACAAAAATGACTTATACACATAATATTTATATTAAGATACTTTCTCACAAATAATTAGTGTATTGTGTAGCTTTTCATAATTTTCCTCTTTTTTTTTACCTTGGAATGGACAAGTCTGTTTTGAGGTTAACAGAGTTACCTGACCTGGGCATTGGGCCCGACCCATTGATCTATGGGCCGGATGATTACAGCCCAATTTTTTCTTTTGGTGAGTGTATCAATAAAATCCAAGTATTCAAAGGGCATTAGCAAGCCCTGAAAATATTTAAGGATAAATTTCATAAACTCCCCTAAACTATTATATTTGTTTTAAATTGTCATTTACATTTTCAGTTATCTTAATTTTCCCTATAAATTATGTAATTTATTTCAAAAAACTCCTTCAGTTGGGATTAACAGAAGAGGTTGATTGAAAAAACTTACATATTGTAGGATTTAACTGTTAAGTTTGACAGAAAAGATCAATTGGAATAACTTTTACACAATTTAGGAAAAAAATTAGGATAATTGAAAGTTTAGGGGCAATTTAAAACAAAGGTAATAGTTTAGTAGGCATTTATGAGATTTTCTCAATATTTAAATGACAGCGAGGTCAGATGCCCAGCCCCACACCCCTGTCTCTCTGCTTTCCCGGCCCTGTGGTTCTCTGTCTCTTTACCTCCGTTTGTATATCGTTCGCTACTTTGCTTCTCTTTACAAATCTAATCCGCTCCGATTCGTCTTTGTCTACATTCATCACCCGCTGTAAGGCTTCCAAATCCAATCCGGAAACCCTAAGTTTACCAAGTCATGGCTTTGGATTGGATCCCCATTTTTGTATATTTTTTCTATTCGGCTTTGTTTTTCGATTGTTATACCTGATTTTACATTGAATTGGTTTTGTCTCTGAGTTATCCTCTGTTTGACAGTGATGTGAATCGGGATTTGATGAAGTTTTCATTGTGATTGCGGAGTTAAAATTCAATGAATTCTTGGTTTTGACTGTGGTTTTTGTTGTTCTGCCAGATAGTGTTGATGTCAGATATAATTTAGAGCTTTGATTCTACGGTGTAATTTTTTTTTATGTTGGATCGATGCATGTTAACATTCAGTTTATGTGAAAAAGTGGGTGGTAGTGGATGATTTCGTTTAGAGGGTTTGGTTTGGGATTTGGGGAGACTGTTAGTTGTGATTTGCTGTTGCTCCTTAGTTGATGAAACTTTTTTTGTTTTTTTCCTGTTATTCTTATCTTTTGGTAAAAAAATTGGTTATGTTGAAATAGTTTGCAATTCCGTGAAAATGTGGCATTATAAAATTGACAATTGGGTTCTATCAATTAAATGTTGCATGTGAAGTAAAGTTCTGTGGTGACTAAAGGTTGATACTTAATACCTTACTGTTATTATCAGTTGCGGTTATTGAGCTTCTATTTGCAAATATATTAATTGTATGTAATTATTTTGAAACCGTAATGTTTTTATTAGGGTCTTATTGTGTTTGATCTTGTTTTTTATCTTTAGGCAACCATGAGCGATCAAGGAGAAAAAACTTGTCCTCTCTGTGCTGAAGAGATGGATTTGACCGACCAGCAATTGAAGCCTTGCAAGTGCGGTTATGAGGTTTGAAGCACCTTTCCCCTAAATCTGTTGTTCTGAGTTTTGTAATGACATATTCTCATTCTTTAATTTTTTTTTTTTTTGGTTGAGAGGTTTTCAAGTATTCCAAAACCACAGTCACTGTATTACTATTTAGGACTAGAGGAAAAGCAAGTCATTAATGTCTAGAAACCGATGTATAATGAGTAATATAATATTTACTTCAGTTTCTGTTAGAGACTGTAAAGAACTTTTACGAAACGAAAGTAGTCATTTTTGTCTAAGATTACCCCAACTCTTTGGATACTCCATTGTCTGAAGGCAGCGTAACCGCTTGGTTAATATTATGTGTAGGACAAGACAATGTGTTTTTTTGTTGGTTGTCACTTTGTGCTATTTTAGGCTCTAATTTTGGTCAGTATTCCAATGCAACAATTTTTATGTGATGGTTGAATGCTAAATACTCTCCTTATTGATGTGGCGCTTGTGATGCTGGTCACAAATAACCATGTTGTGATGGCGGAAGTTCGTTGCTTTTGTCATCTTTGTGTATTAAGTGCAGTTTCTGCTATAGCATTTGGTATCTAAGTTACCATAGAGGAGTCATTACATTGACTTTCTTTCTGTGCTTTTAATTGTTTTGCTTGAATGTTGATCTGTGTCTCATTTCTTGAGTAAGTTTTTCCCATGAGGCTAAGCACAATAATTTGGTTTCAATATATTGGGTATCTTGTCCAAGCTGTAGCGTTGAACTGTTAATTCAGATCATGAGTGGCCATAATTTTTTTCCAAATAATATTTGGATTTGCTTCCACTTTTCTGCAGATCTGCGTTTGGTGCTGGCATCACATAATGGAAATGGCTGAGAAAGATGTGACAGAAGGGCGATGTCCAGCATGTCGTACGCCTTATAACAAGGAAAAGATTGTCGGAATGACACCAATGTGTGAAAGGTTACTCTCAGATTATACTATCTTAAAATTGAACTCTATGATATTATTGTTCTTATTCATCTAAATTTAGAATTATTAATCTTCTTGTGTTCATGGACTTTGGTAATAGATTTGGTAGATTTCTTTTTTCTGCTAAGTGCGAGGATTGTTATCCGGGAATTAGAATTGAGATTTTGACGAGGGTTGTATCAGACCATTGCTTTGCCCTGTTTTTCTCAATTTTTCTTTGATTAAATGGGGTCCTTGTCCTCTTAGGTTTGAGAATATGTGGTTTGAACATCATGCATTCAGATGACAATTTATGGTGTGGTGGGGGGAAGGAAGTTTTCACGTTTGAGAAGGTTATAAATTCATGAAGTTGGAATATGTGAAATAGAAGGTTAAAATGTGGAATAAAGAAGTTTTTAGGGATATAAATAAGGGTCAAAAAAATTCTAACCATGGATAGAATGGGAGAGTTTGACAAGATTGAAGAGAGTGGTACATTAGATGAGAATTTGAGAAGGAAAAGATGGGAGTTAATAAATAATTTTGAGGTAGTAGTGTACAAAGAAGGAATTAGTTGGAGACCAAAGGCCTAGTGTGAAGTGGTTGAAAGAAGGAGATAACAATTCTAAACTTTTTCACAGGATCACAAATGGTAAGAAGAAGAAGAAGAAGAAGAAGAAATTCATTGACAAAATGGAATTGGATGATGAAGTGATCATTGAGGATAAGGGAATGATTGAGAGTAACATTCTAGAGTTCTTTGCCCATATTCATCTTAGAGGGTTGTTAAACCAATTGTGGAAGGATTGGAGTGGATTTGTATTGATGAGGTTAAATCTAAGTGGATAGAAAGACCTTTTGAGGAGGAAGAAGTGAGGAATACTATTTTTGAGTGTGGTAGAGACAAAGCTTTGGGTGCTGATGACTTCACTTTGGCTATTTTTTAAGATTGTTGGGATATAATTAAAGGGAATTTGATGAATGTTTTTGGTGAATTTTTCCATAATGGTGTTGTTAATGGTATAAACTAATGCTACATACATTTTTTGATTCCAAAGAAAGACAAGTCCATGAAAATCAGGGATTTTAGACCAATAAGCTTAATAACTAGTCTTTTTAATCTTAGGGATACTTTTTGTGAGTGTCAAGGTGCTTTTATTGAAGGTAGGCAAATTCTTGATGTTGCTTTATTGCTAATGAGGTGGTGGAGGAATATAGAGGTAAGGCAAATGAAGGCTTTGTTTTTAAGATTGATTTTGAAAATGTTTATGATCATGTGAAGTGGGATTTTTTGAATTTTGTCTCGGAAGTGAAAGGCTTTGGAAATCACTCGAGGAAATGGATAATGGGTTGTCTGTAATCTATGAACTTCTTTGTTATGATGAATGGAAAACCAAGGGCTAGATTTAAGACTTATAAAGGATTGAGACTGGCTGATCCTTTATCACCCTTTCTCTTTACTTTAGTTGCATATTAGTTGAGCAGATTGATGAAAAGGGCTAAAGGTTCTAATCTCGTAGACAGATTTATTGTAGCAATGGATGAGGTTTATGTTTCACATTTCTAGATACTATATTTTTTTCTGTTGGGGATGATGGAAAAAATGCTAAATTTAAGAATATTGTAGATGTGTTTGGGATTATATCTGGCTTGAAGGTGAATATGGATTAATGTTTGATTGTGGGTATAAATTCACACCATGATAAGATCAATAGAGTTACAAAACTTTTGGGGGGCAAGGTAGGGAACTGGCCTATTAAGTACTTAGGTTTACCATTGGTTGGGAATCAATTGTTTTTATCTTTTTGGGATTCAGTTGTAGAAAGGGCGGAAAAAAGACTTGATGGTTAACTTTAGTTCAATCAGTTTTGTCTAGTATTCTTACTTATTTTTTATGTTTGTTTAAGTTAATGACCAAGATTGTAATAAAAATTGAGAAAATGATGAGGGATTTGTTGTGGGAACGAAGTGGAGAGGGGAGAAATGATCACTTAATTAGTTGAAAAATGGTTTCAAGATTCAACGATATAGGTAGTCTTTTGATTGAAAATTTGAAAGGCAAGAAATATTGCTTAGTGGATAAGTGGTTTTGAGAACATAGTTTTTTTGTGGCATTTAGATATGTAAAGCAAATATGGATTTCAAACCAATGGATGAGATATTAATACGATTGAAAGGGAAAGCTACCGATGCCATTTCTATATCACAGATTGTCGAGGTATTCCCAAAGTCTTCATTTGGTGGTGGGTAATAGAGAGAGGGTTTGTTTTTTGGAGGACATATGGTTAGGGGGGTTATCTTTTAAAAATGTGTTTTCACGTCTTTATCATTTATTATCCTTCCACGGGGCTTCCGTTGCTTCTATGTTGAGATCTAATGATCAACTGAAGTCTTGGGACTTCGGTTTTCATAGGAATTTAGATGATAGGGATTCTATAGAGTTGGTGTCACTTCTTGCTATTCTTAACTATTCTCAGTTGAATGTTGATTTATGTGATTGAAGAAGATGGGTCCTTGACTTTTCAGGTGTTTTTTCTATCCAATCCTTCTTCTTTTTTTTGCTGGAAGAATCTTCTTATTATCTCTTTTTTCCTGCATTGATGATTTGGAAGGCTAAAGTGTATTGCACATGGAAAGATTAATGCCAACGATATGCTTCAAAAAAGAAGACCAACTAGTTGTATATCCACTTAGTTGTTTGTGATATGTAAGTTTGATGTTGAAAGTACTGATCATTTGTTCGTTCATTGTCCTTTGGCTTTGGCTTTGGCTTTGGCGTATAAGTTGTTTAGCTTGGTCGGGTTAATGTGGGTTCTTCCCAAGTTATCTACGTCATTGTTTGTTGAAGTCTTGAATGGGTTTAAAAAACTTGTTAAAGGAGTGACACTATGGAGATGTGCAATAATTCTTGCCACTTTTTGGGATATATGGAAAGAAATGAATGATAGAATTTGGAAGGTCGAAGTGAATTGTTTGATGGGCTATGGAACTGTATTAATTTCATCACTTCATTTTGGGCTTCGATTTTGAAGGATTTTAAAGAGATTCCGCATTTTGCTATCTTCGTGGGAGGGATGGAGAGCTTCATGTGATTTAGAGCTTTTGATGTTTTTCTTCTTTTTGTAATTACCTTTTCTTGGTGGTTTTCTTATTCTACCTTTTTCATGTAATGTCTATATTTTTTTAATATATATCAGTTATGTTTCCTATAAAAAAACTACCAACAGGTTTGTGGAGAAAAAATCAAAGTTGCAGAAGCCAAAAAATAGAACATCTGAAGGAAGGAAGCAACTTGGCAGTGTGCGAGTGATTCAACGGAACCTTGTCTACATTGTTGGGTTACCTCTTAATTTAGCCGATGAAGATGTATGTAGTTTACTCTCCTCCTCTCCTCCCACCCCCACACAGACCTCCCACCAAAAAAAAGAAAAAAAATCTCAAAAAACCCCTCTTTCCTGTCTATTTATCTACAGCTTCTCCAGCGAGATGAATATTTTGGTCAGTATGGAAAGGTGCTGAAGGTGTCTATATCTCGGACAGCAGCTGGTACTATTCAACAATGTGCAAACAATACTTGTAGTGTGTAAGTTCAAATGCTATCAATATCACTAATAATTACTCACCTCAATGGTTATGGTATCATTTTTGAGTTAGCAATTGCTTTAGGCATCTTTATGCTGAATTTCTTAGCATTTTATTGTTTCAGACATATCATGCTTATTTGGTTTTAGAGTCTATCATTTTATATATTTATTTATCTTTTTTTTTGGGGGGGGGGGGGAGGGGTTTGTTACGTCCATTGTCGTAATTGATCTGCTGTTGGTCTCTTGGCTTGTCATGTAGTTTTGCTTAACCACTATTAATTTTTCCTGTTCTCGTACATGTCTTTTGGCTTTTAGATATATTACTTATTCCAAAGAGAATGAAGCAATTCGTTGTATTCAATATGTACATGGATTTGTCCTGGAGGGCAGATCATTGAGGTGGGCACACATTTGTATGAATGAATTACAATCTAATTTTTGCGACTTCCATATAATCTTTTGGAGTTTCATTATGCAGGGCTTGCTTTGGAACCACAAAATATTGTCATGCATGGCTTAGAAATGTGGTATGATCCTCAAATAACTAATTGAGAGGGGATTGATTTATTTGTTATATAGATGTTTTTTTTAGGAAAATTGATTAAATGTAATAATTTTGATTATCGGAATTTTTTTGGTCCAGCCCTGCAGCAATTCTGATTGTTTATACTTGCATGAGATTGGTTCTCAAGAGGATAGCTTTACTAAAGATGAAATAATATCAGCTTACACAAGGTAATTATGCATTGTAATGCAATTATCATTTTTCATTTCCTACGTATTGATTAAGGTGTGGCTCCTAAATGCTTCAATAATTTATGAACTTTTAGAAAGACTTGGATAATTGTTTTTGTTTGGGTCTTATGAGAGTGAGAATGACTATGCTATTGAGTTTGAGTTATTTACCTGACCATAATAAATAATACGGGAGTCTACATTTGAAGTGAGGGACGGGGACTTTTTGATAACAAGAAGGCGAACTACTCTAATTGAAAAGTGAGTCGCTATTTTAGTTAGAGGATTGCTGTATGATATGCGGTGTGTATTGGTCCCAGTTGGAATCACCAATTTTTTGAAGCTGATCAAAAGAGCTACGGAATTCAAAGAGATTGTTAAAGAAAGAAGTACACCATCGACCAGCTGAAATAAATGCTTGATTTCCAACAGCCTGAGGGTATAAAAATCAGACACCACCTCGGTTAGGGAATAATCATAGAAAGAATAGGCCTCAGAGTTGGAAGTTTTATTTGAATGTGTTTAAAAGAGAACAATGGTTCGACATGATGATAGCGAACGGGACCTTAACGTGACTTGATTTTGATTATGATGTATGATGACGAAAGGAATTTATTGTCGGTCTTAGAGCCGTTAGACTTTTTTAGTATAAAAAGAATAAGTTTAGTCAGTGAACCATAGCAAGTAATAATAGGAAAAAATATTTAAGAGTTTTTAAATTTCATGGAAAAGAGGTGTAATTATAATTAAGTATTGGGCACAACATTTTCAAAACTTGCTGAGAAACTTAGGTGGATACTGGGTTTGGGATGGTCATAGTATCGACCTCTTTATTGTCAATAGTGTATTCCCCCACTAATATAATGTATTTATCATTGTTTTTGGTGGTGACTGTTGTTGTGAGCATGAAATACTACTTCTAGTGCTTTAATCCCTCGTATAATAGGAGTTGTCTACAGAGTGATCTACACACACTCCCTCTTTTGAGGGATTTGTTTTGTCAGCATGTTTTTGTTTTTCTGGACTTCCTTTACGAATATGGTTTTGAATGAGTTTTGGATAAAAGCAAAATGTAGTTATTTAGAAACCAAAACCTGGAAGCATAAGGCTATGAGCAATTCCTTTGAACTTCATCTATTCAGTTTTGTTCAGAAGAAAGCTTTATTTCGGTTATTATTTTTTTTTTTTTTGTGAACAAGAAACATTATGAAGGTTTAAAGTCTTGAATCTAATAAGCCACATAGAGCGGGAGAGTGTAAAATTTAAAAAAAACTTGAGAGCGAGAGCGTCATTGAGGGCGCCAAATTTATATATATAACATTGTGATATACACTAAAAAAGAGGATGTCAAAATATTAAGAATGATAAATATGATTATGTAAAGCAATAAGGAATATGGTAATGGACATATTAGAACAAAACTCCCTTCCCACATCAGTAGAGTAACAAGAAGTTCAATGGGAAGGCAACTTTAAAAATGACAGTCTACACTTTTGATCACACATAAGTAGATTCACAATCACTTTTAAGGGAAAAGAGTTATAAAAGGACAGCTGTAGACATCTTTTTTCAAGTTATTGGATTCATTGGGCTGAAAGGCCCAGTAGGAGGTTGAAATCTCTTATTGGATTTAAGGTCTACCTCATTATTTAGTTCAATTTTTTTTTTTGTATTTTTGGTGCACGAATTCCATAATTTTGAATTCGCGGATTCCGTTTTTTGAATCTGCAAATTTGTGATGGAATCCGCTCTAAAATCATGGATTTACATTTGGAGTGCCATTACGTTGACAGTAGGAGGCGAATTGTGTTTTCTAGTCTTGAATAGGGTCGAATGCCAATAGTCCTTTAATTTTTTGTATAAAAGTGTTGTCCTCCTGCTACAGTTTAGCTAGGGTAATCACTTGTATGGATAGATAAACAAGTTGAGCCAAGGCGAACACCTACAATTTCAAGATTGGCTTGAGTTCATAGGATTTTCAGATGGTCGAATTCAAGCGCATCTTCAATCTGTATTAAATAAGTTGACTTCAGCTTGTAATTAGGTGCGTGTGGATGAACCATTTGTTTTTTTTATGGTCATCATAGTCACAAAATGAGGACATTTTACGATTTTAGTGCAAAAGTTCTTACACAAAGATTATTATTGTCACAATGGTTACATCATTAGACATGTCAACGCAGTTACCTGTTGTGCAGATTTTGCATGAAGTTGAATTGTCTTTGATAAAGTTACACGGCTTTCACTATCTTTTCCCCATGAATGTCAAATTTTTGCTCATCCTTTGTACAAATATGATTAATTCTATTGGATGGTCACCTTAAGCTTCTCAACTTTAGCTTGATTCCAAAGTTACTGAAGATGGAAGCTGATGATCGGCTTGGATAACCTATTCAGTGAGCTTGAATCATTCCTCGATTGCTAAAAAGCACGGACACGGACACAGACATGGAAACGAGATACGGTTACAACACAATACGGATACGCGAATACATTATTTTTCAAAAAATTAGGGCACGAACACGTTGGGGAAACGTTGAATAAATATATGTATTTAATTTTTATATGACTAGTAGTTCATAAATTTGACCCAATACACAATTTTATACATATTTTTGGCCCAAGTAAATGGATAAATCTAGCCCAAATGTAGTCTAATTTTAATTCACCCATTAATTTTATTGGACCAAAAAAGGACCCATAAAGTAGATCAATTATTAAGTTAGCCCCATCCAATGAAATGTACTAGTTTTAAGTTATAATTTAATCTGGGCCACATTTGATATTTTCAAGTTGATAAGGAGATAAGGCAAAAATCTTCCTCTCTTTTCTCGGTAAAGATGGTTGTTGATTGCCGGAGATGGCTGCTGATCGATGGACACCTTCGGTGTTCTATTGCTTAAGCTTTGTCTTTCTCGTCAGCTTCTTCATTACCGTTGTTTGTCGTCATCAACCCTAGCTGCTGCATATAACTGAAAATTTGGTAAGTTGGAGAAAATGTATCTAGAACGTATCCGATTATAAAAAAAAAAAAAAATTGGACATTGATTTTTGCGTATCCAACATGTGTCCGAGACGTGTCCGAGCGTGTACATGTCCCAGACGCGTCGGACACGGATACAACAAGTGAGGGCAAATAACGTGTCGGTGCTTTACAGTTCGATTGAATCGAGCTTGAGATGCTCAACTCTTTTTATAACCACATGCAGCTGGAACAGAAATTAGCTTTTTCGGCCATCCTAGATTTTCAAGGGTAGAAATTTTCAAAATATTTGAAGTATAAACTTCTTTCACTAAAATTCTAATGATGAGAACATAAGACACACTTGGACAAGTGTAAGATACACTTTTATTTGAGTTGATATTTTAAACCAACATTGTATTTTGAACGCGTTTCCGACACTTCTTTGGAGGCATGTCTGATCCTTCTTTAAGTCATGTCTATATTTAAAAAATAGATGTGTTGACATTTAATAAATAAAGCTCCAAATGACAAATGACTATATTATAATTATGATAGAATACATATTTGTCTAGACCAATCATGTCAGTACTATATGTCGAAATAAAAGCAAAAATGTATAAAAGTTTTACTAAAGAGAACTTGAGAAGATAATAGCAATCGTTATAATTATGTATGTTTGCTATACTGTGTCTATAACAATTCTATAATTAATGACTACTGTGATCCATTGGTCTAAAAATTCAGATTGGAGGACTACACGTAAGACATACTTCTCATAAAGTACTAATTTTCTTATTTTTACACTACTGTAATTATTTATTTTGGAGTCACATTCTCAAAGAATTTAGGAAATATGAAGAGATTCACAGGCTCTCAGACCACCTACTGTAGAACGATTCAGTTGATGTTTCGTAATTTTTTTGAACTTTTCAAAATTTTGAAGGTAGTTGAAATTGTTGAAGATGTGGAAGGGTGAATATTTTTATTTGCATTTGGAGTGGCTTTTAGTGCAGTTGAAATCTTGACATATAAATACTTTTGATCTTGACTTCACTGTCTTTACCCAGTGTGCAACTCTTTTATGTTTAGGGATCTGTCGGTATCATAAATTCGTAATGATTAGATGTTCTTTTTTTTTTTTTTTTTTATGAGAGAACCAGAAATACTTTGGTTATCTTTTTCTGTTGATTGGATATTCTTTGGCAGCATTCTGGTTAGCTAATTAAATCGTCTGCTGATTTTAAAGGAGTAGAGTTCAACAAATTGCTGGTGCTACAAATAATATGCAACAGCGGTCAGGGAATGTGTTACCACCACCCGCAGATGAGTACTGCAATAACGGCTTTGTTTCCTCCAGAACACCTATTAGTAAGAGTGGGGTAAATGTAAGAATTTCTGTATTAATCTTTTTTTATTTTGATCTTTTTCCCTCCCCCACGATTGATAAACAATGTGCCTTAAGGCTCTTAACCTGTGGTTTATTGGAAATAATGGTTTCACATGGGTGCACTGTGTATTAAATTTCATCAATGAAGGTATCACGAGCATTCTTGATATTCAATTTCTGTGTTAATATCTGGATGAAAGACATAATGCCACTGATATTTTACTTCTGGTTTTGTGATGAATATTATGTGTGTTGTAAAGTTTGATTGCTGCAATGGATTGACATTCATTCTGATAAGATCTTGGTCACATCTCTCTAGCAGAATTCTGTGAACAATGTCCGAGGTTCTCCGCCTAATAGTAGCTCTGGTAGACCAGTTGCTCTTCCTGCAGCAGCCTCATGGTATGCCATTGACCTACTGGAAGTCTCTTTTGGTTTAAAATGGATAATTGTCTTAATCATTTTGACATGTCAACCAGGGGAACACGTGCCTTCAACAACCAGCCATCACTTGTAAGTTTGGGGAACTCAAATGGACCTCTTAAGCAGAAACCTGATACGTGCAATGGTTCATTAGCGTTTTCAATGGGAATTGCAAGCCCAACTCAGGTTTCTACATTGCATGCTGATGTTGGAAAGAAGCTTATTCCTAATGGAGAAAGTCATCCATTACAACAAAATTTTAAAGCCAAGGTTTTGGAACCTGTGAAACAGTATGTGGGCACAGATTGTCTACCAACTGTATCTGAAACTCCTGCCACACCAGGATATGATGCTAGTTCAACTAGGAACAGCCAGTTACATTATGCACCTGCATGCAAGGATGAAGATAAATGCAGTGGTTTGCCACCCAATGTTACAAATTCTATTGACCTGTCTGGGAAGTTATGTGGTTATGGCGGTCCAGGAAAAGATGTAGACGTTGCAGACGGGAAGATTCAGAATCTATGCTCTGATATGTCGTCATTGAGCATTGATAGATCTCAAGGGTCACCACAAAGTTACGTGGAGCAACTTAGAGAACCTTTGACTTTTGCCACACTGAATGCCGAGACATCCACTAAGGATAATTCTGTTGCTAGAGAACTATCTGATTTTAGATCTCATTCAGAAACACACGTGGCACAGGCTGCATTGGGTGAAATAGATGATGATTCACTATTTTTTGATGACCAGAGACTTAAAGATCCAGAAGTTGTTGCCAGTACAAGCTACTTACCTAATTTATCTCACTCTTCATATCTTTTAAATCAAGTTAAGGGTTATTATCCTCAGTATAATGAGGATTACAGTAAACTTAATGTCAGTGTAGATCCCCTTATCGTAGATAAGAAATTCGACATCAGTTCACCTCCGCAGACATCTAGTATTCAAGTTATTTCTAATGGGTACCCTGAGAATCTAGTCAGCAGTTCTGCTCATTTGGACAACACCTTTGAGAATTCCTATCTGCTTCTAGATGAAGAGAAAAGGAAGCACATCGGAAGATTAGATGGTGAAGTAACCAATGTTGACAGCAATGCTGCTCTAGATACGGGAGAGAGCAGCATAATATCTAATATTTTGTCAATGGACTTTGACTCATGGGACAATTCATTAACTTCACCTCAGAATTTGGCTAAGTTATTGGGCGAAACTGATAAACTGCAGGGATCTCTTAGAGTATCGAGTTCTTGGAAAGTACAAAGTTGCAATCAATCCAGGTTTTCTTTTGCAAGAGAAGAGGATTCTACAATTCAAAGTGTAGAATCATCCTTGAGTTATATTGGGCAACCTCTGAAGAACCGTGCTTTCAGCCATGATTTTGTTGATAACAGAGATTTTCATCTTCATAAGCTTGGTAATTGCAATGGTTTCTCATCTGTTAATTCTGAGGAATTTGATAATTTTGCCAGCAGTCAATCTCATATCTCTTCTGGTAAGCCTTCAGGTGAATTATGATTGGTTACATTTAGTGCTTTATTTTTCTTAATTTCTGTTGTCTTCTCTCTTTCAATACATGACATGACATTGTAATGGTCTCTAAAAGAATTATTCTCATGCTGCTTTGATATAATCATCTCTCATCATATTTTGCAATTTATACCCTTCATGATCTGACTAGGATCATCGACATCATTTTTTTTCCCTATATTCTTTTTCTCATTCGTTTGAGTTTCATAGAATATATAATGTGTTTCTTACATGCAGGTACTGTTTTTCTCTTCTTCTAATGTAATTCTTTCTTCCTTTCCATACTTCCAAAATTTTATGCATTTTCCATGAGTTTGTGTCTTTGGTGTTTATTTATTACACTAGTAATAGGAAGCCTTCCTTCTTTGCTGTTGTCTTGTTGTCATGGTTCTAGGTCGTGGTATCTTCGTCATAGTTTCCAAGTTTGTGTAGAACTCCATTCAATTTCTTCTGCCTTTGTATAATTGCAAAAAAGGGTGTGATTTAGTATTACATAATTTCTTCTTCCCTTGGGTCTCTTCTTTTCCCCCTTTCTTTCACTTGCTTTTTGTTGGTTGGTGCTTTATGAGATCTTATAGATGAATCTCTGTATCGGTTAGATTTGGTGATGACTCGGTCACTCTCTTTGATTATGACGAAGAAGTGGGCTCGAGAAAGGTACAAGTTCTGAAGTATGTAGAGTTGGGACTTTCATTCATGTCGTATTAATTTGAGACAGTCGATTGTATCCCCCTTGACGCAAGGCCATCAAAAAGAATGAATACAAGCTCACCTTGACTGAATTGGCCCGAGTTGGTCCAAGTTGCAACCGGGTGAATACCAATTTTACGCAGTCTTCTGATATATTTATATATCGTGTATTGGTATTGGATCAGAGTTGGCCAAGTCGTATCAAACTCGGCCACCTTGAACCTTGCCTGTTGTGCCTTTTCTTTTTCAAGTACTAGGATATTCATTTGATTCTTTGCGTCTTGGAAGTAAGAATGTGTGAACAATTGACTTGGTGGTTTTGTCCCTGTGAACCATATTTATGCACTATGTATGATTAGCATGAGTGTCCTTACGGCAAAGGTGAAATCCTAACACAGATGTAGTAATTCACTTGTCAAGTTAAAAGATGGAATGGAGAAGTGGGAAGGAAATCAGCTGTGGTTGCTGTCTTGCAATAGTAAGTCAGGTTGTGGGGGCCAATGACACATAATTGCATCTAAAAAGTTTGTATATTTGTAAGAAAGTTATATTTATTGGTAGAGCTTAGGCCTTGCTTAGTTTTTGTTTGGGGGTCATGGTGTTGGAGGTGGATCCATATGGCAATGTGTTAGTATAGTGGAACTTGGTACTTGTTGGAGCAGCAAGTCAGATTGTGGAGTCCAATTTCTCATAATTGCAGCTATAACTTTCACTATATGGAAGAAATTATATCCGGGGATTGATGGTGGTGTATCCTTGGGGCAATGTGTTAGTATATTGAAACTTTAATCTATCAGATATCTATGTACATGGGTTGCATCAAAGATACTGGGATCATAAGTGTCTTAGGAGTCCCACAATTTAGGTTTGCATGATCACAAATGAGGTGGGTTCGCAGCTTAAATCATCCAAATTCCTGCCCCCAAATTATAAATCTCGACTCGATCCACGATCTAAGTAACCCCAAATTGTAGCCTTAACCTATATTTCAACCCTAACTTGTACTTTATTTCTTGAGTTTGGTGATCGATAAACTTGTATTTTGATTTATTGTGATTTGAATTATTTTCATAATACAAATATGCATTCTTTTATTCTTATTATTCACAATCATTAGTTGGTATGTTGTTATGGAATACGGTTGGGGC
The DNA here is from genome assembly GCA_023539305.1 of Ilex asprella. Lineage (NCBI taxonomy): Eukaryota > Viridiplantae > Streptophyta > Magnoliopsida > Aquifoliales > Aquifoliaceae > Ilex > Ilex asprella. Next base: position 13,825,204 of record CM042195.1, read on the forward strand.
TTCGTAAATCTCTCAAAAATAATATATGTAATTTCAAATGGAAGCGAAAGTAATCCAAATAAGAGTTGCTTATCTGTACCACATACCAAATCGATCCCGGATCTAGGTAACATTGGGTTGCACCCTTCGACACCTTTTGGTGAACAGGTGATATGGGGAATGATTGCCTTCTTTCTTTCAAAATTTGTTTTGGTATAAGAATTGATTAGCAACATTTTAAGAAAAGAGAACTTAAAGGGGAGGATGAGAGGTCGTTAAAGAAAAGCCAATCATGATGAAACTGAATACGTCTTCAACTGAATGTGAGCTGAAAAGGAACCATGTGGTTCCTTTTCAAGCTCATGCGACCATCGCTGTTTTGGGAGCCTGGTTTCATGCCATAACTGCATTAAGTAATGGTTAACCCTTGAAACTGGTAAATACTGCAGTAACTAGAAAATTTTCTTAATCACTGTTACTTGTTAAGCTTACAAACGCCATTGGTATTTTGAGGAGCATAAGTCCTTGCCTAAGGGCGTACACAAGGCATGAGCTCCCGCCATTGCGAGGTCGGGGGCGGGTTAGATGTACGCAGCCTTACCTCTGTAAGCAGAGAGGCTGTTTCCGCAATTCAAACCCGTGACCGTGACATCCAAGTCACAATGGAGCTAAGTCCCTGTCTAACACATTATTAACCTGTGGAGAAGGGCATTGAAGGCTAATTTTTGGAGGACGTTAGGTCTTTGTTACATTGTTTATTCATCAATAGACTGCAGCAGATGGATTGATATATCAGGAGAGATGGTAATTCGTATGATTTTGGGGTTTTGATTATTATGGGTCAATTTAGAGTTCTCCCTACATATGAAGAGGTTTCAATGTGGGAGAGCGTATAGTTATATTTTTCATTTTTCCTTCATGTCTTTCTGCATGCAAGTTTTCCTTTGCTACCTTGTTTTTTATTTATTTTTTTCAATGATCTATTGTTCCTTGATCAGAGACCCACCCTCTGACGCCCTTTTATTTTTTTAGTTGTGGTACCTGATTGACCTACTTTATTGGCCATAGCTGTTACTGAATCAACATGATCCGTATAATGATTATTTCTGTTAACTGGCAAATGTTTGGCTTCATGTAAGTGTCTGTTTATACTCAGATATTGAGCTGTAAGTAACTGTCGAGTTGAATATGAGTATCAACCATTAGTTGACATACCTACACAATTGTATGTTTTGGTTGATGAAGTTTAACCTATTCTGCTCCAAAATGGGTTCTGAGGTTATGCTTCCTGTCATGAGGAGCTTACAGATTTATCTGCAAAAGGAAATTATTTATGTATAACTCTTCACTTGTCATCTTCTCTGACACGAGAAGGTTGTTTCTTAGTGTTTTAGTTGTAACTAACGAATAGAATACTAAAAATGATTCTACTGTTGCCCAATTGAACATGACTGTACAGTGGCCAGGCATTACCACTCTTTTGTAAGTGCCTCTTTTCTTTCCTTTACATGGGATTTTTTTGGTCACTTTCCTGAGTTATTCTTTTCCAATGTTTGAAGCAGGTTTAAGAACTGAGATATCCGCCCCTCCTGGATTTTCAGTGCCCAGCAGAGCACCACCTCCGGGGTTTACTTCTCATGAGAGAATGGAACATACTTTTGGCACATTGTCTGGTTGGTTATTTTGTTTGCTTTTTCATTTTTTTTGACCAAATTTTTTTTTTTTGCAAAGGCTTGTTTAACCAACGGGCCTTTGATCCAATGGTATTTCTTATCTTGTGAAGGCTTTGTCTTCGTGAGGTAAGGGTTCAAGTTCTCCCCCTCCCCAAAAGGCCAAAAAAAAAAGGCTTGTTTAAATTTAAATATTCCTTTTTGTCATCTATGTTGCAGGGAATGATATGCTAAACACTTCTTCCTTGTTTAGAAACCACTATCAGTCTGTGCCAGATGGGATGATTGGTAGCCCTGGGGAGATTGAGTTTATGGATCCTGCAATTTTGGCAGTGGGTAAGGGGAGACTTCCAGGTGGCTTCAATAGCCCAGGCTTAGACATGAGATCAAATTTCTCTCCACAATTGAGTACGTTGGAAAATGAAGCAAGATTTCACCTGTTGATGCAAAGATCACTTTCTCCTCATCAGAACCAGAGATTTGCAGGAATGGGGGATAGTTTTTCTTCCCCTAGCAATGCTTATGGGATTCCTTCAAGGATTATGGAGCAACCATTGACCAATAATCTATCCTCATTTGCGCAATTCAGTCTTCCACAGTCCAGAAATGCCATCATATCAAATGGCCACTGGGACGGTTGGAGTGAAGTTCAGGGTGGAAATGAGCTACGCAGAACTGAGAGAATGGGATATAACTTAACTGGTTATGAGGATTCAAAGTTCCAGATGCCCAGCTCAGGCAGTTTGTATCATAGAACATTTGGGATCTGATTTATCAAAAAGACTTATTTGGCTTTGTTGGTTATGGCATAAATGGTGATATCGATTGATCATGTGTGACTTGACAATCTTGCCTAGAAGGATGTGGCTGATTTGTGATTGGTCTGACTCGGAAGATTGCAGATTGGCGAAGGATCAAAGCTTCAGAAACTAGATTTTTGGAAACCAACAGGTAAGGACGAACCTTATCCCTTGTATATGAGAATAAATTACTTGTGGTAAATGTCATGGTTGGACAACTGATTCGATCTGTTCTATTTAAAATTTATAGTTGGGAAGGTAGCTGAGGTTGAAATGGGATATATTATTCATTTCACCGTATGCTTTGAACATTGATTCTTTATGATAATGGCGAGTATTCTATTTTGGCGGTATTAACAATGGTATATACGTGGTTTAGATTTTACCAATGGTTAAAGGTGGGGCATCCATGTAATTTGAACTTCATAATTCCACTCTCAGCTACTGTGTTCACACATTTACCAAATGACTGCACTGAGTATTTTTTGCCATGATATTTAGCACATTTCATTCACTGTTGGCATAGAAGGGTGGAAGGGGGTTTCAGCCTTTGTTTTTTTAAATGCCTCTTATAGGACTATATCTTTATGTATGATATGGCCGTGTTCTCATCTTTATTGTGATTTGCAGCTGAAGGAAGCTGAGATTGATGCCCAATATTTATTGTTGAAGAAAGGATGCTGCATAAGAACAATCACAGGTGGTCTCTGGATGTTGACTGTTCTGCTCCCTGCACAGAAGAGAATCAAGATAATCTCACAGTCGAAAAAGTATCAAATTGAATTGATTTTTTTCCTGTCGCTGATATTTCTTAAACTCAAACAGGTTTAGGCGAAAATCAGCTTGTTGTTAAGTCACATATGCTTTAGTTTGTTGAATTGTTTGCAAGTAATTGAAACTGAAAGGACTTTAGAGCAGAGTCGAAGCATCTCAGTTCATAGCATTGATTTTTTGTATGTATTGTTGAGAAGACATGACAAATGGAAACGTGTAGTATTATTAATTGCATGAATGTGCTTGTTGAATGGCATATTTCAGTTGAGAGAAATGCTGATCTTGTCCCCCGTGCCCCCGGGGGGGGGGGGGGTTGACCTGATAAATAAATTAGTAATTCACTTTCCATCACCACTAGAAATAAGGTATTGTTCCATAGCGTAATTGGTATTTTTTTATGTCGATCATTGGATGTTGTGAATGCTATGATCACTTGTATTCTCTTATGGCCTTTGCTCTGATTTTGCAGCTTGGCATTGGAAGCCTGCAACTTATTGAAGATGCTTAGGAGGTAAAGTCTGCTCTTTGCCAAATCTATTCCATAGTCACATGATGTCGAACACCCGACGTTGAGTAGGGCGTGGGGTTTCGGATCCCCTAGCTTATCTCTTGGTATAAGCTTGCTCAAGTTACTGTGCATTAGGGTCCTTGTTCTCTCTATTTTTTTTTTAAGAGTAGTACGAAACCAATGGGAAGGAGAAGTGGGTGCTGCAATGCTGTTGGGGAGATTTGAGATTTGACTTTCTCACTCTATTGTTGACCATGGGGAGATTTATGTAGTTTCAACGTGGATGGTTTGTCCTTGACTAAACCGGGAGGGAACTAGTCGAGGTGTGTATAAGTTGATTCGGACACTTATTGAAAAAAAAAAAAAAAAGACCTTGGGTATTGTTATGGATTCAGAAAAAAACATTATAGAGAGATTAGTTAATTTTCTTTACCATTGGAAGCTGAAATCAGGGGCGACTCTTAACCAGTACCTCTATGTGTTGGTTTTGGATAAATTAACAAATACATTTTTGAAAGAAGAATTGAAGGTAAGAATTAAGAGAAATAAAAGTTTCGAGGGGGGCTATATAAAATCAAGAGAAATTAAAATAAATAGAACATTTGTGGATAAAAGTAGGGATCCAAATAGAGATAACAGATGGCAAATACTAAGAGGTCTCAAATAGAGTAGTTTGAAAGTATTGAGGTGGAAGAAAAATACTAAGAAACAACCATATGATCAATTGTTTTTATGGTTCATTGTAATTCCATAAAAACACGAAGGTATCTCCTACAATTATACAAAACCATGGGTGCCGTGGTGTAATTTTTTCTATAAAAAACCGTAGCAGTATACGGAGAATTAGGCCAGTTGATGGATTGTTTTTGTATCATTACTTATCATGTTGGGTACTTTTTGGTCTTCTTAAAGGAGATCACTTTCTCCCTCTTGCCACAATCCCTCATTGGTTGGTTTAGGTCACTGATTAGTGGTCTGGTCTCACCCCTTAAATGGCTAATGCTATTTAAAGTTAATTTTTCAGTATCTTATTGAAAAAGTATTTTTAATGTAAGTTATTTATAATTATTTATTGTAAAAATAACAGAATAAGATAAAACGATAAAGTAAAAAAAAATAGAGGTGGCAATCATTCTCAAGAACAAAAAAAACTTAGTTGAGGGAAGCTCTATGAGTCACTGAAACAACGGCAGGAAGGCCCTTGATCTATCAACAGAGAGTGCAAAAAACGAGTTTTGCTCTTTTTACAATATGAAGAAAGAAATAAGGGTCGAAGTTTAGACCGCTCACAGTAGTTCTACCTATAAAATTGATCATGAAAGAGGCGATTAGAATGGTACTCATTTGTAAGTGACGGGATACGAAGTGGCGCTCATATTAGGTTAGGACAGTTCAAGACTATTTGAGGCCCTAAAGCGGCAACTAAAAGTGAAATATTTTATTTTTAATATTAATAATTTTTATTTAAAATATATTATTCTTGTTTTTTTAGATTAAAGTACTATTAGGTTTTATGTTTAATAAGTTTTGTTACTATATTTTTTTTATATTGATAGTCGTAATAATCTCCTTTTTTTTTTGTTATAGTTGATCTTAGGGAAGATTTTATCAATTTTAATTTTTAAAAAATTCTTTTAATTTTAAACAATCATGACCTACTAATTTTAATTTTTGAAGTTTAGTAAAAGATAAAAAAAATGGTATTTTTTCGTAATACATATAAAAAATAATTTGTAACACGAGATTTTTAAGTTTTATATTTGAAGAGAGAGAGAGAGAGAGAGAGATAAATGGTTAAAAATAAGTGGTATATATTGGTTGAATAGTTCGAAATTTTTTTAACCCTTAGCATTTTTTCCCTAAAAAAATTGTTTTGGTGTATTTTTAATATTTTGGGCTGGGTTTATGAGTCTAAATTATTTAAATTTATTTTCAATTGGGTTTAAATTTTAGGAACTTTTTGTAGGTCGGTATAAAATATAGAACTTAATTGAGTAAAAGTCATTTGGGTAAAATTATTTATAGATATATCATTTTTATTTGTAAATGCCAAGTATACTCACGCAAAAATATTAACTGGCGCTATCTCATGGATTTGGAACACAGTCAGAAATCAAGCATCATTTTCATAAAATTCAATCACTAAAATATCGTACAAAACAAGGTGTTTGAAATTCAAATCATATCGCCTAGAAAATCACTATTTGCTAGTCGCTCCTCTCTCCCATCTTTCTCATCAAAAAAAAATTCAAACCATATTTCCTGCAAACCCATTATTTTGGGACTCTCCTCTTTTGATAACAATTGACTTTTAGACCTTGCAGGAACCATTCTTCACATGAACTCTGTTTTTTTGACTTAATCAACTGAACTGGTCAACTCAAGCCATTCAAAATTCTTCTAGTAATCATCTAACCAAAGGGGTTCATTTGAGATAACCATTACACTGTATGACATTATCGTAATAGATCACAGTATAACAATTTTATTAATACTTTAATAATTGACAAAAAATGTGCAATTGCATTCGTTGATTCATGCATAATCTAAATGATATGCTTCATATAGTGTGACATTATAATGTGACATTTACGGTTCGACAAACACATATATTACTTTTAAGGAATGATAGTGTTACTAACAACATAGTACAACCACTGACGTTGAAGTGAAAAAGTATATGAAGCAGTTTGATAAAAAAAAAAATGAAGCAGTACAAATGCGAGCAGGAGCAGATTGCTTTAATGAAATAATATTACCCGATTTGGACATGGATTAGCCAAACTAGTCCACTAGACCTAGAGTAAAGACAAAACTATTGCAAAATTGGATTGTGGTGAGGGATAAGATTTTAATTTTTCGTTTCACCTGATGTTGGGAAGTCATAAGTAGAAAAGTTGAAGTTGAAAAAGATGTTAAAGAAGACGAGTACTAGACGTTGAAATATAACACCAACCGTTGAAGTTGAAGAAGATTATATATGTTTAAAATTCCAAAAATAAAAATCTTCTAAAATGATGAACCACTGATTGAATAAAATAAATCCCACAGAAAAATGACTAGTCAAACTAAACAGTCTATGAATTATGAAAAACAATATTTCAGTAAAGGAAAATTTTAAAAACTATATTTAGACATAATACATTTTCAACTAAGGCTCCGTTTGGTTGGAAAGAAAATAATGGTGGAAAGTGAAAAAATAATAGAAAGTGAAGTGAAAGAAAATAAAATAATAGAAAAAATATTTTCATGCATGTATTTGATTAGAATGAAAAATTTACGGGAAAATTTTAAAGAAATTTCATTCTACTATTTGAAATAAAATAAAGTTATAAAAAATATTGTATAATTGTCTAAATTACCCTTAAGTATATTAAATAAGTCTAAAAAGAAAAAAAAAACATCTAATTATAATTGAAAGATTATTTTTTTAAAAAAATACTTGAAACCTAATTTTTAGACAATCACCAATACAAAGGTTTTTGGGTCAAATTATATAATTAATCAAATTCATTTAAAATTAATAACCAATAAAATATTTTAATAAAAATAAGGGTAAAATAGGAAGTTAGTTATAGATCACAATTTTCTTGCATTTCCTTGTGTTTTTTACAAGAAAAAAATTTGATTATTTGTGAAAAAACTCAAGCACGAAAGAAAATTATTTTTTTTATCATTTTCCTTTTCATACTAACCAACCACATAAAAATTTAAAAAATTTATCTTTCTTGCATTTTCTATAATTATCTTGCAAGACAAACAAACCCTAATAGTACTTATCTATAATATATTTTTAATAAGGTATTTTCTCACAAAAAAGTAGTTTATGTAGTGCCTATTCACAATTTTTCGCAAATCTTATATAGCTTTTTTTGGAGATCTAAAATTGTATGGATCTATTTTTTATTTATTTATTTAGACTAACAATGTACTAGAAATTTTTTAGCCTTCTTGAAATGTAAGGCTTAAAGCTCAGGCTTTATTGGCCTTGTAATAGGGGCAGCCCTACTATTAGGATCTGACATGTGGACGTGAATAGTATACCAACGAGAGGATGTATGGTGTCGAGCAGGAGATGCTAAGGATACAAACCCCTTGGGGCCATGGAAAAGCAACTTATCTCAGGCCTGAGCAATCAATACTAGTTAGATATTGGG
>CM042195.1:13849771-13860102 GCA_023539305.1 Ilex asprella
TTACTAATTTTTTTCAAGTTTATAGCAGATTAATACATCATGTTTAAAATTATGGCATATATGGGATAAGCAATTCAAACTGCATTTCCAGTCAAACTTCGTGCAAAGAGCATACAGATTAGGGTGGTGGTGGTGGACATGGTGGTTGCGGCTTCAATTGGTAGTAATATTGAGAGGTGGTTGTAGCAGCCATGGCAGATGAAGAGAAGCAGAGATTGAGGGCGGTTGAGTTAGGAGGTCTTGATTGATAAATGGAAGCCGAGGGAGCAGTGGTAACCGGAGATTGGAATCCTGATGATGCTGCATTAGAGAACAGTGGCATTGGCTTAGGGTTGACCTGACCATGCATTTGCCAAGCCCAGTTTGGGGGTCCTTGGGAAAACCCAAGTTCAGTTCTGTTCTCTGTTGCTCTTCCCTGCCAAACCATTTATAAGTTGGTTATGTCCTAAGATGAGTACAACATGAAGGTCCTGAATATAACTATATATTTATCCTCCTTAGATCATTGTATTCATTCATCCCCTCTTGCGACGTGATAGTCAGGATGAAACTCGGTGCCTGTGCAGTTTAATAACATCTGAATTACACCAAATTACATCACTACAATTTCTAACAATATTTACCCCCCATATTTGACGATACTAAGTGGTGGACATTGTCGGTTGCATCTACGAGATCTTATGAATAATGTCAAGTTAGTTGCTAAATCATCAATGTATGACAGCTGCTGCAATGAGTTTAATAACTGCTAACCCATGAATGTATAACAACTGCTGCAATATGTTCAATGACTAATCTATCGTATTATGGCACAAGCTACGTTATACTGCCACTATATACCCTGTTTTCAAAATCACTGTGTGCTGATCTACTCCAGTGACAATATATATCTAGGTTTCAGGAATATAGCTGCACACAGATGGTTAGTTTTGAAGCCTTATTAGTTATTGTGATTTGGGCACTACTATGAGAAAATTAGAAGATAGGGTGCTCTGCTAAAAAGGTTGCAGAATTCAAGTTGACACATTTAAAAGAGAAGTCCAATAAATTTACCTCATAGTTGGGAAAGAAATTAGGATATACACCAGTCCACACGTAAGGGTCGCGCTCTGATGTCACCGGTAGATCCTTATGAGGTGGATTACCTCCTGTTGTTGTGGCACAGTTCTCTATCTGTTATGGCACGGCATAAAGGAAAAATAGATTGCCATAGCTTCACATTAGAGATGTGGATGACATATTTCAAAGCAATGACGCATAAGAAAAAGGACTAGAACAGGCCATATGTATCTTCAATAGTTGGCTAAAGGCAATCAAACTCAATTCCAAACAGGCCTTTGTTCGCAATTTACTCTCCTTCAACGGTGTTGATCCATTCACAGTGTTCATGGTAAATAACATAATAGAGCAAGTGAATGTTTTTATAACTAATTATGCTGATATAGTTAGATATAAATATATTCAAGTATACCTTGGATCTCATTGCTTCATGCACATCATAAGGATGGAAAGGGAAGAACCCCAAACTTTCATTTTCCTTTGGACCATCTTCAAAAGCAGGGTTTGAAATCCCCAAGTTCAGATCAAGATTGTGGTGGCTACCTGCATTGAAGGCATGGAGAAATTCACGTCCACTCATCACAATGAGAGAATTAATTCATAGTATTTCCAACGACTATACAACAAAAGCCTTCTGAATATAAAATAGAAAACTAAGTACAACACACTACACAATACCTCCATTATGTGCCTCACAGATCATATGTCCTTCATATGCACTCGCTTCGAAGTTGGTCACTGCCTCCTTTCCGTTACATTTGATGGCCGCCTTGTCATAAGCCCTAAATTTCCAGAAAAGCAAAAGGGATATACGTGTTGGATGGCCCTATTGAGGCTGAGTATTTAGGGTAATAAATTGAATATCAGGGAGAGGAGAAGGTAATTCATCATCATTAGGACCTTGCAGCTTCTACTTCATTGTCGAATAGCCCAAGATATACATACCTGCAATACAACCATTGTAATCCCCATGATAAAAAATTGGATTCTCCCATCATGTCTTCTTTCAAACAGGCTTGCAAAATTCGTTTTCCACCCAACGAATTTAATCACATTTAAAACCAAATTTAAGTCCACCCGGATAGGCACTCAAAATTCATCATATTAAATATTTACTCCTAATAAGAACGAAACAATTTAAAATGTAAGCTCGATGAGATAGTTCCTCACTTTTTGCCCAGGAACTGTCCCATTCGAGCTTCCCATCTGCCGCATTTGTGCAGTGTCACCCCTCTGTACTTTGAGCTTCCTCTCGAGAAACCATTGCTCTGTCGACGAAGTATGTGGATAAATTCTTCCTTAGTCATATTTGCCATCTGCAATTGTTCAGAATCAGATAAAATCCCCTAATGGAAGCAACAAGTAGAAACAAAAATGGTGCAGTTACTGATAACTTCAGCATCTACATTGACATTGTGCTTCAGCAAATTAGGTCTAAATAGAATTTTCCTTTGCATAAAGCAACCTGTTTCATATCGTCCTCATAATCACTGAGATTGAAATTGATATCAGCATCCACACCCCGGAACTTTAGTGCAGCTCGATCATAGGCTCTGATACCGAATTGAAAAAACCCACTTGAATGAGTAAGAATCACAACAGCTTAAAACTTGAGCTGAAACGCGAGACCAATAAGTTTCCATCTCTGATTAAACTATTACCTGGCTGCAGTATGAGCGGTGTCAAATCCACCTACCACAACCCACATCAACACTCATAGTAAATAGTAAATACAAAAAATAGCTAAATACTAGAACGTCATTGCTAAACATTTAAGTAGAGGAAAAACCAATCAAAACACATAGCTATGCCACTATTTCCTTACCCAAATACACTTGTTTCCCACAGTCCCTGCACGAAAAAAAATCTACAGGAATAAATGACTGAATAATCTAAGTTAAGTCAATGTACGTTATAATTCAATCCAATGACCTACACATCAAATTAATTTAATTCATAGACTAACCAGATATGTGATTCCCATCTACCAGTTCTTCTATAGAACGTGACCCCTCTATACTGCGAGCTCCGAGACCTCGGTCCCCTCCTACTCTTCTTCACCTGTTTTTGCGGCTGCTGTTGTTGTTGCTGTTGTGCTATTCTTATCTCATGTCCCATAGAACCATCCTGACTGAACACGAGATCATTCCAGGTTGGACGTACTGAACTCTGCCCCTGACTTAACCGTCCACCTGTATCTCCACTCACCGGAAACAGCTGTCGAGTTACAAACTCGGGCGTCATCCTATGATTTTCGCTACCTTCATCATCGTTGTTGTTGTTCTTGTTGCAGTTATCTCCGACCTTCAGGATATCGAAATTAAAGGCGAAGGTGTCACCGGCACGTGTAGAGCACGAGTCGTCATCTCCGGCATTGCTCGAACCTTCGGCATTCGCGATTGACGAATTCGAAGTGCCCGATTCGTCCATTTGACCTCCGATACAGCCTTCTGGATACTTCTCTCCGATTTCATCATATCCCACACTGAGATTGAGGTCCAGCATCACTCTCTATAATATCTGACTGTGTCAACGTGTTATTTCAAGGATTGAGCTACAATTAATTCGTATCCAACATCTGTGAATCGATCAACGAGTTGATCTAAACCAATCAAACGATTTAGTACAACCGAGCGGGTCAGAAAATCCAGAGAATCGCACACGATCGAGCTCTTAAAAAATCACTAATCGGATTCGGAGCTAAAATTTTCAATGAAGAGAGACGGGGCTTAAAAACTGAAGAATCAATGGCCGAGAGTAGCTGCACATATACCTAGAAAGAGAACTACAACCTGTACAAAGCCTCTCTCTCTCTAGATAATATATATATATATATATATATATGAAATTACTGGCGATTTTGGCTGAAACCGGAGAGAATAGAAAGAGATATACTCCGGCGAGTTCTAGAGATAGAGAAAACGGAAGGGTCTCGGTTATTACATTTTCAGAGATGGTTCCGAGTTCTAAAGAGAGAAAGCACACAAAAGATACAGTTTTAGAGAGAGAGAGAGTGCATAGTTTTAATGGGGGAAAGAAGGGGAGATGGGACGTGTGAAGGGACCATCTCAGCTCTCCATTTTTTAAGAGCGCACATTTTTTTTGGTCTGTTCTCTTGGAAACCGGAAAGAACCGGTTTTCCGGTTCTTGATATTGTCAAGAATCGTCCCGTCCGTTTCTTTAGTAAGATTTTTTTTAACCATATTTTCTTCGATAAGATAATGTTAGAAAATTTAAGAAAGAAAAAAATTAAAATTTTTATGAGTTTAATTAGCATAAAATAAAAAATAATGAAAAAAATAATTTTTTTATGCTTCAATTTTCTTACAATTAACTAATTTTTTTCTATAAAAAAACACAAAGAAAAGCAAAAAAAATTGTTATCAATAACCTAACTTCTCATTTTATCTTTATTTTTATTTAAGTATTCCATTAGTTATTAATTTTGAACAAATTTGGTATAAATTAAGCTAACTATATAATTTAGTCTAGAAATCTAGATTCGAGTTGATCTTTGTCCCAGGACTAGTTTAGGAGCAATTTTTTTAAAAAAATTCTTTAAATTTTTTTCATACTAACCAAATATATATATATAAAGTTCAAGAATCAATAATAAAAAAAAAAAATTGGATTTAATCTTAAGGTTTTTTCAGATTGTTCCCAAATTAGTGTCAATCCTATAAGTTTTTTTTTTTTTAAAAAAATTACTTCTAAATCGATCCCAAAGAATTGTAATTTGATTTATTTACTTCAAAACCTCAAATTTTTTTTCACAATGAAGATTCCCTTCAATGCATGATCATATTAGACTCGTCCCTACCGATTAAAACTTCAAGGGTTAAATTTAAGACGTTCAAATTTTAGGGTTTGCAACAAATCCAACCCCACATTCTTGGGTCTTTTGTAATTTACCTTAATAAATCTCAACTTTAAAAATAACACTAAAAATTACGAAAAAAAAATCCTAATTTTTTTAATTTTTTCCAATTTTGGGTGTTGAATACAAGGCAGAGAATAATATATAATTGAAGCTGCCAAAAGAATATGATCTCTTCACTAACTACCATTTAGGAAAAAGTTGACTTAGTTGCCAATGCTTTGAATAGAAAGTCTTAAGGTAAATTGATAGTTATATTCACAATACATAGGCATAATTTGGAGAAATTGAGGATATTAAGTACAGCCATGTGGCAGTTGGCTTAACTTAGACTCCAACCTAAATTGATTGAGAGAATCATGGTCCTTAAAAAAAGGTTAAAAAACACTCATAAAAATTAGAAAGACAAGAAGAAGAAGATAAAATAGTTTATAAGTTCTTGGTACCATGTGATTACTTTACACGTAGTTATTTAGATACTGTGGACAATGTTATCTAGGTTAGGTCACTAGTTTACTTTATTAATGTTAAAATAGCTCCAAAGGGCATTAAGTTGATAAAAAAAAACCATTTCTTGGAGTCTACTTTAGCAAGTTAATTTATCGAACTTAAGTTGCGTTTTGTCATTTATTATGGGCAATTCGTGTTTAAAGACATAGTGTAACATAAGTGATAAATAATGAATTTTTTTTTTTTTTTTTGGGAGAGGGAGGAAATTTTTTTGTGAATGGTTTTAAGAGGAATGTTAGTGACCATTGAACGAGTCTATTGAAGATCGCCGGGTGACTTTATCGAAACTTATCATATTTTACATTATAGATTATAGAGTATAGAGGCAGACATAAACTCCAAATGATAGCTTAAGTGATAACAATGACGAATTGTAAACTCAAATGTCCTGAGTTCGAATCTTAACAACTTCTTGGGGTCAGGTCATGAAAGATTTATCATTTATAAATACCCTAATGTCGACATGTGTAGTCTTTTTTTTACCAAACCAAAAAGAGAATTAATCAAGATGTGCGTAAATTAGTCCACACACATCTAACTATTGAACCAAAATAAAAATAAAAATAAAAATAGAGGCATGCATGGCTGGATTAAACTATTTGGAAGTGACATTGTTTTGGAGATCTTCTTTTGTGTGTTTCTAGATGCTCTCATTCGAAAAATCGAGTTTTCTTGGAGTTTAGATTTGGTGAATCCGCCCACACAAAGTGGGTGGGGTTGTGTGTTAAATTTGTAAATATAATGTAGAGTGGTTCTTATACATGAGAATGAAAATATCTTGAATGATCGCACGGTTAATTCAATGACGGTGATTAATTATGCCACTAAATTTAAATCTAATAAGAATTGCTCAATCAAGGATGCATTCAATTCTATGATACAGTTGTACATAACCATAAAACTTGATTTTTTTTGTAGTGATTTTTATTTCTATTATGTTTCTGTTTGTATACTTTTGTAAATACATTATATACAATCTGAGAAGATGGACTTTGCATAACGGTAAAATTGTTTTATAGTTATCTAAATGTTCTGGATTTAATTCACTATTTTTTTATGATATACAACTTGAAATTCACATGGTCATATGAATTTTGTCTTCTAACACAAGTAGGTTAATAAGTTCTTGGAACAGAATAACACCTTGGCAAATATTTCTCCTTCAAACTTCTATGTATTGTTTTGGTTTAGCTTAGTCGGTGGATACTTTGCGATGTTCACCCATTTCTTGGTACTTACTACAAGAGCTTGAGAAAACATTTAAAAGTAAGGGTGTTTAAATTTATGATTAGTCGCATATTTTGATCATATTTGATCCTACTTCACTCTACTGATCGGCTATCACAAAAAATCAAGTAAGTCAAGAAAATAATTTTTAATATTTCACAAAAATCGAGTAAGAATGCAGAATACTTATAAAAATTTCATATTCTTATCCAACTCTACCCGTCCTAAAATCCCTATGCCGCCACCTTGTTTTCAGAGTCAGACTCATTTATGATGATTGATGTTTATGTCTTTCTTGTTGTGTTTTATTGTAATTGTTTATGCATTATTGAATTTTTTATTTTTTTAGTATTGTTGGTTTATTGTGTTGGTTAATTGATACAAATTACTTAATTAGATTGTTAAAATGATCAAAAAATCAATAACTAAAAATAATGTATTTATCCGATTTCTTACCTGACTTCATACTCAATTATTTTGGACAAAATTCAGGTAGGAATAATAAACTTAATCGGAAAAGAAGAATCTATCCATTGAGCAAAAATTTCTTACATTTTTGTAAACATGGAAGAATTTACATATTTTAGTAAAAAAATGTACGGTATATCTAATGGATACATCTAAGTAGTTTTGTCCTAGTGGTCAAGTGTCAACTAGGACTATTTGCATAATTTGAGTTTCAATTTGCTCTTTCTCTATGGTTGTATGTAAAAACATGTATATAATCACGTTTGACATTCTAATCATCGTAAAAAAATATGTTATTATTGGGTAACCATTTCTTCGTATCTTGCTCACATAAACAATGTAAACTTGAGAAAGGCTACATTACCCGGAAAAATAATCCAATGTACCAAAAAAAAAGAAAGGAATTGAGTTTTTTTTTTTAGTTAAACGAATAAGGGTGTTTTGGCTAACTTACAAACACCTAGACTAATTCTTTCCCCTTATGGTCTGATTCTAAGAAGTTGTCAAAACTCGAACTATTAACGTCTGAATTTATAGTTCATCATTGTGATCAAATGAGCTACATTTGGAGTTGGATTGAGTTCATTTTAATAAGCTCAGATGTGTAAAATCAAACAATTTGTCTTGATGTTATGTAATGGTAATGGCTGACAACAGTAGTAGGTGCAACCCATCCTTTTAATGGCAGTCAGATGTTTTATTGACCATTTATTTGATGGATCATGGGTTTGCAAGTTGAAGTGGAGTGTGTATTGATGATTTAAAAGAAGTGGTCCCAAAATTTAGGGGCTGGAGCTGAAACAAAGTCATCTAGTCTGGTCCAGCTCTTCTCACACCACAAACTGTTCTGAAACCTATTTATACCTATGACTCATTTCAACGTGATGTTGAGATGTTTGGGTGAGAGGGGAGGGGGGGGGGGGTACCTCATATACCCAGGTTCGATTTTTTACACATGACTCAATTACATACATCACATTCAATGGATTTCAAGCGACAGCTTTGAACCAATTCAACCATTGAATTGATCATGAATTTTAAAACGATACTTTGTTATGATGACATCAAGATTGATTTATAAAATTTTTGAAATTTTTAGATTATTTAGAGAATCTTTTATTGTGAAGAAAATAACGAGTCAACCATTTTATTACATGTGCAACACCAAAGCCGGCAAGAAGATAGCAATGAGTTATTATAATAACATTATGTATATGACATGTTAAATTTAGTTCAATTCATACACATCTTATTTATAATCGTGAATAATTAAGTACATATCCAATATGAATCCAATTTGTGTCAATCTATTCATTGAACAAATTTGACGAAGTAGCTCAATTTTGATTTTGTATCTATTGATACCAAACTCTTAACTAATAATAATTCAGTATTATTTTATATTGGATTGACGAATCGTCTTAAGAATTGTATAACCCCTTTCCTTTTCTGATTTAATTTTTACCAAAATTACTTATCGGGCAGTGTTATACTTTTTGAACATACTAGTTATTTTTCGTGTCTGAAGACACGAAATAAAAAAAATGATCAACAATAAACAAATTTGTATTCATATCTAAAATCAAATTACAAAGATAGAAATGAATTTAAGCACTGATTGCAGTGGGCGTGCGAGTGGTGGTGGGAGACGGTAATGGTTGTGGTGAGTGACAACGGGCATTACTAATAGTGATAATCGTGGATGACAGCGGTGATAGTGGTGGTAAGGCGGTAGGGGTGGTGGTGATAGAGGTGATGGTGGGACAATAATAGTGGTAATAAGGTGGCGACAGTGGTAGTGATACTAAGAATGATGGTGGCAGTGATAATAAATATAAGAATAAGATGACGATGGTGATGGTTAGGATGGTGAGGGTAGTTGTGGTGGTGCTAGGGGTAGTGATGGGACAATAAAGGTGGTGATAATGGTTGTGGCAATGGTAGTGATGATAGTGATAGTGCTGGTGGGGGTGGTAGTGGAGATGATGGTGGTAGTACGTTGGGGGTTGATAGTGGTAGAGTGACGACAGTGACGGTAACAATGGTGGTGGGGTAGTGGTGGTAGAAGGGTGACAGCAGGAGTGGTGGGGGCAATGAGTGATGGTGGTGGTGGGGTGGCGACAATAATGGTGGTGACGACGACAGTAGTTGTGGTGGTTGTTATAGCAGAGATGGTGGTCGGATAGTGGCTGTAATGGTGGTCGTGGTCGTGATGGGGCGGTAGTGATGGTGGTGGTAGAAGCGATGGTTGGACAGTGACGGTGGTAGTAAGGTGACGGCAGCGGTGGTGATGGTAAAGGTGATGGTGGCAATGATAATAAATATAAGAATAAGATGACAATGGTGGTGAGTGGTGACGGTTAGGGTGGTGGGACAGTAAGGATGGTGGTGGTAGGAGTAATGATGGGACGGTGGCGGTGGTGATAGGGTGGCGGCAACAGTGGTGGTGATGGTAAGGGTGATGGTGATGGTGAGGGTGAGGGTGAGGGTTGTGGTAATGGGAATGATGGTAGTAGGGTGGTGAGGGGTGATGGTGGTAGAGTGACGATAGTGGAAGTGACGGTGGTAGTGGGACAGTGGTTGTGATTTTTGTGGAAGAGGTGGTGGTGGAAGGGTGGCGACAAAAGTGGTGGTGGTGGGGGTGGTGACAGTGGTGGCGGCAACGACGATAGTGATGGTGGTGGTTATTATAGCAGAAATGATGGTTGGGTGGTAAGGCGGTAACGATGGTGGGACGGTAGTGGTGATGGTGGTAGAGGTAATGGTAGAGGTGATTGTGAGATAGTGACAGTGGTGCTTAGGTGGCGACATCGATGGTGATAGTAAAAGTGAGGGTGACGGTAATAATAAATATGAGAATAAGATTACGATGGTGGTGGGTGGTGACGGTTAGGGTGATGGGGGTGGGGGTAGTTGTGGTGTCAGTGGGGCAGTGACGATGGTGGTGGTAAGGGTAATGATGAGACAGTGACGAAGTTGATAGGGTGGCGGCAACGGTATGGAGATGGTGATGGTAGGGGTGGTGGTAGTGAGAATGATGGTGGTAGGGCGAAGGTGATGGTGGTAGAGTGACCACAATAGTTGTGACGCATGTGGTGTGGCAGCGGTGGTGGTTTTTGTGGAAAAGGTGGTGGTGGTGGAAGGGTGGCAACAGTAGTGATGGTGGTAGGGCGATGAGTGATGGTGGTGG
>CM042195.1:13865102-13885121 GCA_023539305.1 Ilex asprella
TCATGGTGGTGGGGTGGCAGTGGTGGTGATAATGTTGATGGTGGTGGTGGTAGGGCGATTTCAAACGCCACTTTTTTTTATTTTAAAAAAATACTTATGAGAAGTTATAAATCCTAAAAGTACTTTTAAAAAATTATTCTAAACACACTTTTAGGGCTCTATTTTTACTATTAAATTTGGAGTATTAATGTTAGCCGTCAGATTAATTTAAAAGTAAAATTTAAAACGATCTCAACCGTAAAACAAAAAATATTTTGTTTATCTTTTGATATTAGAATTGTATTGTACTTTATTATATAGACTAGTTATTTCTTATGCCTGAAAGCACGGAGTAATGAAAAAAAATGTTAACAATAAACATATTTATATTCACACCCAAAATTAAATTACAAAGACAGATGAGGAAAAAAAAAAGCACTGATTGCAGTGTAAGTGAACAATGGTAGTGATGGTGAGCGGCAGTGGTGGTGGTGGGAAACAGTAATGGTTGTGATGAGTGATGACGATCGGTTATGATGGTAGCAACCGTGGGTGTCAATGGTGATAGTGGTGGTGAGATGGTGATGGTGATAGTGATGGTGGTGGTAAGGTGGTAACAATGGTGGTGATGATAATGGGGATGGTGGTGGTAGGGTGACGACAGTGGTAGTGACGATGGCGGTAATGGTTGTTGTAGAAGAGGTGGTGGTGGAGTAACAGTAGTGGTGGTGATCATGGAACAGTGGTGATGGTGGTGATGGTAGAGTGGCGGCAGTGATGATGGTGGTGGTGGGGTGATGGAAGTGCTGGTGGTAGTGGTTGTGGCAAAGGTGGTGGTGTAATGACGACAACAATAGTGGTGGGGGTAAAGCTGTTTCAAATGCCACTTATTTTTTTAAAACAATACTTATGAGAAATTATAAGTTCTACAAGTATTTTTAAAAATTTACTCCAAACAAACCCTTAGACTCTTATTTTTTTTATTAAATTTGGGGTGTTAATATTAGTCGTCAGATTAACTTTAAAATAAAATTTTAAATGTTCTCAACTGCAAAAAACAAAAATAATTTTATTTATATTTTGAGATTTGAATTGTATTGCAGTTTATTATATAGACAATAAATTTGTTTGTCTTTTATCGAATCATTTTTACCGCTCGATTCACAATTTGATAAGTCAATGATTTTTTTTTTTTTGTATTTTAAAGTAAAATTAATTAACATGTTAATTAATCGATTACGATAAATTGGATCCGATTTTACTTTTGGACAAAATTAGGATCATTTCCTAATAAGGTAATCCCTCAAACTTACTAAACTTTTTTTTCCAAATCTGGAAACTTCAACAATCGGCCTCCCACAAAGGTTCTTGCCGGCTTGATTACGACTTGTGAATATGATCACCGGCTATAGCCGGTTGGGCCCAACTGTATCACCAACAATATCTATCCGTTCCTCGTCCCACCAATCCCCACCTGCCACGTACTCTTCTATTATTTCCACCAACTTTTCTAAATCAACTGCTCAACTGCATTTGATGTTGTTATCAGTGCTATAAACGGTTCACGTTACTCTAAAACTTCCCTGAGGATTAGGAAAGATATAAGAAAAAGAAAATGACAGCCCAGTTACTGTCCCGTTTGGTAACGTTTAATTTTTTGTTTTTTGTTTTTATTTTAATATTTAAAAAAAATAAGAAAAAAAATTCGTTTGATAACTGTTTTTTTTTTGTTTCTGCCATCGTTTGATAAACGAGGGGCGATTTTCAAAAACAAAAAAAAAGATGTTTTTGATTTTCGTTTTTTGTTTTTAAAAAAAAAAAATTAAAACGTTACTAAACGGGTCCTACATTATTTGATTATTCAAACCCACATTGCCTTGGGGCTAGTTGCTTCCAGGACATGGGTGGTATTAGAAAAATAATATGTGAAAGCTTACTTTATATCTTGTTTGCTTAATATTTTTTGTTTAGTATTATTTTTTGGTTTCGTAGTATCGAACCGCTGTGAACAGTGACTTAAATGTTTTCTATATTGTACTAAGCAAAACTATTTATCAGATAATATTATCTTTCCGGTACAAGTAAAAGGATAGTATAAGTAAGTAAAATGACATAAATGCCCTCCTATGTGAAGAGTTCATGTATAAAAAATTTATTTTGAATTTTTTTTTGTATTATGTTTAAGCGTATAGTGTCACCGATTTTTTTTTTTAATTTTTTTAAAAAAATTATTTTGAAGCGTACGGTATCACCGATTTTTTTTTAAAATTATTTTGAATTTTTTCTTTGTATTATGTTTAAGCGTACTATATCACCGATTTTTTTAAAAAAAATTATTTTAAAAATTTTCCTTGTATTATGTTTAAGCGTACGGTGTCACCGTTCTTTTTTAAAAAAATATATTTTAAATTTTTTCCTAGTATTTTTTTCAAGCTTACGATATTAACAATTTTTTTAAAAAAAATATTTAAAAATTTTCTATTATATTATGTTTAAGCATATGGTATTACCGATTTTTGTCAATTTTTTTTTATTGTATCACCAATTCATAACATTAGATTATTTGTTATACCAAACATTGTGCAAAAGCGTTACACAAACAGAATAATGAAATGGAAGATGTTAAGGTTAAAATGATATATTTGTTATGTAAAATGTGATAGAATAGATAATTATTTGTGAGACCCATCATAATACTTATTGAACAAATAAAAAAAAAATGATAAAATACAAATTTAAGACCGAATTTAATATACTATTGAATAAAAGTGAAATAAAAATAATTTTTAATACCACCAAAATTTAATACAGCAAACAAACATGTTCTAGTATAAAAAAAAAAAGCAACTAGAGTAATAATAATAATATATTTAAATTAAATTAAAGTTGTAAGAGGGCAGCAGCCTTGGGGGGTGGGTACAGGTGTCAAGGGTGTACGAGGTTTTGTACCTAGGGAGTAGGGAGTAGGGAGACGTGGACGCTTCATCTCCATTCCTGGACAATTTTTTACTATCATATCTACTACTTTCCACTCCTCAAACTTTCCTTTTTTATATTTGTTTTTTTTTCTTCTTTCCTCATTCGTTGTCCATACTTTATTACTTTCTCTCTCTTCAACCAGAATTATTGCCTTAGTTTAAATAAAGAATTGAACTCAAATTACCAAAACCTCCTTCATCCAGCCCCTTTTTGTCTTGTTGCGATCTGGACCGTTAAATATTACAAAGTTATGCAGCTATCGTAGGATTACAATCCTCTCAAAGTCTCAACTATGTGATATATGACTGAATACAATAATACATTCAATCATACACGAATTAGCTTTAATAAGAGTGTAATCCACTCTAAAAAAAGTCAATCTTATATTTATCTTATAAACGTTAAAATAAAATATTCATAAACTTTAAGTCAATTACTATTTATTTTATATTTGTGTTAATTTTTTATTATTAAAAATAATATATAATTATAAATCTATATATTTTTGTACATAATCAATTAATATTTATTTTATATTTGTACTATATGTACAATTTAAAGTCGTACATTTTAGTGATCTAAATCGTAAACCTATATATATATTTTTTTGGTCAGATCATTTGGTATCCGAAAGTCACTTTGGACTTCGACTAATCCGGATTCGTGTCGGGCAGGACCACAAGGGCGGCAAAACTCTCCTTACCGAACGTAACGTAAACATATATTTGAGATCAATATATCCACAATCCCGGATATTTAAAAATTTAGTAAATTCTGATAACTGTAATTCAAACTATCCAATTAATTTCAACCTCAAGTCATCCTTTTTCAAGTCTCAATTTCGACTCTTGCACGAAATAATATATTTGATCTCATAGACGTGATTTGGATGTGATTACAGATATATTGAACTTAATTTATAATCACGAGTCCAGGAAACTCAAAATAATGATTCTCATGTCACAAAAATATCACTAGGGCTCAACATTAGGGATATTTTCAAATTTTAAGGGCACAGAACACAACTGAGAATCATGAGGCAATACATAAATGAGTGTTTGAGAATCATGTCAACTCTCTTTTCTTACAAAGAAAAAATCGAAGTCACGAGAATCTCACCAAAAACGTAACCATCAAAAGCAGTAGGGCCATAAACAATCAGAACCTACCTTGTCTATGGCAAAAGAAAAAGATTTAAGCAAAAGCTTATTATATACAATCATTCTAAAAGAAAAGAATAGGACAACCCAACTTCTCAGGCACCCTCTTTGAATGGATCATTTTCAACTCTTAGGCCCCTAGAAAGACTCGCAAGTAGATCATTTCACAATTTATATCTCATTCAAATAAAAAAATCCCCGTCTTCTCGAGAAGAAAAAGAAAAAACAAAAGAGAGATCTCATTCTTTGTATACTAGAAAAAAACCGCAAAGAAAGATTTTTAGTGGCTGCTAGAACGATCAGATTTTTTATCAAGATTTGTTCAAATATCGGAACGATGAAGGACAGAACAAAATAGGTGGGACTTTTTCCCCAAGTTGGTAGGATAAATATGAGACGTGGCTTACAATAAATATAGAAAGAAACGTAGACAATGCAAGTCTTGGCGAAGTATGAGTAGAGACATACCGAATTATGCTAAGTTTGATGAAATCCAGATACCCCAACTTGCTAGGACAGTTGCATTGGAGGAGGAGAAAAAGCATCAAGTATAATAAACATACTAAATAATAACAAGTTGTGGATCATGGCCACCAGTTACAAAGTCACTAAGTTATTTAATTACACAAGGTGCAAGATTATCGTAATCTGTGACATATTATAATTGCAGAGAAACTTCGAGGAGATTAAGATGCCAAAGCTAAGATAAAAAAAAAAAAAAAAAGGAACTTCTATTCATTGTAGTTGAATCGAACAGTTTCCACATTAGAATAATTGATTAGTTTTTTTATATAGCTGTGCTAAAAAGGAAGACAGGTTCACAGAAAAATATCAAACATGGTTTGGAAGTTTGCTTTGCTTTACATGCCAAAGTGGGGGTAGTGGCTGGATGGATGAGCTTCACAACACACAAAATACCAAGCGAGCATGCTAGTGTGTGTTTGTGCGTGCGCGCGCGTGTGTGTGTGTGAGAGAGAGAGTTAAGTCACAAATTCAAAAGCTAAAGAGGGAAAGGAAAGACCCCTTAAATATCAGTCCATCTTTGCCTTCATCTCTATGCTTTCTACTGTTTTAAAAATAAATAGCAGAAGGTTGTAGGCCACTTTTTGTTTTTCTTCATCTAAGAACAAACCAGTCAGTTCACAATTTTTTATATCAACTGTTGTAATCTAAAATTCTTTGCCCTGGGTTCTAACAAAAAATAAGCAAGAACAAATTGCCTCGAATCTTGATGGAGTGCATGTTAAGGTATTCTTGTCCCAAGGATCTGACTCTAAATTATCTAAAACCCTAGATACAAGTGCATTTTTTTAAGTGTTTAAGCCACAGCCAATGCAAACAAAGCCATCGACAAATTGGTAATCACATGCTATGCCTATGCCATCGACTTGTTACAAAAGGCCTAAGCTATAGCTATACATCATAATAAAGGTAACTTAAAAATGACAGCTCCAGCAACTTGAATGTTTCAACAAAATCTAGCAATCAAATAGGATCTAGGATCCCTTTTGATCAAGCCAATGATCTTCACAGTAGTTCTTCACACATTTTCACCCCCGGCATCATGATTCCATCTACCCAGACTATCTTCCTTTTTCTCTTTTTCCTACTCTCAACAATCTACCTAAGAATCACCCTGCTTATAAGAAAGCACTAGCCTCTCTACCTTCATCCCTTCAAAAGAAGCTTAAGAAATCGAGTGCCATCTCTTTTCTTTTCACATTAAACTCGGATTGGTTGATCCTTATTTTGCCATCTGCTATACAATAAAGGAAAAAAACAGTGTTGGATTCATACCTATCTAATTCCTTTTGCTTCACTTGTTCTCTTGAGTCCATTAGAAAAGGCAAGTAGCTAGTTTGATTAGTGGTCTTCCTCGAAAACATTCAAATCAAAACATTCGCACCACGTCCAATTCTAATATCCCCACTTAACATTTCAAACATTACCTTTTACTGATGTCTTGACATGGGCCAAACCCAATAGCACAACAGTAGAAAGTTGGATTATCCTCCCTTGCCTGTGGCCCCAATGAGCAGCAATATCTTCAGTTGCTATGGCGAGGTGTTAAAAATCTCAAATACCAACAGCGTGTTCCAATTATGAAACCTTCAGATATAAGAAAACTCCATGAAATTTTCCAATATTTAAGGAATATGTGCTGACTTTAAGGAATCATAACTGGAGAACAATTCATAATTCAGACAAGTGTGCATAAGCTCTCATCCAGTATTTTGCTAATTGACCTGTCAAGATCTGCGTGTTCTAAAAGAAACAAAATACATATTATAGAGGAAATTAAAGAGGTCAAAAGGTGGGAGCAATCGTGCCAGCATATTCACCCAAAAATGAATCATGATTGTCCCAAATTCAACGTAATGTTCCCATGAAGGTTCAAAGTAGAAATATAATGGTCATGTTGTTAAGATAGCTTATATCCAACATCGAATAATAAGGACCATCAAAGTTGACTTATATACTGTAGCACTACTTCACCCATTATCAATTGATTTTGAGTTGAATGTTCTAATATTATATTAGAGTTACACCTCGTGTGGTCATTGAGTTAGATCTTACCCATTTGAATTTTTCAGTACGCATGCTTGTTTATTTATTGAACCCACGTGTGACCTGAGTCCCACGTGTGGGAGAGTGTTAAGAGAGATTGTGTTCCATATCGAATAACTAAGACCGCAAAGATTGATTTATATACTTGAGGGACCACACTACTCATTGCCAATTGATTTTGAGTTAGATGCTCTAATCTATATAATAAAGTACAATACAATTCAAATATCAAAAGATAAATAAAATGACATTTACTTTTCGCGGTTGAGATCTCTTTAAATTTTATTTTAAAGTTAATCCGATGGTTAATATTAACACCCCAAATTTAATAAAGAAACTGAACTCCTAAAGGTGTGTTTAAGACTACTTTTTAAAAGTGCTTATAAAACTTATAACTTCTCATAATTATATAAAAAAAAATATTATTGGGAACTGTCCCACCGCCACCACTACCACCGCTCTCATCGCCCCATCATCACCACCGCTACCACCGCCCTTATTGCCCCACTCCCACCCCACTATTGCCACCTCACCACCACCTCTTCCACAACAACCACCACCATCCCCACCACTCAATTACCGTTGCCGCCACCTTACCACCACCATCACAACCGGTCATCGTCACCTATTACAATCATCACCATCTCTCACCACCACCACTACTATCAACCACTGCTTGGTCCACTACAACTGATATTTAAATTTCTTTCTCATTGCTCTATATTTATAATTTAATTTTAGATGTGAATACAAAAACTTTTATTGTTAACCATTTTTTTTATTATTTCATACCTTCAAGCACATAAAATAACTAATACATCTATAAGAGGCATAATATCTTGTAATTATCTAGCCAGGACACCAGCATAAATGGTGATTATGCTAATTTCACTGTTTTTACTTTGTCAAGTTCGAACAATTAGATTGGACAGACACGTTGGAGGCCACTACATGGCGGGGCCGAATATAATGGTACAAACTCAAGCTGACAATTGTGAGGTTGCAGTTTCAAATCTAAGAGTGCAATGTGCAAACGATGCCAAAGTTTAGAAGTGTACAGAGTCCACCCTTCGGAGCATCATTGATTATTCATTAACAGGGATTAAAGTAGAAGAAAGATGTAATACTATTACAGTTGCATAATTCCTATGACATACCTGAATTTCCAACAACATGAATTTTACAATTCTAGTGAAAATAGGGCTGTAACATTTACATATACATCATAGGTAGACCATTATCATCAACAATGAAAAATAATTAGATCCCTATTCATCCCATAACAGTTAACAAAAACATAAAACTGGAAACGATAAGATTGTCAAAGTGGAAGTGTCAAATCAAGGTCCTGCACCAAAGAGCATTTGAAAATTCAAAAGCAAATAATGGGTGTATATATAAATTGATAGGCCCATAACAACTGTAGTTAGAATTAAAGAACAATTTAGAATAGTTGATCAAATTCTCAGGAAAAGGGATTAACATGCCTAGATATCAATCGACTCGGCCTCCACCTTAATTCATCATTGTAACTTCTCAATGTGGCTATTGATTATGTCACTGCGCCCTGCAGTCAGTCATAGAAACACTCTTAAACTTTTGAGATTTATATACTCCAAGGGGGAAAGCAAAAATGAGAAACATGTATGTTCAAACAAGCATGAGATGTGTTTCCTTTAAGGCTTTAATCATGAGTACTAGGATGATCTATCCTCAAGGTACTAATATGTTCCAAAATTATATTACCACCCACATAAAGGGGGTTAGCAGTGGGACCCATCAATATCCGGGTGTTTTGCTACATATTTAACAATTGTTGAGAACTTATTATTCACCAGGGAGACTGAGAGTGGAGACATTAAATGGTGGATGGTACTCGGTCTGATCTGCCTATAGAATGTAACCACTGGAAGAGATTTCATTGCCCACATAAAAGCTGTTGCCAATTTCGCCCAAAATTAATAAACAAATAATTAACAGACCTTGACAATGTATTGTGTTTATCTGTGGCCCTGTCATTTCTATTCCATCATCATTTAGCAAAGAAATCCCTGATGAAGTTATGATGAAAGGGAATGCCAGAGGGGGAGCCATTGGAGATTTTGCCACCTTCATAAACCGCTTCCCTGAAAGACAGAAGACAATGATGAATAATGTCAGATTCACAAGAACATTCCAAAAATCTTCAAAGCCTTAAATCCCTTGAAAGAACAGTTTACCAAATTAACTTAAGGGTCAGATTAGGAATCCAAAAAGTATGTCCATATGTGTAAAACTTAACTCATATAGCGTAGCTTTTCCTAAAAAAAGGAAAATCAGGTTTGCCTTATTTGCTTATTAATTAGAGATATGGATAGTGTTAAGTTTAGATGATTAACACAATATTAGAGAGAAACAGAGAGAGGTTAAAACTAAACCTAGTTCTCATACATCACTTGTATTTATAGTCAACTCACAATAATAAGAATTACACATACTACCCTAATACTATTAACAATTTACATATACTACACTAATACTCTTAACACTCTCCCTCAAGTTGGACTATATATATCATATAATCCAAGCTTGGAACAAATCGCTGTAAGACGTGTACGACTCAATGCTTTGGTAAACATATCTGCAAACTGATCTTCAGATTTCACAAATGAAGTCGTAATCTCCCCAGCTACCATCTTGTCCCGAATAAAGTGACAATCAACTTCAATATGTTTGGTTCTCTCGTGAAACACTAGATTAGCAGCGATATGGATAACTGTCTGGTTGTCACAGAATAACTGTAAAGGAGGTTGAACTGGAAATCCAATTTCCTGGAGGAAGTGTAGTAGCCAAGTCAACTCACTCGTCGTATGCGTCATTGTCCTATACTCAGCCTCAGCACTAGATCTTGCTACCACGAATTGTTTCTTACTTTTCCATGAGACGGCGTTACCTCCTAAAAAAGTACAATAACCGGTTGTTGATCTCCGATCAGAAGGAGAGTCAGCCCAATTAGCATCTAAGAAACCCTCCACTCTAAGATGTTCATTAGCTCGATATAATAGTCCAAGTCCAGGAGCTTATTTGAGATATTGCAGAATACGAGTAACTGCCTCCCAATGTGGTACTCTAGGACACCCCATGAACTGATTTACTATACTAACTACATAGGAAATATTCAGTCGAGTAATAGTGAAATAATTAAGCTTCCCAACCAACCTGCGATACCGATCTAGATTCTCAAACAGTGCACCATCATCCATCAATAGTTTCTGATTCGGATCCATGGGAACATCAATCGGTCTGCCACCCAGCAAACCTGTTTCCTCTAGCATATCAAGTACATACTTCCTCTGTGATAAACAAATACCCTGTTTAGATCGAGCCACTTCAATTCCCAAGAAATATCTGAGTTTTCTCAAATCCTTAATATGAAATCGATCTTGCATGAAGATTTTTAACTTGGCAATTCCTTCATAATCATTTCTCGTAATCACAATATCATCTACATAGACCACCAATAGAACATATCCAACATCTGTCTGTCTATGAAACATGGAATGGTCTGTCTGACATCGTAGAAGACCAAACTCTAAGACTGCATCTGAAAACTTACCAAACCATGCCCTCGATGACTGCTTCAAACCATACAAAGATTTCCTTAGCCGACATACACTCTTACCATACTCCCCCTGAGCAGTAAACCCAAGTGACTGCCCCATGTATACCTCCTTAACCAATTCACCAGTGTTATTTAAGGCGCAAAGCGACCAAGGCTCCTAACGCTTAGGCAAGAAGCAAGAAGCGAAGCGAAACGCTTTACCGAAGCGAAGCGAACAGTTAAAAAAAATTAAATATTTTAGTTTAATTACTTCTAAACACCTAAGTTCTAATTTTATGTATACTAAATATTTAATTGCAAGTAAACCATAAACATTTAAATTAAAAAAAATACTAATAATATCTAAAATCTTAATAACAGTCATAGATTAAATATTTAAATTCAAATAAACACTAATAATATCCCAAATTTTAATATTTAAAAATATAATACACACAATCAAAGGAACAAAAACAGTACAGGAAATCAACATTCAACATTCAGCACTATCAGCAAAAAATTAGCAGCAGAAAAAAATCAGCAGCATTAAAATAAAAAATCAACTATTACAGTAAACTATTAGCTATTCAGAACACAATCGAAGCATTGCTTATCAGAAAAAAAAAAAAAATAGACCAGCGATCGTGAAAAAAAAAAAGTCATCAGTGCTTAAAAAATAAAAGAGACTACTAACCTATGATCAAAAAGAAAAAAAAAAGAGCAGAATCGATGAGGAAGGAGCAGAAAAGAGAAGAAGAAGAAGAGAGACTAACCTGTGTCCAGCGAAGGTGCAGTAGTGGTCATCTGTCGATCCTGTAGGAACAATGACAGAGAGTATCTGTCGATCGAGTCCAGCAAGCAGCGAAGAAATCGATCATCTGTCAATCCTGTAGGAGCAGCGACAGAGAATCTCTGTCGATCGAGTCCAGCGAGAAGAAATCAATCGAGTCCAACGAGTAGCGAAGACTTAAATTAGGGTTTGAGATTTTATTTATTGGATAAGGAGATAATTCAGTATATCTCATCTTATAATTTTTTTTTCAATCGCCCAATCAAACGGTCCAAATTAAAAAAAAAAAAAATTCGCCTCTTATAATAAAGCGAACGCTTTTTCGCTTTTTTCGCTTCTTCGCCTTTTCTCGCTTTGCTCAAGTTCGCTTCGCCTGGGGTCCTCCAGGCGAGCTAGTCTCGCCTCGCCTCACTTCTCGTTTAGGCGAGCGCCTAGGCGCGCTTTTCAAAATAGTGGAAGTCACTATGTAGGAAGGCATTCTTGATGTCTAACTAAAACAAGGGTCAATCAAGATTAGCAGCTAAATAAATCAAGATACGAACAGAGAAAATTTTGGCAACAGAAGAGAAAGTCTCTTCATAATTAACACCATAGGTCTGAGTAAAGCCCTTTACAACAAGCCGGTCTTTGAGACGCTCCACAGAACCATCCGGATGAAATTTAACAGTATACACCCAACGACAACCAACAGTTCGTTTGCCAGGAGGCAAAGGAACGAAATCCCAAGTCCCATTATGATGTAAGACATCCATCTCATCCTCCATAGCTTTTCTCCAACCCGGATCAGATAATACATCCTGTAAACGCTTAGGAATAGATGTAGTAGATAATTGAGAGGTAAAACAAGAGAAGACAGGAGACAATGCATCATATGAAACAAAATGAGAAATGGGATGATTAGTAACACACGAACGAGTACCTTTTCGAAGAGCAATAGGTAGAGAGTCTAAATTACCTGATGGACCAGGATCAGCAGACGGCAAGGAAGACGGTACGGGCACCTCAGTCGATGGTCGAGGACGACGAGAGTATACACGAAGAGGTAAAGTAGATGGTAACACAGTGGGCAGCGGAATATCTGAAGATGAGGAAAGAGATGATGGTGGTACAAGAGATGACCCAAATTCCAGATCCAAAGGCTGAGAAGGTGCTGAAAAATATGGAACAGATTCCTCAAACGTGACATCAGCACTAGTAAAGTATCGTCGCAGAGAAGGATTGTAGCAACGATACCCATTCTGTGTGCGGGAATAACTAATAAATATACATTTTGTAGCTTGAGAGTCAAATTTATCAAACTCAGGACCCAAATTGTGAACATAACAGACACATCCAAAAACCTTAGGTGGAAGGAAAAATAAGGACTTACCAGGAAAAATGACAGAATATGGACTTTGCCCATGTAACACAGAGGATGACATACGATTAATAAGGTGACAAGCAGTAAAAACAGCATCACTCCGAAAATATCGGAGAATATTCATCTGGAATAACAGGGCACGAGTGACTTCCAATAAATGACGGTTCTTGCGTTCAGCAACACCATTCTGTAGAGATGTGTAAGCATAGGAAGTCTGATGAATAATGCCAATTTTACTAAGATACGCTGAAAAAAGATCAAATTCATATTCTCGAACATTATTAGAACATAAAATACGTATACGACAACCATACTGAGTTTTTATTTCTTTACGAAAGGTCTCAAATATAGAGAACAATTCAGACCGAGATTTCATCAAAAACAACCAAGTCACACGAGAATAGTCATCCACAAATGACACAAAGTAAGGATATTTATTAGATGAAATATTCTTTATTAGACCCTATACATCAGAATGTACTAACTCAAATGGACTAGACACACGATTATGGACTCTAGGCTGAAATGACACACGGTGATGCTTACTAAGTTGACTAGCTTCACAAGACAAACACGATACACTACTAAGACTAGGAACTTGACGCTTCAGATTCTGAAGAGAGGGATGTCCAAGACGACAATGTCATTGAAAAGGAGACAGAGAGGTCTGTAAAGTCCGGATAGGTGAATCAAAGTCAAGATAATATAAATCACCAGCTTCATGCCCTGTACCAATCTTCCTCTTCGTCTTGAGATCCTGAAAAACACAAAAAAAAAGGATAAAAGGTGACAGAACAATTAAGAGAACGGGTAATCTTGCAAATGGAAAGTAAACTAAAAGGAAACTGAGGAACAAATAACACAGAAGATAGAGACATATCAGGTCTCAAGTGAGTAGTTCCCAGACCTGAAACTTTAGAACAAGTGACATTAGCAAGAGTAACACTACGTGTGGAACTAGCAGACTGATAAGTAGAAAAAACATCAGACGCACCAGTCATGTGGTCAGAAGCGCCAGAGTCTATGATCAAGGGACTGCGAGTGGAGGACAATAAATAAGTGGAAGTATTACCTGACTGGGCAAAAATTGTAGTGGAGTGAGATAAGATTGTCTGACTGGACAAGAATTGAGCATACTCCTCTCGTGTAATAGTAACCAACTCAGTGTCTTGCTTGGGTTCCATAAGTGCAGCAAATAGAAAAAAAGAAATCACTAAATCACTGAACCAGACAAGAATCACCTACTGTACTATTGAACCGGACTGGAGAATGCCACTTGATCGCTGAACCAGGCCAAATAAGTTCACTAAACCGCTGAACTAGACCAAAAGAGACCACTGAACCGCTGAACCGGAGCAAAGGAATCCACTGGACCATTGAAATGGGCCTAAAAATGATTGAACCGGACCGTCTAGAGGTCTTGGACCATTGAACCGGGCTAAAAACCCGGTCTGGACCGCTGAACTGGGATCAAGGAAGCTGCTGGAGTACTGAACCGGTCTGGACCGATGAACCGGACCCCTGAACCCGATGGAAGACAGAACCGGACCAGACAGAACTGCTGAACCGGATCTCTGAACCAGATCGCTGAACCGGACCGCTGGATCTTTTTTTTTTTTTTTAAGGTTTTAAACTCGTTGGAGTCGGGTCTGGTATCCAAACCCGTGAACACAGGCCCAAACCTGTTCCTTCTTCTTCGTTGTTAGGGTTTCACTAAACCCTAGTTCTTTAGGCTGCGCCTCACCACAACAACGAAATACAGTCCACTACGACAGCCACACCACTCCGGCAAACACCAAACCACGGTGAGAAGACCACCACAACACGCGACAACACCAACAACGTCGACCACAGTCAACTACACCACCAAAGCAACTCGATAAACAACAACATCGACCACACCAGTCGACTACCACCACCACCACCACCAGACGTGAACCAGAATATTTAAAATTTGTATTGATTTTGCTCTGATACCATGTTAAGCTTAGATGATTAACACAATATTAAAGAGAAATAGAGAGAGGTTAAAACTTAACCTAGCTCTCATACATCACTTGTATTTATAGTCAACTCACAATAATAAGAATTACACATACTACCCTAATACTATTAACAATTTACATATACTACCCTAATACTCTTAACAGATAGCATATGAATACAATGTGTAAAAATAGAATGTGAATGTAAGGTGTCGAGAACAAAGTAAAAAGCATTGTTACATACCTTCACAGGCGAAAGTGACCTAAGAAGGGTGGACAGGGACATGCCAGCACGAAATTTTGCTAAAAAATAGGACATAGACACATTGGGGGACACGTCAAATACTCTATGTGTGTGTGTATATATATTAATAATAATCATTCAATTTATCCTTTAATCAATCCTAACAATTCACATCATGATATCATTCAATCATAAAATCCAATATCACATATACCGATACACATTACTCATAAACATCCATGATTCAACAATCAATCACTACCATAATTTCAATTTTTAAAAAGATTCCACTTCGTAACCCTAATTCTCATCAATTCAAAGAACCTCAATTTTATAACCCCATTTTTATCACATTACTTTCATATAGAAAGTTCATAATTTGTAAATAATTTCACAATCATGCCCAAAATTATGTTACATTCATGTCCTATGTTCATGTAGTGATTATTACATTGTGCATTTGACACATATCTCTTTAAATTACAAAAATAACTTCTATAATTATACTGTTATTTGACAAGTTTTCAATAATTTGAAGAAAACAAAATCTCAAAACGTATCCTCTAGTGTGTTGGTGGCATATCTCCAACGTGTTTTAAAAAAAATTAAACAATAAAAATATCAAACACTCATTTTAGCGTGTCGGTGTCCCAGAAGTGTTCGACATCAACACTTTAACAAAAATGAAGTGACCGTGCTTTTTAGGGTGGAACCATAAGGAGCCTTGAGCATGCATTCATATAAACTGACTGAGCAAAGCCCTAAATCACAAATAATTGGGTTTAGCTATGCCAGTGCTATTTTCCTCATTGAAGTCTATTTCGGATCGTATCGTTCACATATGAAAGTCCATCAATCTTTCCTCAGTGGCTCTCACATGTCTTCTTGGCTGTCATTTACTTTTTCTTTCCAAGCATCCATTCCCGTCATCAACATGGATCAAATCCTTACTATTTACTAATGCATTCATTGGTCACCATTAAGCATTAACAAAGCTGCTTGGTCAACATCCTACTGTAGTTGTATATGATTATCACTTCTAACTTCACAGAAGCATTGCAACCTCTATTTTTTCTAGTGTTGCCACTTATCAGGTCAAAATCCTAATTTTGATAGCACTAATTTTCTGAAAAGTTTCTTCTCTCTTTTTCTATTTTCTTTTAAAGTAATTACCCATGGATTCTAAGGAAGGAAGAGTTCTAAGATCCATTCCTTTTCAGTTGTCTGGCTCGATGAGGTGGAAGAAAAGGAGCAAAGAGGAGAAAAAATCTTCCAAAAGAATGATCGCCTGCTACCCAAATATTCAACTGCTTGATTAGGATCGATTTTATAGGAAAAAATTAGGAATAGAAACCAAGGTATGATGTATCAGCAGAACTAGAACAACTTTACGAATTCCTTTAAATTTTTCTCCCTTTCTACCTAAACAAAGGAAGATGATTCAAATTTCTCATGTATTCTCTTTCCTTCCTTTCTTTATTCATATGCTGTTCACCGGAACACTGAAGCAAACAGACAAGATATCTTTTGACTGTTCAATATTTAGTTCAGAAACATTTTGTGTCGAGGAAAGTGCCAACTGCCAAACCAACCTGATTTAGCTTCAAGAACTAGTCGGATAGTAACAGAATGAGCCCAGTGAATTCCCAAAGCAGCTACGAGATGAGAATCAAATCTTGTGGAATTCTCTTTAGTATTACATTGGCTCTGCACTGAAAAAAAATACAATACGTGTGTTAACGACTTGGGGGAAAAACTTCCACAATGAAATCATGTGATTATACCTTGGAAGGAATATTGGGAGACTTCATCAAGGCTTTGAGATCTTACTTGGTTAGTCACCACAACAGGAATACGAGAAAATTCTGCAAGTGACCTAGAGATGTCAAAGAAACAAGACAGTTGAGCACAAAAAAATCCAAATTGAGCACAAACAAGTTTGAACAGGAAAGGTAAGAAGACAGAATCCTCACTTGATAAACGATATGTGCCAACCCAATGAATGTTGTCTAGGGGGTCCCTCCTCATATTCCCTGAACAAAATGAAACAAAATATTGCTTCAATAAAAACAGAGAGGATAAAACATGCTGCATGGTATTAAGTAGTTATACACGTGTGTAAAATGCACATTTGTTGCATATCGGAAGAGAATATGAAAAAATCTCATTAAGTTGTTCATACAATGATGGATGAATACCATAAATTTTATCATATCATATGGACAATTGTATTATACTGGTCATCAACCAAGCAACTGACAAAAACAATAGGATACCACCCTTTCTCCCATTCATCTCTTCCTCAGGTGTAAGAACAAGAACAGAATTCAGTTATATCTTCACAAATTAGAGCTCTTGCGTCTTTCTACTGAACACAGCAAGTAAACACACAAAATGGCTGACAAAGTACTAGATGACATCTATCTTACTACTCACCTCGTTGTTTATGAGAAGTAAATAGAAGAACTCATGCATGAAAAGGGGCTTCATTTGTAAGATAATTAAAACCAACTGTTAATTAGAAAACAAAATCAAACCAACTTCAGAAGAACGAAAGATACTATTTTCAAAGATTTGCCAAACAAATTGATAGTCCAAAATTATACTAATACATGAATTTCCATCTGCATGACCTTAAGTCTACCATCTTTTGTTAACTACAATGATACTTCAAGCAATGACCAAAGGAGAGGTGCAATATCTGAGTCACAGTTCCCAGTGTTTCAAAGGAGTAAAACAAAAAAAGATCCATCACTAAAATACGACTTCTAAGAAACTGGAAGCGGATGAAATTACACACTTCCAGGAAAATGAGGCGTTGTTGCAGAGCTGACAACTTCAGTTAAGCATAACTAGACTCGTCCACTCAGATGTGGTGACAAGGAAATGAACTTACCCTGAAACCAGAGCTGCCATGCTATCAATAATGAGCAATTTCACCTGGTGTTGTAGGAGTGAAACTTTAATTTGCTGCAAGCTGTTAACAATATAGCAAGCTCTTAGTTCAATGGCCAAAGAACAACTATGAACATATGGCAGAAAGACAAGGTCCACTATGAATAGCCATGATATAAAAGCCCACACCAATAAACAATACAAAAACACTAAATTAGTATCAATCAGTATGGATAGAATGGTGAGGACTTTTAAGTAGTACAAAAAGAAAAGGGACCGCATTAGGTAACTGAAGCTAAATAATAAGTAAAATGATTTTCAAGATTGAAATGATAGAATGCTCATAAGAATCAGTAAAATTGATTGTCAACCAGGCCAGAAAACTCAAAGTAATAGAGGACAAGTCCAATTTAGCATGGAGACACATTCACCAGACTTATCTTTTAATGAGTACAATTCTTCCCAACAAAATGTTATTAGTGGAAAATTGTCTGACAACTAAGGCAAGGTTTTAACCATTCAACTGAATTAGGCTTATCTCGGTTGGTGATTTGCTCCACTTCTTGAAGTCTGTAAAGATACTAATACTTTTTGTGAACTCTTGTCTTGCCACAGTGGGCCTAAGGTTTTAGGCAAATTGTATGGAATTCCTAAATTGCGCTTGTCTTGGTCACCATTTCTGCTGGCTGTCTCAATCTATAACTATTACCATTCCCTCTGCACTGAAAGTTTATTTAAATCTGATTCTATCCGCTCATATGCCAAGGGCATCGAGTTTACTTCCAGTTCACACCTCTCGGTGAATTCAGAGAGTGTTGTCGGCCGCATAACTAGAATCCTACCAGCCATCTGCAGTAAAAATGAAAGATATATTTTTTTTAGATATGACACGGTAAGTAAACATAGCGAAGACATCAAAACCTGGACAAATCTGCTGTATACCTCCTGTGCCATTCCTTCTGTGCGAAATATTTCTGGGAAACTATTAACGCCAATTTCTACCAGCCTGAGAAGGACAGATTTCATAATTCGAATATTTAGCATGTCTGATTAAAATTTGGAAATCAAGTAATATCACGAGCCCGGAAGAAGTAATATCATAAAACATTCCTCAGGTACCTTCTTGAACTAAATTTGGATTCTACATCAATATATATTACACGACCACCTAAGCCCCCATAACTGGAAGGCAGTGAAGCCAGTAACGAAAGCTTCAGGCAAAGCTGCATTTTCAAACAAAATAAGGCAGAGAATCATCTGAACTAGCTATATTGATTATACAACAATAAATTCCTACTAAAAATTACCAGAAAACACTATTATCTTAGCAAATACTATTTTGGTAAGAATGTTCCAGCACATGGTGCACTTCAAAAGCAAAACAAACAAGTCTACATGTAAACACTTCTCAACACATTAAATATGATTTATATAGGTGTAACCTTTTTGTACCACATTCTTAACCGTTCCCATCTTGCAAACCAAAACTATCCACCAACGGAACGTGAGACAAGCAACCGACAACAGAAATTATCTCAATTGAAAAAGAATATGAGATCCTAGAAGAAATTATTCATTGGTAAGATTAATATGAAATCATTTAACAATCAAATGTTAATCTTAAGTTTATTCAATTTAGTTTTCTCCGTTATCAATAAGCAGTGTGTTCCCTGATCTTAGATTGGTCATAGCATCATCTTATGAATAATTTGTTGCACCACAAAAAGAGGAAAAAAAAAAAGCAAAAACATTTACTGAGGGGTGAGAAACCTGGCAGTTGATAGGATCAATTCAATATGGGAGACATTACTGAAAAAAATCCCCAGAAGAAGCAACAAATGAGAGAAGTACTGGAAAATTCGGCAAGAGAGAGAGAGAGAGAGCAACTTCTGAGCAAAATCTGCACATGGTTATAGATCGTTTTTAGTGAGTGCAAAATAAGCACACCTAAGTTAAGAAGAGAGGAATACTGTTTTGGTAGGTCAGGGCCTAAAGGTATAACGAAGGTGATTATTTGGAAGTTTGTGCAAGAGAGATGTCCTTTTTTTAGTCTTACCCTTTCTACCATGCAGGTATGGGTATTTTAAAGGCAATTTGGATAAGTAAAGGTTCCAAGAAGGGATGAGGTGCGGAATCACATCGACTGAAATGCCATTAGGGAAGTTCTTAATGTGGAGAATGTGGATCTGGCAACTAATGCTCCGTTTGGTATAATGGAAAAGTGAAAGAATGGAAAGTTGGAAGGATAATAAAACATTATGTTTGGTAAGGAAGGAAAGTTAGAAGGATGGAAAAGTGGATGGATTAACTTTTCTTCTAACCCACAAAAATAAATCCCTCCAAAATCGAACGGAAAGTGAATGGAAAGTTAATTATTTATGTTGAGATGTATCTTATTTGTCTATATATCTTTTTATATATACATATATTATGTATACATTAATTTCATATAAAAATACAATGATAAAATATGTATTTA
>CM042195.1:13921844-13937702 GCA_023539305.1 Ilex asprella
TATTTCTTTTTATAAGTTTCCTTCTTTGTTGTTGTTAGAGTGATGTGCACCAGTTACAATTGATGCAATTTGTGAACGATCAATTCAATGTTTTTTTTTCAGTGCTTGATTATTTCGCGTTCAAATTTAATGTTCGATTTTTTTTAGTTGCACCGTGCCTTCAGACATGTGTTATCCCTAGTATATATATATTCTACTTCGTGAATATAATGTAGTATATTCACTTGCTCAAATCGAGTAAGAAATGAATGAGAAAATAAACTCCAAAGTGACCTTCTTCAAATGTGGAAATAAATGTTGTGTAATATGGGATTTAACACCAATCCCACATTGGTTGAGGTAGAAGTTCTATATGGGTATATATAGGTCAAGTTTGCTCTATGAGATTGGGCCCAAGGGATACCATAGTTTAATGAGTGGAGCGAGCGCCTATATACCTTTAGTTCTACCACACATTTGCTTCGCCTGCCATAACCCAACCCGGTCGAGTATGGGTATGGGTGTGGGTGTGGTTTAGAAAAAGCCCTATCTTTTTTAGAAAAAAATTGATTAATTAATTGAGCGAGAATTTTTGAACCGAAATTAAATTTTGGTACCTAATCGTACCGGTTCAAAGAATAGTTTCCTTTCAGTCTGAATTTTTGAGTTGTGTCTGTTTATAGAAAACAGTTACACAAGTGGCATCTTTTGGAGCTTGCATTTGTCTTATGGGTTGTGTCTTTTAGTATGATGGATGTCTAAAAAATCACAAGAATATTTATAAATACTCAGGCTCTTATTACCATTCTACATTCATTCATTCATTAGTCCATGTTCAGAGT
Organism: Ilex asprella; assembly: GCA_023539305.1. NCBI lineage: Eukaryota > Viridiplantae > Streptophyta > Magnoliopsida > Aquifoliales > Aquifoliaceae > Ilex > Ilex asprella. Next base: position 13,922,666 of record CM042195.1, read on the forward strand.
TAAGCCAGACATTAGTGTATTACCTTTTGACATTAAGACTGTCTGCATTTGGAGAGTACACAACCCTATTTTTGGCTCACTAGACGAGTAGATTAAAATACTACTTCTACTCATATAAAAATCATTGTATCTTAGGACACAGATGGTTAATATTCCATAAGCATCGTGTGTGGGGACAAAATTTGTCTTAAAGACATAATATCAAATACTAGTCATGATCTACATCAAGTTCAATAACAGTTCTTATTATGTAACCGGGTTAGTATTTAGATTGGTTTGACAAACAGTTACGTGTAACTATTTGGTAAGCCTGTTGTAACTGTTTCGTTAATTCTTCTGCAATTTTTTCTATATTATGTGTAATTGTTTCATATTTGATTGTTATTGTTTTGTTATACATTACATGTTTCAAACTAGAAATTTCAATAAATGATTTTACTATATTTGAAATACTACAAACAACATATAACTCTTGGACCGAAAAACCCACCATCATCATCAGAGTGTATGAAGTGAAGGTATTAGGGTGGTTGGTTTTGCACATAGAGAGAGAGGAAGATAAAGAGAGAGAGTGAGAGGGTTAAAGGAGGAGGTGATGATGGGTGTTGAAGGAGTGAATCCGATTTCGGGTGGTGGTTGATGAAGATAATGGTGGATTTTCAGTCTAGATTACCTTTGAGTGATAGTGGTGGAGCAATGAGCCTTGGTCAAACAATATTCCTTACTTTGTGAATATTTTATCTTTCTTGAGGTCAAGGGTTGAAATTTTATTTCCCTTACCTTCTCAAAAAAAGAAGATTAAAAAAAAAAGAAAAAAAAAGAGTGATAGTGGTGGGTAGGTAGTTTTCATAGAGAGAGAGAGAAAGAGTTTGTATGAATAAGGGCATATTTGCCTTTTTAATGGAAAGTTGACTTTGAAAAAAAAAAATTGAACCTCAGCTCTCTATTTTGTCACGTGCATTACAATTCTCGTTAAATTGAACATAATTTATAATGGTAGCATTTTAGTCCAAAAATATTAGGGGTGCCTATTTTTAAATGGAAAGGAGAGAAAGTGCAACTGGTGCAAACAACAAAGGGGTAAAAAAGAATTTATCTAATAATATAATAATTTTTGATACTGAGGTTTTTTATGATGCACTAGTCACTTTATGTGAACTAGATACATTGAAGCCCAATGAAATCATTGAAAAAGACAAAAGTTGTGAAGAAATCTCAAATGATGACAATTTTGTTGTTTGTGGGGTATTCAAATATAGTAAAATTACTTGTTGAATTTTCTGGTTTGACGTATATAAAGTATACTTAAACAGTGATAGGTAGATGTGAAACAGTTACACATAAAGCGTTACAAAGAAAATGTTACAGGAACTGTTACATGTAAAGTGTAACATCAACTGTTATATGAGAAGTGTTACATGTAAAGTGTAATATCAAACTGTTATATGAAAAGTGTTACACATAACAATTTTTGATATAAGCAATATAAATACTAACTTGATTGTAGAACATGAACTGTTATTAAACTTTAGGTAGATCAATGCTAGTATTTGACACTATGTCCTTAAAATAGATTTCGCCCCCACTCACGGTGCTTATGGAATATCAAGCGTTTGCCTCCCAGGATACAATAATTTTTACACGAATAGAAGTAGCACTCCAATCTACCCGTCCAACGAAACAATAAATGTTGTGTACTCTCCAAATGCAGATTGTCTAATGCCAAAATGTAATACATTAAAGTCTGCCTTAATAGACTGATTAATGAATGAGTGAATGAATGAATTGAATGACAATGAATTTGGGTATTTATAGACTCTTTGGTATTTTTTGGACAACCACCACTCTAAAGGACACAACCCAAAATTAAAAAGCTTAAACAGCCAGTAGACACCTTTGAATAATTGTTCTTTATGAACAGACTTCACTTGAAATTCTGGACTCAAAATTTCGGATTAGATTGATCCGAACTAGTGCGATTGTAAAGAAACCGAAATTAGATTTCGGTTTAAGAAATTCACGCCCATTTAGTTAATTCATTTAATTTAAATGAATTTTCTTAAAAAAGATAGAGCTTGGTTTACACCCACACCCGTGCCAGACCGGGTCATGGCGAGGCGGGTGGGGCGCGCTTGTGTGGTCGAATCGAAGACATGTAGGTGCTCGCTCCGCTCATAAAACTGTGGTACCCCCTTGGAGCCAAACCCATATAGCAAAGTTAGCCTATATATGCCTATGTTGAATCTCTTCCTCAACCAATGTGAGATTGGTGTTAAATCCCTCATTGCACAATCTCTATTTCCACATTTTAAGAAGGACACTTTGAAGTCTATTTTCTCATTCATTTCTTACTCGATTTGAACAAGTGAATATACTACATTATTCTCCTAACGGCGTAAGATATGAACCCACAAAATTTTATTCAAAATAATAATCGGGCCCCATTTTATTTTAGGCTCAAAGTCGACCAAAAACTCAATTTTTATACTTAGAAACTGTTTTGGTCCAACAAATTTTACATCAATCTTGTGGACTATCTTGGTAATTTAAAAGAGTTGATAAGCATGTATAGTGAATTTATCAAAATTTGTCGGTCTATACTTAGATGCTAAGAAGGTTATAAATAAATATCATGAACTGATCCAAATTGATTTGGTTACAGAAAACATTTCAAAATCAGAAATACTACAAAATCTTTCACGTATTTTGAAGGATCTTTGATTCCAAGATCTTAGAAAAACCAAGTCATTATTCTTTGTTGTGTAGCGCTTAAAAATATTAATCTCAAGTAAAAGGCAGATGCAGATAAGCACTGACTTGTAGAATTGTTTCAAATAATGGAAACTCAAGGGCGAGTTTTTTTCAAGAGGGAGAGTCTGATGTAAAACAAAAAATAGTTATTATTCTTTTTTTAATTTATTTAGAAATGAAAGTTTAATTAAGAATACTCTAGAGTTATTTGCTACTCCAAGCGTGTTAATTTTTCTAGTTCTATTAGACATTTGTTTGTTCTCTTTTTTTTTTTTATGTAAAAATGTTAAAATTAGAGATTCGTTTTCATTTTAAAAACCTTAGGGTTTTGAATTTTCTTATAAATTATTTTATTATACTACGATTATATTCAGTTAATCAATTTAATAATATGATAATTTTCAGATTTTCTATCTTCATTCTCTATGAATTTAGAGTGTGAATGTTATAAATACTTAGATTAAAGACGATGATCTCTTTGTGTCCTCTTGTTATTTTTTGCGTGACTTAGGCACCTGTTCTTTATGCATTTAAGTTCCAAAAAAAAATTAGGTCGAGCACAATCACTTTCAAGTCACGTATGTGATGTCAATTAGGACATTTCGTGCAAGAAGCGCACACAATTTCACAAGCGGAAAACAATTTCTAGCATTCTTAGTGATCACAAAAAAAAACACACACATAAGACTCGTTTGGTAAGCATATTATGAGGGGATTAAATATTGAATTGTACTATTTTTTTTTTAATTGGGGTTAATATTTGGTTTGATAAGCAAATTTGGTATTGTATTAATTTCAAAAAAGTATATTGATCGTATACTTATCGTATATTTTTTATATGATAGCTCTGTATTATGGAAGTTTTTTAATACCATCAAGAGAGATAATATTATAATCCAACTCAAACGTATTATTCTACACATTTACTATTATAACCTCTTAACTGATAAAATCAAGTTGCCATCAATGTAATAAACACTGATTGAGGATATTTTTGTTAATTCAACATCAATACGATGAAATAATTCTCTAACCAAACACCCGATTTGGTTAAATAACTACTATCCAATGCTTATAGTGTGTATTACCAAATATTTGATAAAATTATGTATTATTCTAATACCTTATTTAATCTTGTCTTTTGTCCTTCCGTATTGTATTAGACTGGATTATTATATCTAATCCATCAATTTCTAATGCGGCAACCAAACGAACTCATAAGGTCATAATAACCCATAAAAAAAAGAAGGAAAAAATTGCAACAATCATTGAAATATAGAAGGTCTCCTGTGATTATCTATTGTCATAGTTGGATCTTGCTAACAGTGTTTGAGATTGCTTCTCGAAGCGGAATCCTCCCGCCTTAGAGTCATCTGCCGACCATACAAAGATCCCATGAAGTTGTTGCTGCATCTTGAGCCTATTGCAGGCAGTAAAGAAGCCATTTTCAGGTGATAATCCTCCATTTCCATCACTTGTAAAGCTCACTAGGACCTTACCACCATTGTAATTTCTACTCTTGGTCTTGAAGAAACTGATAAATTGAGCTACTGTGGTTCCCTGATCATATGCATAGAACTGAAAATTGACATAGTCTATGAGGTGGCCATAGCTCTTCCACAGAGCCAAAAAATGGGCTTGAATTTTATCATCATCAAATGGAGCTATAGAAGCAAATGAGATGACTCTATTTTTCTTGAGAATTGTTATTAGTTGCCCAATACACTCGGCAAAGTGGCACTGAAGTGCTCGTAGTCGATGTCAATTTCATCCAAGTCAATACTGTTTGATGACATGCGTAAGAGAAGAAACTGCATTGGAAACCCATGACTCCATTGAGGAAGGGTGGAAGAGGACTTCAACACCTCCCGCCTGTGTGACCTCCTAAGCTCAATGCTACTTTGACATTTGAATGCTTATGTTTGATCAAAGACACCGTGGAGGGACTGAGATTTTCTGAGTCCCGGAAGACATTGAATTTCCCATTAGTGGGAGAAGGAGGTGATGAGGTGGTATAATCTATTGCAAAGGAGAGAATGAAATGGAATTCAACGTTTGTGTTTATGGGGACATCAGAAAATTTGACATTTCAAAAGTTGGCTCCTATGTACTCTCGGAAGAGGGTCGTGGGGGCGGCTTGAGTTGGTGTAAGAATAAAATTAAGTTTTTAAAATTTTTATTGAATTTCCATTTTAATTATATTTAAATTGTGATTTTCAGTTATAAATGTTTTGGTCTTATTTAGTGTGTATATTCAAGAGTAATAATTATTGACCTTAATAATAGTCAATTCCTTTAAAAATATATCATTTGCTGTTACACATGTGTACTGCTAACAGTCAAAAAAAAAAAACATTGAAAGTCATGCGTACGTTACACATGGTGACTATATGAAGAGCTTTTGAGAAATCTATTTTATGTGTGACCAAATCAACACACAAGAGATCTTCCAATTATTCATTTCATTCTTTTACACTTGTCCTACCTTTTCAATTATCATCTATTTTATTTTTGGGCAACTCGATTCAAATCAGGTTCATTCCAACCTTCCAGTGGACGTGACTATCGAGAAGGTGCTGCTGTCAGCGTCTGTGTTGGATCTTGAAATCGCTGGTGTCCGTTAGTACCCTCACGTGGGGAGACTCAACTACTTTAGGACAGTGATCACAAGCCTCTCGAACTCGCAGACCAGTTCTTTCCTTTTATCTTATATGTTATATATTATATAGATATATCATTTCTAAATCTATTTAATTATAACCACAAAATATTTTATCAATTTAACTACTGTTTTTCCTATTCATGAACATTCTATTGTTATTGACCACATACCGTTATTAAAAGTGCTAATAATCTTAGTTCATATTAATGCTATTATCTCATCTATTGTTTATGTGTTTGATTATTTTATTTAAGTTGACACTCTATTATTAAATGTTGTATTTCGAGTTGACATTTTGTAAGAAAATATACTCATTATATAAATTTTGTTCTTACAGTTGGTGCATGGGAGATGAGAACTTGAAGAATGAAAACACAGAGAAAAGGCTTAGAGAATTCCATGGTGATTGAAGAGTATGTCTGTGTTGTATTCTGTGAGAGAAATGGGTATTGTTCCATGTCATTTTATACTACAATGGGTATGCAGGTGAGGGCCATGAGGGAATCAAAAGTTATAGGTAGATTTACATGATGTGAAGGCACTTTGTTATAGAGAGGCTTGGTCTACATGAAGAACATTCAGAAAACTGTCATGGACATGATATTTTTGTATAAGAAGGCAAATATGTATGTACCAAACATAAGAGGCGTCACTGCAAGATTCCAAACAGTGTCTTTGATACTGGGAGGATGTGGACAGTAAGAGACGGCAGTGTTGGAGCTATTGATCAATGCCACGCAATGGTGGAATAATTAATTAGGCCTTTGATGATCAGCCCAACAAACGAGTTTTCACTAGTTATGACATTTAGGTAGAATCATATGTATGTAATTTTATCATTATATGCAAAGAGATTTTTTGACTCACGTGTAAATCTGATGTCAGTCAAAAAAATATTTTGTCATATTATCAAATGGCACAATCTTATTGGCGTAACAAGTTCTTGATACCAAATAGGATATGGTACAAGGATTCTGGAGATCTTGTCAACTTCTATGCATTCACCTCATTTCTTTGGTGGTGGGTAACTTGAGAGTTGCATTATATTCATAATTATTAGATATAAATTCTGTTTACTCAACCACCGAGCCAAGGGGGATCTATTGGTGGGCTGTAGTGGGCTAAAGCCCCGAGTAAAAAAAAAAAATTTATTTGGTAAAAAATTCCCATCCAACCAACCCAACCCAACAAACCTAACCCAGCCCACCTGCATACTTCCCCAAAATCAGTCGGTCACTTCCCCAAAACCATATTATGTCTCTTATCTTTCAGGCACGTCGCTTCCCCAAATCTCCGGACAAGCAACGACTGATGGCTCCATGGCTGACGGCTCCTGCTCTTGGTATAATCCTTCCATCAAATCTCTATCTCTAGAGTCTAGTCTCTACAGATATATCACACAGGCCACATCTATGAGGATCAAGAAACATTCTCAGCCGATCAATCCTCCAAATCGGCTTCTCTCACCTTCCTCTGATCAACACACAATGATTGGAATCGAAAAACCCAAATGGGTCTGCTCTGGTACTGTTGATGAGCAGAAGTTGAACCAAAAGGTTGGTTTCTCTTTCTCCTTTTATTTTCTCTGGTGTATGTTAAAGCAGTTTCCCACAATGTTCAGTTCTTATCTTTTTTCTTACTCTCTTTTTCCCTTTTTCTTCTTTGTGGTGTATGTTGAAGTAGAATCATGGCCAACCCAGAGGAGATCCCATAGGGTGAAACCGGTGCTGAATTTGTTGTGGAGTCTACTGGAGTCTTCACAGACAAGGACAAGGTTGCTGCCCATTTGAAGGTTTGCTTGGATCTCGGTTCTTATATTTAGATTTTGTTTCTATTCTAGTTTGTGTACTGTGGGCTGATTTAACCCAGATCTGGTAGTATTTGCTAAAAATTCTTTTTAGTGGGGTCTTTATGTGATTTGGTTACATGTGTTGTCTTGGTTGATTTTCTTTTCTGTGTTTTATGTTCGTTTGAGTTTGTCTTATATTTCACAGATGATTTTTATGTGGTTTAATTTTAGGGGTACCCTGATTTGATTTTGTTTTCTAGATGTAGTGGTGATTGACCTTATTTGCTTTGGTTTGCTTATACTTTGATATAATTGCATTGAGTGGCATTTTTTCATTATTGTAATTTTTTGTTTTGTGATAATGGTTGGTTTTTCCACTGGATCATCTTATTTGTAGTATTATAGTTATGAATAAATTGGAGGTGTTGTTTGCCTTTTTGCTTAAGAAATTTTGTTGATTTTTTTTTCATTGAGTTTTGAAGTTTTTTGCGTCTGTTTGTAGTAGATGTTTTGTTGACTTGGATTGTTTGGTGTGATTAGGGTGGTGCAAAGAAAGTTGTCATTTCTGTTCCTAGCAAGGATGCTCCCATGTTTGTTGTGGGAGTCAATGAGAAAGAATACAAGCCTGATCTTGACATTTTCTCCAATGCTAGCTGCACTACCAACTATCTTGCTCCCCTAGCTTCAAGTAAATGCAAATTAATTATGTGTTTTCCTTTTATGTAGTTTAATTTTTTAAGATTTGCTTTAATTTTGGGATTTTGTAGTTTAATGAAATGTGTGAGGCCTAGGAATATCTACATGTTTAAATATGTTACAATGTTTAGTGTAGTGTTGGGTCCTTCAATCTTGTTTCTCTAATTTTCAACTCTTCTATACTTTATTAGGGTGAAAAATCTAGAACAAAAAAGAGCAAAAATAATTTTTTCGTTCTTCAAAAAGAAAAGTGGTAATTTTACATTTGTATTTTGTTAGTTGTATGAATACTTAGCTTAGCCCGGGATAAACAAAAATCTTGGTTCCGCCCTCGCACCAAGCCACATAGGTCAAGTAGGGTTCATAATCGAGTCAAATTATTCGGGTTTGACTCAAGTTCAACTCGTTTTGAATTTGACGATGCACAAATTGGTTTGCACATCACCTGTCAAGTAAACAGTACAAAATGCAATAAAAGAAATAAAGGGAGAAGACAAAGTTTATAGTGGTTCGGTCAATGTGACCTATGTCCACTTTAAAGGGCAAGAGTCGTCGGATATTTTATTAACTTAGGTGTGTAAGGAGAACAGATAGTTACAAGCTTAGAGAGTTAGGAGAGAATTGTGCAATATTGAGTGTGATACTCCCTAGGTGTTGGCGGGGCTTACATTTTATAATCGTCTCATAAGGCACAATAATTGAATAGCTAGTATGACGGTCAAAACGGATTGAGAAGATTTAATAGAAACTAAATAACTAATCCGACAGAGGCGACGACCTCTTCTCAACGGATGAAGCGGTTACAATACTCTTCATAGAACTCAGTCAAAAGATAAGCTGAGGACTGACTCCCTCTAAGACGGCAAGGAGGAGGCTCTTGGGATGACTCTTATTCTAAGGGGGCGAGAAGGAGGCTCTTAGATGACTCTTACTCCAAGGTGGCTAGGAAGAGGCTCTTGGATGACCGTTGCATGCTCACCTACTAATGTAGCTCCTTGAGCTTGATGAGCTTGATCGGATTGACCACATTGGGCTAGACTTGACGAATCTCTTGGAGTTGAGCTATAAACTCGGATCGAACTTATAATTTGAGTTGGGCCCTTGGGCTTGACCCATCAGACTTGTTTTAAAAAACGAACTCGACAAGCTTGTTTCAAACTCGTAAAACTCAGCTCGATTATTAGCCTAGGGTCAAGGCCCACTCTCAATATTTTTAAAATATATTCTATATGTATATATATTAAGTGTTTTTTGAAAGAAAATAATTTGTGTTACATCTACATCTAATGCTTATGAATACATGACAATTACTTTCGAATAAATATAAGATATATTATTTTGATAACTCTTAGCTATTATATCCATGGGATTTTTCCTTGTTTAATTTGTTTTCTTAATTTAATAGCGTTTTATTGATAATTTGAGTGAAATTGTCCATATCTAAATGTTTATTGTTTGTCATAATATTAAGATTTTGCTGCGATTGACATGAATTTGCCTATTTATATTTTTTGGGAATTTGTATTTTGATTTGGCGACGACCTCTTTTCAACGGATGAATCAGTTACAATACTCCCCATAGAACTAGGGATGGCAGTGGACCGGGAAAAAACGGGTATTCGTTCAAACCCGCCCCGTTTGGACTAGGGATGGACTATACGTATTAGATGGTAGACGTATACGGGGATACATGTATAAACTCGTGAGGGGATGAAGGTGGGGATGAACTATCCCTTACACCTGCCCCATACCCGCCTCGCCCCGCTTCGTCCCCGTTACTCGTTAAATAAATAAATAAATAAATATATATATATATATATATATATGCATAAATACTCTTTTAGCCTAATTTACTTTGCTTCAGCCGCCCACCTTTTCCTCTCTCTCTTTCTTAGCGTTAACCATCAGCCTTCACCGAATCACCTTCAGTCGAAACTTCCATTCCATTTGCTTCCAGATCAGCCTTGCTCCTTTCCAAGTTCCGACTACTCCTCGACTGTAAGCGACGGTTTGTCTCTCTCTCTCAAGTTCTGTTATCATTTGATGATTTTTTTAAAGAAATTTACATACAGTGTTGATTAATCGTGTCCTTTAATTTTCTAGTTGAGGTGTTGCAATTAACGATTTTTATTACTCTATTATGTCAAGGTTCTGATAAATAGTTGTTTGTATGCAAATGGGACTTCGAACAATATGTTGCGACTATTTGGTTAGTTTTATTTTCAAATGGGAAACAAGAAAAAAAAAGGTTTTGTTTTTTCCGTTTATCATACTTTTCTTCAATTGTTCAGTTTCTTGGATTCGAGATTGTGACATTTTGGGATTTTGGATTGGAAAAATGAGGGGTTTTGGTGGGGTTTTGGTTGGAATTACTTTTGTTGTCAAGCTAACTTAGTACTAGTGGTTAGTTGACATTGTGGTGTTGATTGAGTTGTAATTCAGTTCTTGGTGGTAATGGATAAAATCTTCTGCTATTGCTTTGAATGCAAAGTTAAGTTATTGGATGCCCTGTCAATTTTTGCTCAGTTTTATCTTCAGAAGCTTATCTTGGTGGATTGGTTCTTTCAACCTTGTGTTTTTGTCAGTGACTGGTATTAGTATGACTAATCAGATGATGTTTCAACCTTGTGGTTTAAGATTTCTTGGAGAGACACTAGCTGTACTACTGTGATTCTTTTTCTTATTTTGGAGGCTAGGAAGGATTAGAATTTACAGGTCATGGAATAATGTTCATCTTCTACCAGATTTTTTGGGATATCGTTTATGATCTGTGAGCTACAGGAAGAGAAATTGTGAATTTCAGACTTGTTTTTGAGGTTGTATTCAAATTCATGATTTTATTCTTTGGTTACACATAATTTTTTGTTTGATGTGTTAATATTGCTAATCTGGGTAGTTCAGTGAATCGTGTTGGCATGCTGGAAATGGGAGTAACTATTTTTGACACCACATGAACCGAGCTGAGGTTAAGCTTGACAAGACCCGATAGTACACATAGTAAACAAATCGAGTTAATGTCAAACATAAATAATCTATTTAATTGAAAAACTAGTGGATTTTTTCAAAACGGTTTAACGTCTTTGGGTTGAGTGAATTGTTAGGTTATATGTGCTTATGGGTTAGCGGACTTTGTTGAGAGAGAAAGGCTTCAGAATGACACAAGTAAGACGATCTACTTTTATCACATTTGATACTAAATGGGTATGTTTTGTTTCCCTTTTTCTTCACAATGATTGACCTATTGATTCATCAGATCTCAGGTTTTTCGCCACTTATGCTGGAAGCATATTTTATTCTTTCACTTTGTTCAGTATTTAACTGTTCATCCCTTGTTTTGTTTGTCCCTTTGATGCTCTGTTTGGGATTTTCTTCATCTTTGTTTGCTTTGATTATCTTTTGAATCCATTGGTGATCTCGTGCAGTTGATGTTTGCATAGTGCTCTGATTTCCTGAATGGTTTATTCTAAGCAGTTAGCAGGGCCTGTATTAATTTTTCTTTTTCCTTGTGAATTACTAGTATATAGAGTTCAACCCCCATAGTCGAAAGTGATAGATTTGTTTTATTTTATTTTGGTTTCTACTTAGTTATTTTTTACTTGTAGTTGATTACAAAAAATGGAAGGAGAAGCAATGAGAAATGATATGTCAACTCCTGAAACTTCTGCAACACTGGGTGAAAGCAACCAACTTCTAATCTCTATCAATAAAAATCAATCTATCAACTCAACTCCAATGACTATTGGTGAAACAGATAGGCATAGATCAATTGTGTGGAATCATTTCAAGAGGAAAACAATTGATGTGAAGATAAAGGCTGAGTGCAATGAATGTAAGAAAATGCTTGTTGGTGGTGCTAAGAATGGAACTAGCCACTTGCATGACCATCTTAAAAGTTGTTCGAGGAAGAAATATAAAAATTTGAATCATTATTTATTGGTATCAAACCAATTAAAGAAGGATACCGAGAAAACAGTGAAGAACTGGTGATTTGTTCAAGATGAGGGAGGAGGGATCTTGTCAAAATGATTATATTGCATGAATATCCTCTTAGTATGGTTGAGCATCACGGGTTTCAAAAATATTGTCACACTCTTCAACCAATGTTCAAAATTGTATCCCGCAACACTCTCATAAATGATATCCTTCAAATTTACAAAACTGAAAAGGAGAAGACAAAGAAGTTGTTGGAAAAAACAAAAAGTAAAGTTGCTATCACTACAGACATGTGGTCCTCAAACAATCAAAGAAAGAGATACACGACAATCTCCACACACTTTATTGACAATTCTTGGACATTGCAAAGTCGAATTATAAGGTACTAACGACCTTTCATTAGCATGTGTTATTTATTATAAGGTACTAATGATCTTCCATTAACATGGATTATTTATTATCTTTAGATTTTTATATGTGCCTTATCCACATACCAAGGAAGTGCTAATGGAGTGTTTGATGAATTGCTTTTTTGATTTGAACCTTGATAGAAAATTGATAACTTTGACCGTGGATAATTGTATCACTAATGATGCAATTGTGGCTATTTTGATCGATAAACTTCCATTTGGTTCATTAATATTGCATGGTTGGTTGTTTCATATGCGTTGTTGTGCACATATTCTCAACGTAATTGTCCAAGATGGTTTGAATGTGATTGGAGATGGTATTGAAAGAATTTGTGATAATGTTGCTTATTGGATAACATCTCCCAAGAGAGTGCAAAAAATTGAAAAGACAGCTAATCAGATACATATTCCAAGTAACAAGGAGCTTGCTCTTGATGTTAAGACTCAATGGAACTCTACTTTTCTCATGCTTCAAACTAGTTTGATTTATAGAGATGTGTTTGCTTGCTTGAAATATCGAGATTCTCATTACAAGCTTTTCCCGACTGAAGATGATTGAGAGGTGGCAAGAGAGATTTGTGAGAAATTGGAATTGTTTCATACTGCAACTAAATTGTTTTCAGGTACAAAGTATCCTACTGCCAATGCATACATTCCAAATATTTGTGGGATAAGAGTAGAAATATCTAAGTGACTTCAAAGTTCCAAAGATATGATAAAAGATATGGCCGTGAATATGTTGGAAAAGTTTAACAAATATTGGAGTGTGATTCATGGTGTTATGGGAATAGCCACTGTTTTAGATCCACGGTATAAGTTGGAAATTTTGGAGTATTACTATGAGAAAATGTATGGAGGTGTTGAAGCTTTAAATGAAGTGACGAGGATTAAGGAGCTTTCCTTAAAATTGGTTGACGAATATGAAGTGAGGCAAGGAAGTCATTATGAACCACAACCTTCTCCTCCCCCTCTTCAATCAGATATTGATTGCAACTCTCCATTAATTTTTGATCTATCTGATTTTGATAAGTTTATACAAACAAGAGACATAACAAAAACACGTGGGAGGTCTGAGTTGGATTGTTACTTAGAAGATGGTATGATGCCAAGAACTTCAGATTTTGATGCACTGTCTTTTTGGAAGATAACTGGTCCCAAGTATCCCTTGCTCCAAATGATTGCTAAATATCTTTTTGTTATTCCGGTTTCTACCGTTGCCTTGGACTCTGCTTTTAGCACAAGTGGAAGGGTGATCAGTCCACATTGCAATAGACTTCTTCCAACTACAGTAGAGGCTTTAATGTGCTCTCAAAATTGGTTATGTGCTGAAGGACGAGGTAATGAAATATTATTTGTATGTGCAACATAGTTTTTTTTGAGGGTAAAGTATGACTAATGCATTATTTTTTTTTTGTTAGGTTCATCTACTTCGACGGGCATGAAGAGCTACACTTTATTAGAGGATCTTGATATTGATGATGAGGTATATCGTTTTAGTTGAAAATTTCTCTTTGGAAAAATCTAATTTTTTTTCTTTTAATGATATAGGAAAATGATGTTGAAGAAGTAGATTCTACCACCACCGACGGTGTTAAGTGATGATTGAAGGAGTAGATTCTACCACTGATGATTCTACCACCCATTATGTTATTTGTGTTATATTGTGTAATGTTGAATTATATCAAATTTAAGTAGTATTTTGGACATTTATTATTTGTGTTATTTTGGACATTTGTTTTGAAGACTGGGCAGTTGGTCTGGCTTGACTACTCTTGTCTAATTTTTTGCAAATTAAGCTAGGCTAGTGCTATGCTGTTTGATTTTTGAGATTGGTTTCAGTCTGTGTTTGAAGGAAAAATTGATTTGATTATCTTGAAAGATTAAAAGCCAACTTTGGTAATGGTTTAGTCTTTGGTGTCTGGGCAGTGACTGATTTGGTTGTTAAACTGTTACTATTTTGGTTAAATAGTTTCAGTTTTTATTTCTTGTAATTTTTGGTTTTCATAAAATCAAATTTTCTCTTTTCTTTAAAAAAAAAAAGGCTTAGGCTTAGGCGGGTACGGGTACGGGTACGGGGATGGGGATTATAAATTTACCCGCGGACGGGGATGAGAATGAAAATTATACCTGTTAGCGGGGGTGGACCAGGGATGGATGAAGATTTTTTAAGCGGATACGGGGATGGAGACTATGCCCCCCGCCCTCGCTTTGGTCCATTGACATCCCTACATAGAACTCAGTCAAAAGATAAGCTAAGGACTAACTCTCTCTAAGACGGCAAGGAGGAGGCTCTTGAGATGACCCTTACTTTAAGGGGGCAAGGAGGAGGCTCTTGGATGACTCTTACTCCAAGGTGGCTAGGAAGAGATTCTTGGATGACCCTTGCATGCTCACCTACTAATGTAGCTCTTTGAGCTTGATGAGGTTGATCGGGTTGACCACATTGGGCTAGACTTGACGAATCTCTTGGAGTTGAGCTGTAAATTCGGATCGAACTTATAATTTAAGTTGGGCCCTTGGGCTTGACCCATCAGACTTGTTTTAAAAAACGAACTCGACAAACTTGTTTCAAACTCGTAAAACTCAGCTCGATTATTAGCCTAGGGTCAAGGCCCACTATCAATATTTTTAAAATATATTCTATATGTATATATTAAGTGTTTTTTGAAAGAAAATAGTTTGTGTTACATCTACATCTAATGCTTATGAATACATGACAATTACTTTCGAATAAATATAAGATATATTATTTTGATAACTCTTAGCTATTATATCCATGGGATTTTTCCTTGTTTA
>CM042195.1:13937802-13974201 GCA_023539305.1 Ilex asprella
ATTTTGATTATAAGCATGATTGCTTAGAATTGGATTGTGTTTTTTTTTTTATGATTTGTCTTTATGTAAATAAATATATATAAATTATTATATTTTTATTAATTAAAAAATTAATTAAAATTTATTCTTAAAGTACCCATCTAAGACTTTACTTCTGGTTCCGCACCTATGTTTACTAATGTTATAATTTATATCTATACTACTAACAAAAATATCTTAATATGAAAAATTTTTGACTGACTATTTTGTCATTATAAAATAGTATAATGGCCCTTATATCTATTTATAGTTAACTATTCAAATTATTTTTTTCTATATGTAATAAAGTACAATTTAATTCAAATCTCAAAAGATAAACAATATGACTTTTTTTTTCACGATTAAGATATCTTTAAATTTTACTTAAAAGTTAATCAAATGGTTAATATTAATACCCAAAATTTAATAGAGAAAATAGGCCTTTAAGGGTGTGTTTATAATAAAATTTTAAAAGTGCTTCTATTTATACCTTCTCATAAATACTTAAAAAAAAACAGTCTTTGAAATTGTCTCACCACCACTAACACCACCACCCTCACCGCCCCACCATCGCCTCCACCACTATCGCCGCGGCCACCCGCCACCCATCACTATCCTGATTATCTCATTTCTACCTTTTCTCTAAAATCAAACTAAAAATATTAAATAAAGCGGAGAAGTATACAATATGATAAAAAAAAATATGCTCAAGAACATTAAATATCGAATAATCGAGTATCAAAAAGTATCTCAATCAACATATACAAATATCATATTTGCATATCGCACGTCATGCAAGGTCTAAACACAGATTTGACACTTCACCAATCATCCCACCTCTACCCGATCCCACTGGTCTCTTGGCTGGGGATGCATTAATTATTGGCTGTCACGATCCCGTCTCAATATCCGCAGAACACGATCAATGAGAGCAAAATATTCAACGATATTTAATCGAAATTCAAAAATAATTATATCACAATATGGAATACATATAAGAGGAGAGCCAAATGAATACTCTTTGCAAAAATATTTTTGGAGAGCATATTGCAAACCACCCTATACCTTAAGGGATTATCTCATTTCGCATCATCGTGTAAATTCTAAATCAAAGACCCCAACTCTTTGTCGTTATCTTGTTTGCATTTTCCTTCTTCTCTTTTTTTTTTCAATGATACTTCTACCATTTTATGGAAAACACGAGACACAACTCAGATTAACTATCACTCACCTACCACCCATGGACCAATTCTCTTCCTTTATTTCGTTTGCTTCTTATCAAAGTCATTCACGTGGGTGAACACTAACAAATATAAAAGTTATATATATTTATACTTTGCTCACTTTTGTTTCACTTATTATATATATCAACCATAAAATTTAAATATTTCTTATACTTTTACCTCAAAACTCCTAATGTTTTATATTTAAAATACTTCTAAAAATTTGGAATCTCACAATCTACCATCCTTAAAATAATTTCACCCCTGAAATTCCTTAAACTATTGATTTCCACGGCACATAATTATATTTAAGGGGACCATCATGTAATTATTCAAAAACTATCTTTTTATTTTTTCCAAACATTCAGAACTTGCATTACCAAGCTTTTTTTTCCCTTTTTTTTCCCTAGTTGTTTGATTTCATAACAAAAATACAAGGAGCTCACTTCCCACAATCTCATATAAGATCTAAAGTCTAGGCAGTGATATCAGTTGTAATACCTCAATTTTTTTCCATAGAAGTTAATTGATATAAAAACACCTAATTAAAAATAACATAGCGTTAATTGTACCAATAAAATTTTATTTATCAAAATCATATTCCAAAACAAATAAATCTATCAATATAATTAAATCTTCAAATACAAATAAAACATCAATTATATCGACATTTTCTCGTCTTTAATACTCTGATTAACTCGTTTCGTTCTTTTCTCTAAAATCAATCAAAAAATATTAAATAAACCGGGGAAGTATACAATATGACGAGAAAAAATATGCTCAAAGACATTAAATACCAAATAATCAAGTATCACAAAATATCTCAATCAATAGATATAAATATCATATTTGTATATCACACGTTAGACAATATCTTAACACAAATCTGACACCTCACCAATCATCCCATCTCAACCCAATCTCACGGGTCTCTTGGTTGGCGATGCATTGGTTATTGACTGCCATAATCATGTCTCAATATTCGCAGAACACGATCAATTAGATCAAATATTCAACGATATTCAATCGAAATTTCAAAAATAATGATATCACAACATGAAATAAGAGGACAGTTAAAGGAATACTCTTTGCAAAGAGATTTAAGGAGAGCATATTGCATACCACTTCGTACCTTAAGGAATTATCTCATTTTACAAATTCAGCGATATCGTGTAAATTCTAAATCAAAGACCCCAACTCTTTGTCGTCATCTTGTTATCTTGTTTTCATTTTTCTTCTTCTCTGTTTTTTTTTCAACGATGCTTCTACTCTTTTATAGAAAACACGACACACAACTCAGATTAACTATCACTCACCCACCACTAATTGACCAAATTTTTTTTTTTTTTATCTTCCTTTATTTCCTTTGCTTCTTTTCCAAAAACAAATATAAAAGTTACATATATTTATACTTTGCTCCTCTTTGTTTCACTTATTATGTATATCAATCACAAAACTTAAATATTTCTTATACTCTCACCTCAAAACTCCTAATATTTTACACTTAAAATACTTCTAAAAATTTGGGATCTCACAATAGGTGCGTTCGGACTGTTGAAAACACACGTCTAGATGCAACGACAAGGATTGCCCAGTAGCCTTAGACTTAGACATGATAGGTCTTTTACTCCCCATGCTTATTTATATTGTTGTACATCCTTTAGGAGGAGGATTCTACTCTTTAGCCCCTGCTTCTATTTTTTTTATTATATTCTTTGATAGATTGCTAGATCCCCAACTGAAGTTAGGGGAGATACTTTACTATATTATTTTTGATATAATATTTTTTTAATATATGATTTATTATTTTAATTTTAATTTTATCTTTTAGTAAATTTTTGAATCTGTATAATTTTTTAATTCGTTGTACCATGTGCATTGAATACTTGAGATTCCTTGCGAACAGTGACGGAGCCATGTTATGGCCCAAGGGGCCATAAGCCCTCCTCAACTTTTTGAAATCACACATTATACCCTTAAAATTATATTTTGATCATATTTTATAAATCACTCAAATTCTTAAAATTAGAATTTATGCATTAAATTATAATCTTGGCTTTATTTTTTCCTCTCGACTATTGATTAGACCATTTTGAACCATTCATAAAATTGATATTTTGTCTAAATCGTCAAATTTTGGTATTGTATAAATTTTAGATTATTTTAAATTATTAATGGTGCAATTGATTTGACTTTTACATCTAATAATTCACCTAGTTTCGATTAATTTTATTCATTTTATTGAAAATAATAATCATACTATATCCTGTAAGATTGATTCTAATATGTTCTATGCATGAAAATGTCATAACATTAACGCTCTAATTGAATGATCCACATTGAATAAAATGCATTGTCATACCACGATCTGGACCCCCCTCAGGAGGAATTCCTAGCTTCGCTCCTACCTGCGAGTAAAATAATTGGTTTTCCATTCTTGGAGTAATTAGTTAGAATTTTCATATAATACTTAATTTCTTATTTGTATAAAATTAGGGTTTATTTGTTAGAGATTTTGATTTATCATAGACTCTAGGCATAGTGAATACTTGTAATCTACAAGTAGGTTCTAGATTTATTCAGAGAATTTAAAAACTATACACTTGATATTTTCAATATTATTACCGTTGTTATAACTTAAAATATGCAAACTTAAATGTAGGTTATTGTGAAATAATATATAACTCTGAAGTCCTAGGTCGTACCACAGGGATTGGAGAAATACTTAGAACACAAGGAAAAAAAATACTTTGAAATTGTTTGAAATTAGTCTTGTTCAAAAGAACAAAGGTTAATTGAGTAAAACTAGTAATTTAAAATACTAAAGAATCGAAGATATCTTCAATTTTACAGAGTAATTATTAATGATCAAATTTTTGAACTCAATTGGGAATCAACTGAGGAGTGATCCCAATCAGAATATTTAACAGTGATAATATGAAAGCATCAAAAGTTATAACCAGTAAATTATCCGAATAAATTTAAAAATTCATATGCATATTACAAGTATTTACTGTGCTTGGAGTCTAAGATAAATTAAGTTCTCTAACAGATAAACCCTAAATTTATTGCAAATAATCAATCAATTATCTTATAAAAATTCTAATTAATTAATTTTAGCATGGAATTACCAGTTATTTGACTTGCAAGGAATCTCAAGCATTCAATGTAGTGGCATAACAAATCAAGAAATTATATAGAGCAAAAACTTTACTAGAAGACATGAATTAAATTAAAAGAATAAATCAAACATTAAAATCATTTGATCAAGAATAAGAATCGTACTTTATTGAAAGTATCTCATCTAACTTTAGTTGGAGTTGTAGTCGCCCATAAAAATAATACAATAAAATAGAAGAGAAAAGACTGATAAAAGGTTGAAAACAATGTAAAGCTACACCCTTTATATAGACAATGGGGTAACAAAAACCTAATTCTCATTAATAACTTGCGGTATTGGGCAGATTTCGACACTCGTCCAGACGCTTGTATTCTTCCATCTGGATCTGTATGGGTGTCTTGGCCTATAAGCAACACGCGTCTAGATGAGAGTCTTCAAATTTTCCTTGGCAATCTCTGGAACTTCCATCCAAACACTCTTCTTTCACCATCTGGAAGCATTAGGCTTTTTTTACTCCATATTAATTTGGATCTTCACCCTTTATGCAGTTTGTCCTTCACATCATTAAATCCACTAGTTTACTTGCAAAATTAGACAAACACTACAAAGAGAAGATAATATTCGAATCTCAATGAATTCAATACAATTAATGTCTTGCCCAACATAATTAGCTAATAATAAATATTAAAATTACACAATATCTGAGGCTAATTACACTCCCCTCCCCCCAACCTAGCTCATACTAGTTCCTAGCAACACAAAAATAAAATAAAATAAGCACACATCCACTTTCGTAGGAATCACGATTGCATTTAGCATATGCAACAAGCCTTTAAACCCCTAAGTTTTTTCTAGTAGATGAGTATAGTCTCGTGAGGGTTAACAGAAATGATACCATCAAACATCAACTTGTTATCAAATATCTAAATAACAAATTCATATCACAAATTGCCATCACGATATAAAAAGTCTAAGCCGCAAATCTTTTTATAAGCACATTCAAAACAAAGTATAGAACTCACCTCTATATAAGTATTCTCTTTTAACTTGTGTGCAATGTGAATTAAATATACGAAGTCAGTCATTCATCTGGTAGTAACCCCTACAACTATCAACTTATTAGTCTCAATGTCAAATCTCACTAGATAATTCATCATTAGACATTCTTTTAGATTATAGTGAATATTCCCTCAAGTATCACATGTGAGAAAAATATATTTAAATCAAAATAAAAATAATACTCATCCGTTCTCTTAAAATAATTGTCATTTGAAAGAAATTTTTTTTGACATAATCTCACGAAAGAAAATCATTACACAATAAGTAAAGAATCACTATTCCTCTTCCCTATTCACATAAGTCCTGCATCACCAATTTACTCTTGAGATAAGATAAGTCTTTATCTAAGGTTGTAATAGGTTCTTGGGATTAGAGTTTTGAAACAAAGGATATTCAGAAATTCAAAACATTTTTCGAGCGAACATGTACAGTACACAACCAAATTTGTTTCTATAGTCTTTCACCCATCATCCTCTAGAAGCATAATTTACAATACTTGCTCATATTTTTTTTTTTTTCAAAAACATGCTTGTTATTTCACTATTATTTTTTTCCAAGCTAGACATATTTTCGCTCTTTTTTTTATCAAATTTTTCTCAACCAACATCTCCCAATTATAAGCAATAACAATTTCATCTTGGAATAACCAAGGGTAAATGATATATTTTTTTTCATTGGCTTGCTTTTGTATATGTGCTATAACAAAAATAATCTTCAAAAAGTCTCATCTAAGAATATTCAAGAAATCAGGCTACGACTCAAATAATAACAAAGATGACCTAAAATCATATCTCAAAAGTTCTCAGCAACACATTCCATATGCAAATAATTCAAAGTCAAGCAACTCCTCACAATAAGAAGATCTTTTTGAGAAAAATTCACGATTTTTCTTTTTAAAGAATTTGTGTTGTGTGTGGGAAAAACTTTTTCAAAAATTCCTTTTGCATGGTCCAAGTTTTAGCTTTATCCATCTGTGAGAAAGGGAAAAAATCAACTTAACCGTATTCTCAATCACAGTTTGGTCGTAAAATGTGGCACATATTTCTTCAAAATCTAGAATAAGGAGATAAGGATTATCAAAGTCCATGACATGGAATTAGAAAGTAATGCTATCATGCTAGGTTTAAAAATAAAATTAGTGGCCTACAGAGGTAACTAGTGCATGATGTTGCAGTATGTCGTGCAAGCTGCAGATATTCGAGCAAAGTTTTGTCTTGATTAACATTTAAATTATCAACATTGTTCTTATCATGATTACTCCTCCTATCATCAGGATTTTTAAGATTATTTCTCCTATTAATAGGAAGATCATCAACCATCATGATATATGTGTGAGATTGTTCAAGAGAATTAAATAAATTACAAAAAATTTCTTCTAAATCCTCCCTAATTAAATGTCCACTCGAACTACGATGCCAAGAACTCATATGAAAAAAGAGGGTAAAAGCAGAAAACAATACATTAAATAATATAAAATTAAATACTAAAAAGTAAAAGTGAAACAAAGTTACCAAAATTTTGACAAATCGCAAACAAAGTAAATTTCAATCGATGTGGCAGTACGCTCTTTGTCTTTCGACAAGATTCCTGACAATGACACTAAAAACTTGCTACAACTTAAAATATGCAAATCCAAGTGTAGGTTGTTGTGAAATGATGTTCGTGGTCGTACCATAGAGATTTGAAAAAAACTTAGAACAAGTGGAAAAATAAAATAAAAATACTTTGAAGTTGTTTGAAATTGGTTTTGTTCAAAAACATAGAGACTGATTGAGTAAAAATCGTAATTTAAAATTTTAAAGTATCGGGAATACTCTTTAAAATTCACTTGGCAATTATTAATGACCCAATTTTTGAACTCAATTGAGAAATTAACTGAAGTGATCCTAATCAGAATATTTTGTAGCGATAAAATGAAAAAAAAAATCAAAAGTTATAACCAATAAATTATCATTATAAATCTAAGAATTCACACGCAGATTTTAAGTATTCTCTGTGTCTAGAGTCTACGATAAATCAAATAACCAATTATTTGACTCGTAGAGAATCTCAAGCATTTGATATATGTGGTACAACGAATTAAAAATTTATATAGAGCAAAAATTTTACTAGAAGACAAAAAAATGAATTAAAAGAATAAATCAAGCATTAAAATCGTTGGATAAAAAAATAAATACCTTATTTTATTGAAAGAATCTCTCCAAATTTTAATTGGGATTTTAGTTTTCCATAAAAAACAGTACAAAAGGTTGAATACAACACAAAAGCAATGGGGTAGCAAACACCTAATTCTCGTTAACAACTTGTGGTACTCGCCAAATTCCAACATGCATATGGATGCTTGTATTCTTCCATCCGGATGCCCATGAGTGTCTTGGTCTCTAAGCAACACACGTCCAAATGCGCATATTCTTTTGTCTCGACGGAAGCCTTTAAATTTTCCTTAGCCGTCTTTGAAACTTTCGTTTGAACACTCATTTTCACTGTTCGGAAGTATTAGGCAGAATGCTTCTTTTTAATACATATTAATCTAAATCTCCTCCATTTATGTATTTCGTCCTTCACATCATTAATTCCACTAGTTTACCAGCAAAATTAAACAAACAATACAAAGAGTAAAAAATAAATAATAAATAACACAATATCTAAGGCTAATCAACAACAAAATATTTTGATTGAGATCATTACTCTGCTGATTTTCATTTAAGTTCAAAAATTGGATCAGCTGATGCTTTAGTATTTCAAATATCTATTTTTAACCAATCAATTAATGTTCTTTTAAACAAACAAATCTCTACAATGATTGTTCAAGTATTTTTATTTTATTTTTTCTTGTGTTCTAAGTTTTTCCCAATTCTTTGTGGTATGAACTCAAACTTTCGGGTTTTATTATTTTACGATAACCTATGCCTGAATTTTACATTCTTTAAGTCGTAGCATAAGACAGTCTTAGAAAACTGTCTTTCACACAAATAAACCTTCCTCCAGTGCAAAGTATCATCTTTCTTTCAATTAGTATTGTGTTGGCCAATGCTTCATTTAGATGATGTTCAGGCTCAGGGTCTTTGGGAACCGTTTTACAATATCACATATAGACCTTCGAAATACTTTCTGTATCACTAAAAAAGATTTAGTAAATATCAAGCAATACAAAGAGTAACTTATCTTGAAAATTTCCAGCAACACACAGGCACAAAAACAGCCTTCAAAACCTCACAAGTGGAGCTGTTGCACCCCCTTTTTCAGCAACTCTCTTTTTAGGAGAAGAAAATTCAATTAATCACCAGTTAAACAACATGAAAGAAATTCACTCCCAATATCTAGCTAATCACTCTTCCAACTGAAAGTGAAGAACCTCTTTGAAGAATCTCTTTGTATCCCAATCGTCATAAAAGATCACAGGCCCACTAGAATTTATATAAAGAATTCAATTTTTTAGCAGTAAATTCATCCATCTCAATACAATGAATTCCTCTTAAACACATGACAATTAATTTAATATCAAAAGAGTTAAGTCGATATTGAAGTGTCAAACCCATTTGGAAGAGCTTAACCAAGGAAATGCAATTAGCTTGCGTCAGGATAGGAAATTATGATCTGGATTCCCCTTGACTTAATAGGGGTGTGAATAGAATCTTTAACCGATCGAATGGAGCTTGAATCTTTGTCCAATTCGTTAGGGGTGTTAATCGAACATTTGTCGAGCCTAATTTACACATAAACGAGCTGACTCGTTTAACTATTTACTTATAAACGAGTCTAAAATAGTATTCAAACTCGACTTGATTAACAGCCCTACAATTCGCTATTAAAAGAAGGCCTATATGGGCCTATTTCTTACTAGATTCCAATCTTGAACTCCCGTTCGCAATAGTTCATAGGAAAGAAGTACTTCTACTTTTAGAAAGTGGAATGAAAGTTGATAACAAACTTACAAAAAGAAATCCTGAAAGAACATTTAGGATATTTTTTAATATATATATATATATATATATATACCTGGATGGGATCCGTTATAGCCTATTTTTTGGGTTTTTTTCTCTTGGAGGTCTTTTGTGGGGCCTCTTGTGGAAATCAAGTAAATATGTCAAATACTATCATGACTTTTGTGCCTGAATAGAAACCTCAGTGTAACGGCAGTCATTTTATTCCATGGTCATAACATGTAGATTTCTTTTGTGCTGCCGTGTACTGGAGACTTTTTTTGAGATCAAACATATAAGCCAGATACTATAATGAATTATTCCTTTTTCTTTATTAGGTGAGGAAAGATAAGTTCAGTCAAGTGGAATATTCTTATGAAAATCCAAGTGAGAATGTTTGAAAATTCCGCTTAGAGACGATGCGTTAAAACAATTCAAAACTGATAAGAATTTAACATTTTAAGTTTTACTAGTTTTCGATACAAATTCAAAATAATATGGCTTAATAAAATGAATAATGAGTGTGACCGTTTATTATCAAATACGGCTAGCCTGAATTTGATACGTTAGACATATTTAATTAGTATTATATGATTAAAATGACTGATTTTTATTATTTTTATCACATATTTACATTAGTTATCCTAAATGAGAATTTTATTTCTATTTTTGCTATTATGTAGACTTAAATAGATTTTGAGCCTAGAAAAAATGAGTTGTGGTTTAGTGGAGAAATAATCCAATCTTAGTATATGATTCTTAACACCACTGGATTTTCATAACTAGTAATTGAATTTATAATTTATAAAAACTAAGAAAAATACTATTCGACGGCCTTAGTCTTTGTCACTTCATCCCACTTCTCACGGCACTAGAAAAATAATTGAAGGATAAAATCTGACCAGGTCAAAGTTTTGGCCATTCAAAGTATTTAATTTTCAAGACAGAAGAAACCTTCTCTCACTTCTTCAATGGCTCCACGGTCTCTTATTAATCTCATGATATTCCTCCTTATATCCATAAAACTCTTGGCCTTGGCTCAAGATGAAAACAATTTCATCTACCAAGGCTTCCGTGGAGCTAAACTGTACCTTGATTGTCTCGCTGAGATCCTTCCCAATGGTCTATTGCAGATAACCAACACTTCAAAGCAATATACTGGCCATGCTTTCTACCAAATTCCTGTGAAATTTAACACGTCTTCCTCATCTGGGTCGGCTCAGTCTCTTTCATTTTCCACCTATTTCATCTTCGCCATTGTTCCTAGACTGGGATCTCCTCCCGGCCTCGGCTTTGCCTTCATCATCTCACCATCTCTAAGCTTCACCAAGCAAGGCATGTCTGACCAGTTTATGGGAATTTTCAATTCTTCAAACAACGGCCTTACCTCCAACCATGTATTTGCAGTTGAGTTTGATACTAATATGAACCCTGATATGAAAGATATAGACAGCAATCATGTCGGAATTGATGTGAACGGTCTAATATCCGTTGTATCGACTCCCGCGTCATATTTTTCCAATACAGAAGGGATCAACAAGAGCTTGGATCTTACAAGTAAAACCCCAACGCAGGTTTGGATAGATTATGATGGAGTGAAAAAGATTATCATAGTTACATTAGCTCCAATCAGAATCGCTAAACCAAATCTACCTCTCCTGTCAGTTTCCATTGATCTCTCTCCAGTTTTATTGGACTCTATGTATGTCGGTTTCTCTGCATCTACAGGATCAATTAAAGGTCCGATAAGCAACCACAACATTCTGGGGTGGAGCTTCAACAAAACTGGGCCAGCACAAAGCCTAGACCTATCAAAACTTCCTTCAGTTCCCTGGCCCAAAAAATCCAAAAGAAAATTACATCGAGATGTTGCAATCTCGGCCTCGACAGTACTGGTTGTGCTGATCATCACTATAGCTGGGATTGCTTACATACAAAGGAGAAGAAAGTATGCAGAAATACTAGAGGATTGGGAATTGGAATATGTGCCTCAGAGGTTCTCCTACAAGGATCTCTACAAAGCAACCAATGGGTTCAACCACGGAGAGCTTCTTGGAGTAGGAGGTTTTGGACAGGTTTACAGAGGAGTACTTCCTTCTTCCAATGCACATGTAGCAGTCAAAAGAGTCTCTCATGATTCAACACAGGGGATGAAGGAATTTGTGGCTGAAATTGCTAGCATGAGTAGGCTAAGACATAGGAACTTGGTGGCCCTCGTGGGATATTGCCGGAGAAAGGGAGAGCTTCTGTTGGTCTATGATTATATGCCCAATGGTAGCCTTGACCAGTTTTTACACATCAATGAAAAACCAAGCCTTAATTGGGCTCAACGCTATCAAATCATTAGAGGGATAGCATCAGGCCTTCTATATTTGCATGAAGGGTGGGAAAAAGTTGTTCTTCACAGAGATGTCAAGGCAAGTAATGTCCTTTTGGATGCCAACTTCAATGGAAGACTAGGAGACTTCGGGCTTGCTAGATTGTATGATCATGGAGAAAACCCTAAAACAACACATGTGGTTGGAACTTATGGGTATATTGCACCAGAGCTGGCTAGAACTGGCAAGGCAACTACTAGCACAGATGTCTTTGCTTTCGGGGCATTTATGCTCGAAGTGGCTTGCGGACAAAGACCTCTAAAGGTACAAGGATTGATTAATGATATGAGTTTGGTTCAGTGGGTTTTGGAGAAATGGAAAGAAGGAGCAATTCTTGAGACAGCTGATCCGAGATTGGGAGGTGATTTTGTGGTACAGGAAATAGAGTTGGTTTTGAAACTAGGTCTGCTTTGCTCGCACTATAATCCAGTGACTAGGCCAAGAATGAGGCAAGTGATGCAGTATTTGGATGGAGAAGTTATCTTGCCCGAAGTATTTATGGATATTGCAGGTGCTGACATGATGGCATTATTTGGGAATGAAGTTTCAAATGAATTTGCAATGGCATTCCCTTCATCATCCTCAGGGAGTGTTTCTGCTAAAGCCATGTCTGGTACTGAATCACTCCTTAGCGTGGGACGTTAAGAGTGGAATAAGTTTATTGCTAAATTAATTTGGAGGGTGGTTTTATTGTATTTTGACAAATAATTATATATATTACGGTATCAACTGCTCATGTTTTGTGATTGTTTTTGTTGAGACATTATAGTTTTAAATTATGTCAATTTGGAAATGTTTCCATGTTATATGCAGTAATTCGCCAAAAAAGAGATTTTTTATAGTTATGTTAGATTAATTCATGATTCGTACAAGAGACAGTTACTTCTTAGTCGTAAAATACTTGCACAAATAGTTATATCAAATAGGAGTTGTATTTATATGATTTTCAATGAGATCATAAAAGAAGTAGACTAGAAGCTATCCACTTGAAGAATTTCTTCTACTGCCATGACATTGATCCTTGAAGGGGTTTTCAATTTTTCCGCTTACTTGTATTTTATCTTGTTTTCTCTGTCAACAATAAATTTCAGTCTTGGAAAGCTATGTCTTTCACATGAATAAACCCTCCTCCAGTGCAAAGTATCATCTTTCTTCCAACTAGTATTGTGTTGGCCAATGCTTCATTTAGATTATGTTCACGCCCAGGGTTTCTTGTCATAGATGCTTGAATCTAGCAACTCTACATTCAAGAACACCACAAGGGAAAAAAAAAGCGTAAATTTCAAAATCTAACTTCAACAAAACTCTCAAATTTCAAAACTATAGCTCTAATAATGATTGCACCAAACATGAAGACTAACACAAATTGTAGAGAAGAATACAACAACAGGACGGATTAAATAGTGGGTTCAAAAGTCAAATGAGTTCTTAGACTCATCAAAATTCAGTACAACACAAAGCAAAAACAAAAGAAGTAACTGATCTCAAAATTTTCAACAAAACACATTGCTTCGGCAACTAGTACTGCACTGGGTCCGCCTCTATTTTCTTCCCAATAATTGCACTTGGGGCCTGTTTGGTTTGACGGAAAATTAGGAGGATGGAATTGTTTGTTGAAGAAGAAAAATTAAAATGAAAAGAAAGGAAAAAGGGGTGGAAAATGCATCCCTTCTGCCCAGCATTTTTAAGCACCCCAAAAATCGGCGGAACTGGAAGGAGAATGGAAGCATGGTGCAAAAGTTGCCAAAAATTACCATTTGAGCCTCAAGGTTCAGATTTTTTTTTTGAGTAAATGAAGGTTCAGATTTTAGAATCACCAATTGGGAAAAATAACAATTATGTGGTCCACTTTTTTTGTCATTTACTATGTACAATTGGACCAAATTAGTGCGGTCCAAATCAAAGTGATTAGGATTGATAGTACTCCTTGGATTTGAAACCTATACATTTATTTTCACAATTTTGATAACCATACCGGGGATTTGGAGATCTTTCAAAAAATATTTGATGCTCATTTCAATTAATTCTCTATTATTTTTCTTTGAATGAGTGGCTTGTATTTCTACGGTCCTTGTTTTTTTAATTATGAAGTATGACAAAGTGATTCGACTCACATTTAACTTAGTGCATAAGTGGTTTGGCCGACAGTGAGTCAAGAATGGTGACATGGGCAGGAGTTTCCGAAGAATACAAATAACCTCTAATTTTTTTCAAATTACCATAAATATGTTAAGGTAATTATTTGGAAGTATTTTTTATTCATTTTTCTTCTTATGTCAAATAAAATAATAAAAAAATATTTATTTTATTTTTCATTTTTTAGACCAAACAAAAAAGAGTAAACATATTTTTCTTTTCTTGAATAATGAAAAGTCAAACTTCATCACTTCTTTTTTCCGTCATTACTATCAAACAGACCATTAAGGATAAAACTTAATAAGAATCCTAACTTTAACCAAATTTGAGGCTTAAATTTGGATTTGGTGAGTTTGACAATTTCTCACCCCAAACAAATAAGGGGTTCAATTATATCTTGTTAGTTGTGTGAATTTGTCACATTGTTTGGATTACATATTTGTTTTTTCAAAATTTGACCACTTTAGTATTTTCATAAAATGCGAGAAAAACAAATGTTAAACATCAAAATTATCCAAATAATTTGAAGTTACAAACTAACTAACAAATTTGGGGAAGAATTTTTTTTTTTTGGGTGTAAACTATATAAATGACCCCTGAACTTTAGTCTTAGTTTTAAATTGCACCCTAAACTTTCAATTTTTTAATGTACCCCCTGAACAATGTAAATCATTTTAATCAAGTCCTTATGTTAGATTCTGACGTTAAATGGGGATGAAAACCTAACGTTGACAGCTGGTGGAGGGTATTTTAGTCCATTAAGGTAATATGTATAGTTTTAAAAAAAAACTCAGGACCATTTTATTTCATTTCTCAAAACAATTACAAATCAAGGAGTATAACTCTACAATCATAGAACAATCAAAATAAAACTGTACAAACATCAAAACTCAAGAGCTAAGCACTGTCTTCTTCTTGAGCACCATGACCCCTCTCTAATCATGCATCAACAACAATTTAGCTTGAAGAGGAAGATCCACATCATAAGAAAAATCAGTCGAAGCTCTGTCCTGTACAACTCTATTAGCAAAATAATCAGCCAGTGAAATGGCTTCCCTGTAGACATGAGACAAACTGAAATCCATCCTCCCTAACACCTCCAAAAATTTGTCGCAACAACCCCAAAATTTCCAAGCCCTGAAATGTGCTTTCAAAACCATCTGTACCATCACATTTGAATCAGCTTCAATATGAAGTTTATACAATGGAAGCCCATACTTCTCCACTAGCAGTAACCCATCCAAGAAAGCCCTCAAAGGTAGTATGTGTAGTTGGGTAGAAGAAAAGGTGCCAAAATCTCCCTCCCATTCCCCTCTGTATATTACACCCATTGCAGTAGAGAACAAGTGGCCCTACTAAAAATAATAATAAAATAAGTGGCTCTATTTAGTCCAGTTGACTGTCGTGGTGAGAGGGAGGAATTCAGAATTACTCCAACACTGGATACCATGGAATTCAGAATGTCCATGGGAAGTTTCATCATTTTTTTATCTCAATTGTTTCAGTTACAGTGAAAACTAGATACAAAATAATGCATACAAATAACCTAAAAAATTATACCACGTTCTAGAAATTCAGAATTACTCCAACACCCAACATTACCAAATTTACAAGCAATAACCAGGGCGACAAAAAATGAGTCCAATACCCAATATCCATATGTCTGAATCGACAAATTTGCGGGTATGAATTCTACACAAAAAACATAAATTACATGTAAGAGTGAGAGACCACTTATAATAAACTTGTTATGGATGGAAGACAACACCGACTGTCCGCAATAACCAAGTCATTCTGATTTACTCGAATCAACAAATGGGAAGGAGATGAACGATTTAAGTACGTATGGGGTGGAGATCTGGGAGGGAGATGAGCGGTTTCGGAGTCTGGCATGGTATGGAAATGAAGGATTTGGGTGTCTGGTATGGGAGACATATCTAAGAAAGAGATGAAAGATTTGGTAGAGATATGAGAGACGATTTAAGAGAGTTTTGTTGCCCTTTTTTCAACCCAACTATACATATTACTTGAATTGACTAAAATGTCATCTACCAACTGCCAACGTTAGGATTTCATCCTCATTTAACGTTGGAATGTAACATAATGACCTCATTAAAACGATTTACATTGTTCAGGAGTACATTAAAAAAAATTAAAAGTTTAGGGTGCAATTTAAAACTAAGACTAAAATTCAGGGGTTATTTATATAATTTATCTTTTTTTTGTCGTTCAACGGTAGGTATGGAAGGATCTCTTTGACAATTCTTCTGCATCCCCCAGCAGACGTGTTTTGACCTTTCTTCTATATTCCTTTATTTTTATCGATATAATTAATTTATACCTACGGAACAAAAGATACAGCACACTCGAAAATGAGAGCACAACGTACGGCAATGCAGTGGATACCTTTGGTAGCAGGCTAGTAGCCAAACAAAAAAAGAATTGACTGGAGCCCACATCAATGGAAAATGACATGCTTACCAAAAAAAATTTACCAAATTTTCTGTATTAAATGATATGACATAATTTTTGTTATTGAATATTAATGGGACATACTTATCTGATAGTAAAGAACCGTGTCATATCATTTAGGATGAAAATTTGGTAAAAAAATTTAGTAAGCATAGTCCATTCGCAAAACCTGTTAAAACTTGACCCAAGAACCTATCTACTTGCCCGTTCACCCACTTTGTTGGAAAAAAAAAATTTGATCAATGAAAGTGAAGTGCATATTTGTCTCAAAAAAATTATTTACTTAAATACTAAATTGAGTAATCTAGGGTATTATTCATTATTTACTTAAATACTAAATAATTCCTCTCAAATAAAATTATTCATTATCTATTTTTTGTTCATTTTGACTCTATAATTTAAAAGTGTAATTTACAAAAATATTAAGTTGAAAACTTTTTAAATGAATATGTATATAAAAAAAGGTCTACTCACTCAATGAGGGACAGGTTGGGTTGCTAGTAGTCTACTCCTATTGTGTCTGGCTCGACCGATAATTAATTCGTTTAAAGATTTGGGCATACTCTACCCATGCCCAGGCCAAAAAAAAATTCATGGATCAGCCCAGCCATGAACACCCCTAATATCATCCCTTCTTCTGAACAATGTATTATTTATCCATCTTCTTCTTCTTTTTTCGTTTAAATATTGTTTTTACAATTTATCCATCTAGAAATATCAAAAACAGGCTTATGACCCTTGTCACTTTTAAGTCGAAAAAAAAACTTATGAAATTTAAGGTATTTTTTGTTTATCCTTTTGGTAAGGGTATTTCTATGGTTTCACTCATTAAACCATTTCCAATGAAAACTTAAATTCTTACCTAAATTTGAGTTAAAAAAAAGGGGGGTCAAAAGCTTGATTTGGTATAGACATCTCCAATGAAAAAACTCAAATTTAAATAAGAACAAACTCAAATATAACAAATGGTAAAATATAATTATTAGATCTTTAAAAGAGGATAAAATATCACCATTAAAAATTTGGGTATGAATTTGAATCTCTCTTAATTTGAGTAAAAAAATGAGTCTCTCTTAATTTGACATAGGTATGGATCTAACAATGGAGAGAGTTTTTAAGAGTTTTTTACCCAAATTTAAATTTGGGTTAAAAAAAAAGTAAAGATTGGAGATGTTTTTTCTAACAATTATGGACCGCTAGATTTATCTATTTACATGAGATTGTAAAAATTATTTAGAAGCTTTTGATTTTTTTTGACATTTGGAGAAACAATTTTCTTTTACAATCAACTTGTTATTCTTAAAAATTAATTAGATTATTAAAGAATTTTAACTTAATACTATCTAAATAAGTTGGGCCAATTCAAAATGAAAAACTGGGTAGGTGGATTTTTCACATGATAGGCTTCGTGAACCGGAGTTTGTTCCGTGTTGGTTGTGAAAAAAATAACCTTCCAAGTAAAAAAGATATGAAGGTTGAAGGAACATATGAAACATTTTTCTATAATTCATAAAAGATTACGTAGGATTTCATTACTAATAGGATCGATATAAACTAGGATAAGACCATAATGGTTTATAGGATATATGTCAGTTCATTTTGGGAGTAGATATATCGCATAACATTCGGGTTTTCAAATTAATCGGATCAAGTTTCAACTAAAATGAGTTGAGTCGATCCTTACGATCATGTTTTGTAGGTACCTGATCATTAGATTGAATGATAATTTTATTTTTATTTTACAATAATTTTTAGGAAAAATTCCACTTTGTACCCTAAAGCATACATCCTTTTTCACTTTGTAGCCTAAAATATTAATTATCTCACTTGCACGAATCAATCCAACATGTTACAAATGTGCACCTATCGTTAGATTGTGTTTCTATTTCCTTCAACTCCCACCTGCATGTGAGAAGCACATGTTGTCCTCTGGACAAAATGATAAAATGCCACCACAGACCTTCATCATGTGATTTTCACGTGAGTGGGTTGATGTCTTTCTAAATCACTCAAGTGTTGGCCATTACCAATGGCCCGTTAGGGTTTGGAGTGATAAAGTCAGCTGAACATATGAAGGTATAACCTTTTCCAAAACCAACATCGCCCTGGCCATTACTGTCTTTGAGCATCGGTGCTTCTTGAAATTGAACTTTTGATTTCAATGGAGAAGAAATGAGTTGGGTTTTGAGAGAAGTGAACTACGAGCTGGGTCCTGATTATCATGCATCTTTGTATGGATTAGGCTTCTTTGTTATTAATGGTACAAAACTGAAGAGGAATTAATACAAGCCTATCAAGTGTGGGAATTCTGGTGGCATTCTCCCCAACGTGAGAAAGTGTAAGAGACCTACAATAGGGAAACAACAAACAGGACAAAAGTCTCAGTAAGTTTCTTCATTTTTTGTAGTCATAATCTCATTACTACTAGAATTACTTAGTGTTTGCCAATTTATATATTGCAAGCCAAAAAAAAAAGCAAAATGCACTTCTTCTAGAAGCTCCATCAATTGTTCAAAGTCAGGCTCCATCAAATCCTCAAACTCAAAAATATCAGACAAGTGCCTGTAAGAACACCAAATCTAGATCCATCACACGTTTGGAAGATTCCAAATACAACATTTAGAGCAAAATTGTCAGTAAGACAATAAATCCTTAATTGGGATTTGATGGAACGCTTGCGTAGTTTTACGGGGAAGCGACACGTGTCCTCGGAGCGTCCCCTGAGTGACACGTGTCCTCGGCATGTATTCCCTCGGAACGTCCCCTGATTGACATGTGTTCTCAGCATCATGGTCTCCATGAGCATCCCATTAGCGACACGTGTCCTCGACATGAATGTCCTTGGAGCGTTCCCTGTGGAACACGTGTCGTCGACTTAGGATAGTTCAGAATAATCCCTCCCCTCGTCTCCATCTTCAGAGTCTCGACATCGAGCCATTCACACCGGCGAAATATGAACAGTTGTCTTGACGGTTAGAAAAATGATGAGGTTAGATTCTTAGGAAAAAAGGAGAAGGTCAGCTAATGCAAGCATACTCATGATCGAGGTAAAATAGAGCATCATGACTTGGAAGCAGAGTTGATTATCAATCATCAATCCCCTTTCCCAAGGCAATCAAAATTGTTGGGAAAACAGTTTAGTAACCAATGAGGAAGGCGTACGGAGTACAAAACATTTAATTCCTGACCCATTTGAGGATGATTAACGAAAGTGCCCCTATGTGTGTGCAACCTCATCTAGGGTGCATTAAATGACCCCACGGAAGGATGTGATATATTTATTGCTCGGCGAAGTCACAGAAGTGAGCATTAAGTGCTCAAGGATCTGAGCATTAAATGCAGAAACTTCTGCTACATGAAGGGGAAGGCGTTTTGCACGAGTTATGTGCACTAGATGTTGCCCTCCTAATTTACCAATTTGGTGTCTTCCCTCCAAGGGACCCATCTGTCCGTAATGATTTGCTCTTAAAAGGTATAAATAACACTCTTAAGCTCAAGTCTTAGGTATGAAACCCCTTACCCAAGCAACCAAATAATATTTTCAAACCCTTTCTAAAATACTGACTTGATAGTTAGAGGAGTCACGCCGGAAAACACTCCGGTGCCCTTCTAACCATTCTTTTTTGAGTGACAGAACTCTGCTCAAGAACTTACGCATAAGTAGATTGTTTGCAGAGATTTTCATCGTCGTTCATTACATTTACTCAATAGTCCTTTGTTGTGGGACACTCGACTTTGCAGGCAAACTCGAGCTCACCTAGTGAGAGATCTGCCATCTCATTCATTGTGCTTAAATCATCCTGCACAGGACTATGATATTTTTCAAATATTATTTTGTATTTAACTTGGCTAACACTTGATTCAACTTAAAAGGAAGAAAAGTTCATCAATTGCATCTCACTACAGTCTAAGACCACAATTTGACCATGGTGCTCCTCCTACAACACAAAGCACTGCAACCATGAGGTTTACAAGTCAATGAATTAATGGAAATCTCTCAAAAACTTACAAATTGTTAGGACAGTCAAGAACTTTAAGCAACCATATTTTATTTTGATAGTTTAACTTTTGATGTGACTGTTAAAACTCTTTTAAAATTTTTCCATTCCACAGAATACAAATCTGTATGTCTGTGTGTGTAGAAATAAGCTTGGGTAGAAGATACTTTTGTAGAAATCTATGAAATTTGTTTAAAGCTTATACAAATCCAGATTTTGTTTAAACAAGCTTGTGTAGAAATCTGATATTTGTCCCATTCCAACGATCCCTCCAAGTCGATTGAATTTCGACGAAGGGTCTTCAAGAGACCGACATTTGAGCGTGATAGGTACGCACTAGTCCTATTGTGGAGCAAGAGCCATGGCCGGCCAAGTGGAGCAGTGAAGACAGGGGAAGAGAGAGAAAGAGTTTACCTAATGAAGGAAATATTGGCGACTGTTAAGAACTTGGGTAGAAGGCGAGATCGACAACAGTTGAGATATAGGTAGAAGACGAAGTCCTCTAGAGGCATTTGGGAATTTTTATGACCATTGGAAAAAAAAGTATGGTATTTGGGTCTCCATTCATTTGGGTTTAGAAAAAGGTTTTCCTTCATTTAGTGTGGGTAAGCGTCTACATTGGAGAAGAACTTTAAGTCATTTTTACCCAAATTTAAATTAGGGTCTAAAAAAGGGTCAGGGCTGGAGTTGGCCTAAGTACATACGTGGATTCCAAGTGTCCACATTAAGCTAGGATTATATATCTTGATGTTCGAAACAAACTCCGGCAAAAACTTGTAATTCTAACTTCAATGTTTCCTCCTCCAAACTTCTTCTTCTTCTTTTGCTTCTCTCTCTCTCTCTCTGTCTCTCTCAAACTAGATTTTTTCTCCTTCTAATATCCTCTTGAAGATGAGTCAAGCCTGCTATGGAAGCCAAGTAGAGCATCTCCTTCACAAGCTGCCAACGGGGTTGCTTTGTGAGGTACTTTCCACCTCAAGGGCAATTCCATCATTTTATATTTTCTTAATTAATAAAAATATCTATTTTCCTAAAATTATATACGTCTTAAATCAAGTACTAGGAAATTATTGATTTAAAATTTTGATCACCAAATTGACCCTCAATTTGATAACTTCAGTTTTAAGTCTCCAAATTTCTGATTGTGACACTTATGATCTTTATTCCGACATGATATAGCCTCAACTCACTTTGAGACATAGTCAATTTCAACCAAAATGTACAAAATTGGGAGAGAATGGATCCATGAAATAGATACCCCAACAGTCAAAAATCTCAATGATCAAAATAGGGTTAAGGGGGTATCATATTCCTACGGGTTATCCCTCCGAGCTTTTCGCTCACAAGCCTTACAAAAATTGTCTACATCCTTAAATAGTGTTGGCCAATAAAATTCACACTGCAAAATTTTTGCAGCAGTTTTCCTAGTCAAAAAATGACCTCCATAAGCCTCTTAATGATAAAAAGAGAGAATACTATTTACCTCATCATTTGGGACATGATTAACCCTAAAAAATGGGAAATTGGATTAGGGTTTAGGGTTAATAGTGTGTTTAAATTGAATTAAAATGATTAATTTATATAGTATTATGAATAATGTGTAAATTGTCTATATTCTAGGGTTTCAAATGAAAACAAACTTGGATGGATAAAAGTGTAAAGGCTGAACAACAAAGAAAGGAAAGTGTAAAATCCAAAGTCAATAATGGTGGGGTAAGCAACCAAAAAACCAGAGAATCACTACCGTCCGGACGGTGGTGATGGCATCCGGACAGTGCCCTAAACCTCCTTAAGTTGCCTTTCTTCCCATTGGTCCAGTGATGTAACGAAGGAATGTAATTGGTTGCCCCGGGGTACTGCCACCCCTAAACCTTTCTCTGGTGCCTATAAACAACCTCATTCAATGAGTTTTCAGAGAAACTTCGACATAGAAAAAATCCAGAGACAGAGAGAAAGAAACCCTACCCTAAACATTTTTCAAGCCATAAACTCTCTCCTTCTACATTTCTTTTTCAGCATTTTTACTTGGAGAATTGAACCTCTCTTATTTTAATGCCCTAGCTGGTAATAAGAGTGGAGCTGGCTAGGTCTATCCCCTTGTCAACTGGTACCTAACGCCTAGAAGACCTTTACTGGTCTGATGGCTTTATGGATACTAAGTTGTGGGGGACACTATTCTATTACCTTTGAGGAGTTCGTTTACTGTTATAAGGTGAAAAGGTGTACCAATAATGGTTATTTTTATCTAAGCACACAACAAAGGATCTCCAAGCTTGTAAGGGGCTCCCTGAGTCTA
The DNA here is from genome assembly GCA_023539305.1 of Ilex asprella. Taxonomy (NCBI): domain Eukaryota; kingdom Viridiplantae; phylum Streptophyta; class Magnoliopsida; order Aquifoliales; family Aquifoliaceae; genus Ilex; species Ilex asprella. The sequence continues at coordinate 13,960,427 of CM042195.1, forward strand.
ACAAGAACTTAGTGAGAGTGCTTCTAATATCATTAAGAGTCTAAGATATCTGATTATTGAAATTAGTATGACTATTATTAAAGTTGGTCTGACTATGCACAAATCGCTGCATTGCCTCCGCAAGGCTCCTCTTTGGAGATGGAGTCTAAGGCACAAAATTAGAAGGGCCTTGTGGAGGTAGTTATGGTGTATGATTATCTCCCTTCCCCTTCTTAGTTGAAATTGGGATGATTTTTTCACCCCGGATTGTAAGTGTTTGAGTAGGGATTATTGTACGACTTAGAAAAATTATTCACGCATTTGCATGATAATGTAAGATCTTTTTTGAAAGCGAGAATTGTGGGGCACTCTTTTGTGGAAGCGCGTCGGTAACACTCCAAAAATTTAACCTTACTTCTTAACACAATAAAAGAAAACAAACACAATAGCTAGATGAGTAATAGTCGAACCCACAGAGAGTGTTCACAATTTATTTTTTATTTATTCTGACCAATTCTAAACTGAAATTCAATTAATAACAAAACAATAAAAGGGGGTTGGGATTCTAATCAAACTAATTATGATTAAAAACTAAATTAATAACAAAAATCAATGAATTAAAACTTCAGTTCTCTGATTCAATCTTACCCTCACAGTTAATGGAACAATCAATCAACTATAACATTATTCTACCCTTCAATGAATCTAATAATCCTAGGTAACATCAAGCTCTACAACCCGAAATTCCCCTTAATTCCTCACTAATGAAACAAGCTCTTCATTAGATTCTAACCATTAGACAATTTAAAACAAGTTCTCTAAATTTAATATAATTGCAGCATTAATATCTAGGAAATTAGATTATTCTAAGCAACAATCACACAAATTTGGACTGTTTAACTTAAATCATGAAAATCATAGCAATAAACAAATTCTTGTCTACAATCATCTATCACTATTTGCTACAATTGATTAGGAACAATATCAATTACGTAATATACTTCCTGAATCTAGCAATCGGTAATAATCTGATCAATTTAATAGGCCTTGATTAAATCAATCAAACCAAATATCAATAAAACAATTAAAACATATTATCATGAATAGATTTCATAAGAAAAGGGAGAAATAATGTTACTGATTTGATTCAACCATCAAACGGTAATGAATGTTTGAAATCCCCTTCAACTGAATTAGAAAATCTAGCCTGACATACTTGAATAAGAAAACCCTAATATTTCATTTATGTCTCCTTTTCCACCTCTCCTTTTCTTAAGGAAACCTTAAATAAATATACAAAACATATGACACTTCCCCAAAACATGTACAACTCAAATCCCTACATTATAGGTATTCCTTATCAAAATAGATTGACAGAAATCATGCTGGAATTTGTGAGCTATTTTTCTATCAGATAACGACTAAATCATGATTTGGGCTCTTGATGAAAATTGTAGCCTAGGATGTGTAGATAATTTAGGCTTTTGAATCATCTGATTTAGACTTTGGAAACTCAAGTTATGACCCATTGAAATTTACTAGTTCGGACAGGAATCCAACTCCAATCAAGATTCGGATCAGATTTTCAGGCGTGACTTTGAAACAATGTTTAGAGGCCCAAACGAACTCAGATTTTTGCAAACCATATCTTTTTGAAAAGCTTAAGACGTCCTCTACCACCTCCACTCCACTACCATTGCCACCCACCACCGATTTCTATCACTGTCGTCCACTACCACCACCCACCACTATGGTCATATTTGTTACCACTACCACCGTCAGTACCCATCACCACCCACCACCATCGGTCGTCACCCACTATTGTCGTCAGCCACTGTCATACACTCCCACCACACTTACCACCACTCATTATCGCCCACCATTGTTGCCACCCACTGTCACTTACTCCCACCACCATCATCGTCGTCGTCTCACCACCACCACTGTTAACACCATCACCGTCGTCCATCATCACCCAGACCCACCACCATAATCACCATCACCCTTAGCTGCCACTACCACTATCGTTGTCCAAAACCCACCACTATTATCATCGTTGCGACCCACGATTGCCACCACCACTATTACCGCTCACCCCCATTATAACTGATACTTAAATTTCCTTCTCACTTCTTTTATTTGTGATTTAATTTTGGGTGTGAATATAAACATGTTTATTGCTGACTATTTTTTTTTATTACTTCGTACCTTCAAGTACGAAAAATAACTAGTTTTTCTATAATTAATCATTCAAATTACCTTGAACATATTTTATTATGTATAAGAAGACAGTACTAGATGAAGTACCATGTCAAAAAATATAAATTTGTGTGTTAAATTATATTTTTTTGGATACAAATTCTACCCAAAAAAAATACATCACAACATTTTAAGTGATCCTAAAAAAATAAAACTTTAGATGCCAAGTTATATATGTTTTTCAAATATTTAATAAGTATTGATCCTAAATGTTAAGTTCAATCGTAAAATTTTATTATCGATTTCAATCACCTCAAAAAAATATGACTTAGCTTTCCAATATTATATTTTGTTGTATGGTCCTAAAAAAATAAATATCAATACTACACAATTATCCTAATCATATAATTTATCTCTATATACTATACTCTATATAAATGCCAACTGTCTTGAAAAAAAAATTATTCTTCTATTTTACCCTATTTTAATATTTTAAAGTCAAAATTTTCTTCACCTAATAACTACCGTAATTTCGGAATTAGGCTCTTAAAATTATGAAATAATATTTTTAAATGGTCATGATGTGACTCTATGAATTCTACACATAAATATTCATATGCATTCAACGTATCCATATTTAAAATATCAATTACAATTTATACTTTTCAGACATAAATTAGAATTTATTTTGATTAAATTAAAATCTATACTTGTGCAACAGTGAAAGTCTCCAACTATTCCTCTTACTCATGGCGATTCTAGAGTCACAAAGTTACTCTTATAATGTTATTTTTGTTTCATGTTTAAGTATTCATAATGTTGTTTTACAGATACTAAACAGAGAGAAAGGATGATTTGATTGCTTCGACAGAGGCGGCAAGCACAAAAAAAAAGAAGAGAGAAAAAGAGTGTTTAGCCTCTCAAAAAGCTCATTCTAAAGTTGCAGATGTTGCCTCTAAGTGGCAATCTCTCCTCTCTCTCTATCTCTCACACACTCACACACACACATGATTACCGAGTACTGATATTTAATCTGTATTATGGTTTTCATTGCCTATTATTCATCTTTTGATATTTTTTGTTATCCGTGTAATAGTCAACATGAATTTCTCTAATTACTGGCTATTTATAATCACTCTAATTTGAGCTTTATTGTGTTTTAAGTTTTTTATATATTTTTTCGGGAACTTGATTTACATGCTTTACTTATGTGAAGTCAAAGAAAGACTTGAATGAACGAACCGTAAAGACTCATAACTTGATCATGTCTATATAAAATTGAAAAGTCAACGATAAATCTAATATTTTAGGACAACAACGATAAAAAATATTATTTTATTGTGTTAAAAGACTAATATTAACTATTTTAAGTAGATTTTGTAATGAGTTTGGTTGTAAAATATAAATTTTATGCACTGAGTTGAATAAAGATCACAATTTATGCAACAGTTATCTTGTTTCTCTGATTTTGTTCAGTGCAAAACACATATTAAATTTTTTTTGCTAATATCATACTTGATTATTTGTAGGAGAATGATATATGTTATTTACTATTCAAAATAATTCACGTGTAACGCACATGTACATTAACTAATTTACTAAATAAATTGCTCATCAATCACCAGTCAAATCCATCAACAGGCATGCTGCTTACTGCATTTAATTTTAGTTTTGCTTATCTAGGTGAAGCATCAATACTGAAATATTATTGAGTTACAATTGATAAATAACAGGACTAGAGCAGAAATAAATAATATAGCTGATGGATGATTATCATCTGTTTTTTCAATGCCAAAGGCTAGGATGAACTAAGACAAATTCTTAGTTTATTTCAGAAAAAATCAACGGGCAATTCATCAATGAAATACAAATAACACAAAGACAAGCGTCTCGTCCCAAGTTTTTGTACGTTTTATTAGTTTTGGTCCTTAAAATATTAATTTGTCAATTTTATCTCTAAAATATTTAATTTTTATTTAAATGGTTCCTACATAGATAAACCGTTTATCTTTTGTCGAAATAATCATATGCTGATCACATGATACCATCTGAAAAAAAATGGCATGTGATCACTTCTATAAAAAACTTAACGAATTTTTTGGTCACGTGATACCAGAAAATATTTAATTTATATTTAAATGGACCCTATATAGATGAACCGTTTATCTTTTGTCGAAATAATCATGTGTTGGTCACGTGATACCATCTAAAAAAAATGGCATGTGATCACTTCTGTAAAAAACTTAACGAATTTTCTAATTAGGAACCAAAATGAAATGAACTGAAATTTTAGAGACAAATTGACAAAATTAATATACTGAGGACAAAACTGATAAAACGGGTATACTTTGGAAAATAAAAGTACTATTAGCCTTTTTTTTTTTATCTTTAGAAAGTCATACCAAGCCTTTGTTCAGTAAAACTGAGCAGAACGTTTGCAGTTTTTTTTTTTTTTTTTTGGTTTAACGATCTGGGGTCTTCGGGTCAGTTTATGAAAATTCGACTAATTTTCTCTCTGGTCCGGTCAAAGGCAAGTCATTCACGCTAGGACTAGAGTATTTATGTGAAATAAATCCCTCATGACTTGGTCCATAAAAATTACTAAAATTTGAACTCAAAATGTCTATATTTATAACTTATCCATGTTATCATTTGAGCTATCATTTAAATAAGTATATATGCAACCTAACATACTAGTTTTCAGTCATTATGACATTAGCTAATATTATGGGCACCCAGTCTTAAGAAATTGTTTTCTTGACTTTTTCCCATGAAATCTAAATCACAACTTACCTCAGTCAAAAAAATATTTTGTCATATTATCTAGTGGCAGTATCATTTTATTAGCTTAACAAGTTCTTGATACAAAATATGAAATGGTGCAAGGGTTCTGAAGATGTCAGCATCTATCCATTCACCAGACAAAGCTGCGTGCGTTTAATTTTAGTTTTACCTCTCTATGTGAAGCATCAATACTGAATTATTATTGAGTTACAACTGATAAATAATTGGACAAGAGCAGAACTAAATGACACATACGATTCCATCTGTAGGTAATGGATGATTATCATCTGTCTAATCAATGACAAAACCTAAGATGAAGTGGAACTCCACTTAGTTTATTTTAGAAAAATCGCAAAAGCCCATGGGCAACCCATCAATGAAATAAATATAAGACAAAAACAAGCTTCTCATTCCAAACTTTTGCTCGGTAAAACTGAGTAGAACGTTTTGGCAGTTATTTTGTTTAAATACTATTTTTTGGCACATCAGACGACTTAATAGAGTCAGATTAAGCACCCATCCACTATGCAGGAATCTTTTGACTGGGTTAGTCATAAGAAACAAGTGAAAGAGTAGTTACACGAATAGGATAAGCAGCATTGTTAATATGGCCTATACAGAACCATTTCTATTTATATGTCATTCTTGGAGTGATGCTCCCTCTCCTGCATTGAAAAATGGCTGCAACCTTCACTACAACGGCAAAAACTTCCACTATAATGGACATGCCATTGCGTGTGGAGAAGAAAGGGTGTTGCTGCGAAACTTCATGGCTACTTTCTGTTGGGTGAGTGCCATTTCAGGCACTTACAGGGATGTTTGATTCGAGTATTAAAGGGTATAATTTAACTAAATTTGACCAATGATAATTTAATAATGCTTGAATCATGTCTTAGGACCTCGTCGTGTAACATGAGTTAATAAGAAAGTGGCATTAAAATATCAAATAAAACTACATAAATGGTACGAGGAGCATTGCTCTCGTACAATATTAAAGGGTTAGAGCAATGTTATTAGGACATAGTTTGAGAATATAATTTAAAACATAATGAGTGTGACTAATAAATTATTCGTGGATCGTAACGTTGAATGCACTCTACTATTAATCTAGTAGTTAAAATGTATTATATTCTCAAATTATGTTCTAATAACATTAGCGAAAGGATTATTATGGAGAGGTAATCATACTGCATGGCAAACAGATCAGTAGCTCCAAGATTGCCGGCTGTTTCTCCTCAATAAAAAGACTGTTTGGATTCTTACAGTGATGCCGCTTGTGTTTGGTGCGCATATTTGCTCACATTCCATGAACACACCCTACAATTCATGGAAAACAAATGCACTGGATAGATGAAAATATGCTGATGGACATGATTACAATAACCATGGAACAAAATAAAACTTAGAAAAATAATATTTTAGCAACTGTTTTTAGAATTCCTTCTCCATTGAAACAAAAGATTATACAACTTGGTTCAATTGGTTTTATACTGAAACAAACATCATGTGAATGATGGTTTTCTGAATGTACTTCATGTAGACCAAGTCTCTCTAATACAAACTGCCTTTACATCATGTAACTCTAATTGTAACTTTGTGAGTCGCTCATGGCCCCCAACTACACAGCCCTTGTAGTATAAAACGACATGCAACAATACCCATTTCTCTCACAGACTACAACACGTACATACTCTTCAATCACCATGGAATTCTCTAAGCCTTTTCTCTGTGTTCTCATCATTCTTCAAGTTCTCCTCTTCTCCCATGTACCGAGTCCAACCCAGGCCGTCCCAACGACCCTCTTCCGAGAGTACATAGGAGCCAACTTTCAAAATGTCAAATTTTCTGATGTCCCCATAAACGCAAACGTTGAATTCCATTTCATTCTCTCCTTTGCAATAGATTATACCACCTCATCGTCTCCTTCTCCCACTAATGGGAAATTCAATGTCTTCTGGGACTCGGAAAATCTTAGTCCCTCTGAGGTTTCTTCCATCAAAAGTAAGCATTCAAATGTCAAAGTAGCATTGAGCTTAGGAGGGGACAAGGCGGAAGGTGTGGAAGTCCTCTTCAACCCTTCCTCAGTAGATTCATGGGTTGCCAATGCTGTTTCTTCTCTCACGCATATCATCAAACAGTATAACTTAGATGGAATTGATATCGACTACGAGCAATTCGGTGCTACTCCTGAAATCTTTGCCGAGTGTATTGGGCAGCTTATAACCATTCTCAAGAAAGATGGGGTCATCTCATTTGCTTCCATAGCTCCATTCGACAATGATCAAGTTCAGGCCCATTATTTGGCTCTGTGGAGTAGCTATGGTCACCTCATAGACTATGTCAATTTCCAATTCTACGCATACGATCAGGGGACAACTGTAGATCAATTCATTAGTTTCTTCGAGACCCAGAATAGAAATTATAAGGGTGGTAAGGTCCTAGTAAGCTTTACAAGTGAGGGAAATGGCGGATTATTACCAGAAAATGGCTTCTTTATTGCCTGCAATAGACTGAAGCAGCAGCAACAACTTCATGGTATCTTTGTTTGGTCTGCATATGACTCTAAGGACGGAGGATTCATCCATGAGAAGCAATCTCAAGCATTGTTAGGAGGATCACCCTAGTACTGTAGTCAAACCCCCGGGAAGAGGGTTCTATATTTCTATGATTGTTGCAAATTTTTTTTTTTGTCGTCTTTTTTTGGTCATTATGATAATTGTTTGCAGTTGAATTTGCTAAATTCGACATTGTTTTGTGCTTGATATTATAATAAATTGTTCTATATAACTTGTTCTTTGCTTGTGAAAAATTGTGTGTGCTTTGTGTGCATTTGATTCGTGAGCAAAATGTAAAATTATGCTTGGCATTTCAGCAAAGTTTAGATAGCAGCAATATCATATATAAATTTATCGAGGTCTAAGTTCATGTCTAATTATAGACGTCTAAGTTGACACGGTATATATTACTGTGTATATATTATATTACATGGTATATATTACTTAATAGCAAAGTTTTAAATTACTAGAAACAAAAACTTCGCTCGAGGATGGGTCACTGTGATGGAACTATATATACAGTATTCTCGTTATAACATTTCATGATCATGTATACAAGAAATTATTTAATTTACCCATTTTAGGATTATTTTGCCTCGAGTAACTCTTATACCCATCTTTTGCAATACATAGGATAGGATGTTATGTGGATTAAGGGTTCAACCCGAAGCTTTCGGATCAACTTCTCTCTCACTCTCACATTCAGAAAGAGCGCTGTTGATATAGAGGTGACTTTAGTCTCACTTTTATTCATTTAGAATTCAAACTTTATTTACTATGGCATTGAATATTATTTAATCTGTATTTTTTTGTCATTGAGACTAGACTATCGAAGTCGGTAGCATACATGTCGAAAGTTACAAGTAAATTTAGGCTAGTAATAAACTATTTGGGTTCTGAGTAACGGTTCAAAAGGTTAAGTTATGACTCAATAGGATCAATTTATCTCCAAAAAAACTTGTGATCAATTCCAAAGATGGTAAGATCAATATTAAGACACATTAAGCTTGAACAATTTCATTTTTATTCTACTTTACTAGAATAAGTCGTAATCTCATTGTTATTATAAAAAAACTGTGGTTACGATACCAAGCAATAACTTTTCAGTAAGACACTCTTGCCTCACAAATGAGGTGAAGCATAGCCAAAAGCAACACTAGTTGTAAAAGAGTGCAAAGAAAGCTGGCAGCCAAGCCCACCCCAAATGGGTACACCTCTACATCTCGAAGAAAATGAACCCATTCTGTTATTTCTGTAGACTTTATGTATGTACTCGTTAAATTGTTGGTGTGTATAATTACCAAAGGATGATATGATGAGAATTGAAATGGTGCACGTACGTAGTTGGAGTCAACTCTTTTATCATGACATCCTAAGCCGATTTTCAGCCAGGGTAAAAGTAGCAACTGCCACAGCAGTCAACTTCGCCGGTTGTGTAGGCGATAGATGCTTCAGTAGAAGCCAAAGTTTGGTTAGAAATTTAAACTAGACAAATATTATTAAAGATCCAAGTTTGAATATCGAAGTGGTGGTGGTGGTGGTGGGGTAGTGTTAGTGGAGATGATGGCAGAGGCGGTGGTGAGTGTTGTAATTAGTGGCGACAAAGCCTGTTGTCGTGGTGATTCAAGATGATTATTATATAGGTTCAACTCCTTGAATACTTGTATCGGACCCAAATTAACCCGTTTAATTAATCTTCTTTATATTATGCAACCGGCCATTTATAACTCGCAAGAATAAGTCAGGTGAATAATGTTATCTGGCCTAATTATTAACTTAATCTACTACAACTGTTGGATGGATAGCAGATCCAATCCAATCTCTTCAATGTTGGATTTTCTTCCAAGGAATGCTGATTGGAAGTTGGTTGAGATGTGTTAGGTTCTTCGGCTCTTACAAAGTAAGGTGATGGGACTTGTGATGTGGTCTCGAGGTCCCTTTTAAGTAAGACTTGAGATATCATAATGCTCCTCACCAATAGCTCTCTTACCAATACATGCAAAGTCCAAGAAGCCGTAGGTTGGGCCGATATTTGGGGGAGACCAAAGGTCGAAAATCTGCACTCGTTATGGTTTGGAAATCGATTTTGATTTGGAAACAAGCACACTTGTACAGTGAACTTGTGTTGATGTGCTCTGCTTGTGAACGTAAACTTTCGAGTTGAATCATGTAAATTCTTGTGCTCATAACAGTCTTTTATGTGGGGCCAGAAAAGGAGATATCCATAGGACAGTGTTTAGTGTTAATTGTTAAATAGTGGCACTTGCACCACTTAATAGGCCTAGTGTCTTTTGGTCGGGCACTTGAGTTACCATGATAGCATAGCATGTCATGTTGTCCAAATGCTTAGTCTTAGAAGATACCTTAATTCGTGGAGCATCTCTCTTTTCCCTTCCAAGCAATTACTAGCCATAAAGCATGTTTCTTAATCAGCTTCCCCTTAAGCAAAACAAACACTACCCACTAGTTTTTAGTAGCTTGTTAATTCACCCAGAGGGCTTCTAGAATTTTGCATTTTCATTCATCACCTTGGCAAACTGAATATATGATGGCAAAAAAAACTCAATCAAGTTAATTAATCTCGATTCTCCGTTAACAATCAATAACTATTTTCTCGAGGAAACAATTATAATGGCTTCGATGCACATGATTTGCTGATTAAATCTAAAAGAACGCTTGATTTGAGCGGTTATCCATATGTTGTTACTAAAAACCAGAGAAAAGAAAGGAAAAAGATTTGGTTGCTAGAGGTTGGCATTGCCTAGTGGGACACTTTTGGTAAAGGGGCACGTTGAGAAGTTGGAGTGTTGCGGAGAGTATGGTTTTCACAGTAGAAAGAATCAAAAACTCTTCCTGTTTCAGTGTCGGGGGAAGATTATGTTTGGGCCAAAAAAAGGAGTAGTAAAGCATACGCAGGCATACATATGTAGAGTATAACCCAAGTAACAGTTTCACCTGACTGACTGTGATAGAGAGAGAGAGAGAGAGATGTGACTTCGAAATGGGAAGCCACTTTCTTTCTGGCCGTTATCACCTTTCTTTTTTCCCCATTTTTTCCAGATCTGTGATACATATAACATGTGAACTTTAATGGATGTAGAGATTGAATTGCTTCTACCTAATTCTTATAGAATGTTTTTTTCTTTTTAGTACATCAAATGGATGTAAAGACAAGTGTCTCTACATATTCGTCAAAAAATATTACCCTTTATAACCATATACAGCAGCGGAGCCAGAATTTTTTAATTGTGGGGGCGACTTAATTATTTGTTAATTTTATGTCATGTTTATAGATGATATTTAGAGTTGAAATTTAACTTTGATATCAAATGGGCTACGGTGGTAGAGTTTATAAGTCTTGTGGGTTGTTATATAATTTTTTGAATTTTTTTATAAAAAAGAAAAATAAATAAATTCTACAAAATTATAATTTTTATGAGTAATGTTACAACTTTAAGGATTAAAGTTATAATTTTTTAAGATCAAATTATAATTTTTGAGATACTTGAAATCAATCTTAAATATTAAAATCAATTATTTTAATTCAATGTCAACTGTAAAATCCCAAAAAAAATAGTTTCTCAGATATATCTAAATAAAAAATATTTTTCTCGTCCTTGAAAAAAAGAAATTGAATGTGATCCAAATTAAATCGTGTTGGCGAATCCCCTAATTTGACTTTCTATTCAAATTTGTTTATATAATTAATCAAAATTTTGTTTCATTTAAAATTATTAAAATCAAAATGTTATCGGGCCACAGCTAAAAGTCTGTCAAAGACAAATGATGCCAGACTTGTTTTTTTTTTTTTGAGCAAACAAGAGCAAAACGCATAATATTAAGTAGAAAAATTTGAATTACAGTTAGAGTAAAGGGAAGCCTTAAGTTTGGGAGGGGGAGCCTAACCAATCCAACGGAAGTGAATTGGTTAGCCTAGAAACTGTCACCCAATGAACAACCCTATTACAGGCCCGAGACTTGTATAAAAAGCATAAGTTATATAACGTAACAAAAAATCTAATATCATTCAAAATAGAACATACATCCCAAGGAACGCATCTTCCGTAGAGCTAAGTTTAATAATAGAGAGACACTCATTCAAAATAGTAATGCCACACTTGTTTGTAAAATACAAACTTATCTATGAACTTTTATAATATTTCACTTGGGGGCAATGTCTTAAATTTTTTGAAATTTTAAATATGCCCAACATATTTTAAAAATTGCAGTGGGGGCAGCTCCACTGTAGATTCTCCCCTGACCATATACAGATCTATCTTGGAATATTTTACTAAACAAACCACCATCATTAGAAAATCGTTACGAGTGCTTTTGTAGATGTAAATTATCTAAAGCATTCATTGACATGTTGATGTGGGACACATCCCAAGAATAAGTGGCAAACAGATAGGTTGAATTTTCGCTTGGGAAAAAAAATTATGTTGAACCTAGCTTTCATTCAAGGATCAAATTTTTTTTTCGAAAGAGTCGAAATATCTAAAACGTTTCCGTTTTCAAGAAGACTGAAACGAATTAGTGATGTAATCGAAATTATAATACTTTTGAGATGTTTCGAGGTATTTTGTAATGTTTCAATACATTTACACAATTATTTCGGAATATTTCAAGATATTTTAAGATATTTTAATATATTTTGACCAATGTTTTAGAAAAATAATTCTTAAATTTTTTATTTTTTTCATTGTGTTTCCGAAACGAGTCGAAACGTTTCTGAAACACGTGGAAACATTTTTCGTTTCTTAAGTGACTGAAATAATGCACTGAAATGATATTTTGATATTTACTGTCATTTTGTATTATATCATTCCTCCTTGAACCTTTCCTTAGACATCCATTATATGCATTTATGTTTATATTATACATACAAAAATTTAACTTGTACAAGCTTTTATATATATATATATAAAATAAAGTAGAGCTAAGTTTGAATTTTGGAAACAAAGAGAGGTCCAGATCGTTTTGAGACAATACATAAACACATCCAACGAACAACGGACAACATAATCCCAACATAAAAAACGGTTCAGATCATTTTAAAATTGTTGATCGGACAATCGTAATTGAACTTAACTCTAACACTCCTATCTCGTATATAACTCTCTTTTATCTCTTAGACATTTTAAACATATTATCTCATCTCACTTCTCTCTCTATGTATATCTATGTAATAAAGTAGCTAGAAAAATTTGTCTTGAGCTTTTCACAGCTGAGATCACTTAACGATTATTGATCCGACGGTTCTTATTCAAAATTTTTCTAAGATTTCTATCTCTTATATAAGTCTTTATATATCTCTCTCTCTCTCTCTCTCACACACACACACACATACCATTATTTTTTTTTTTGTTTTTCCTGTGTCATTCTTTTTATTATTTACTTCATATTTTCATTTGCAATTTTTTATTCCATGAAACTAATTCTAAGTTTTTATATATCTAACGACATGTATTTTGTCACTTACTTCTTATTTATAAATAAATAACACTTGATGTAAATAAAAAATAGCACAGATTTTTCATGATTTTTTTATCTGGGTTTCACATCTTTGCCTGTAATTAGGTCTGAAATGATTCAGGGCTTAAATTCCTCTAAAATTTTCTTTAACAATGGATTTTATATAGATTATTTTTGTTATTTTTTTTTAATGTTTGTTCTATTTGTTATATTTTACGTGTTTTTATTCTCCTTTTTTTGTGGGTGTAGGTGTGGGTGTGAATGAGCGATGATTGTGCTGTGAAATTTGGTATTTTTTAATTATTTTTTAGAATTGTGTGAGTGAGTTATTATCATTCTAGAAGTTTTACCAGACAATATTTTTAAGTTATTTAAACGATTTTCTCACATTATTATTTAAGATAAAAAACATGAACACCCCTTGAGTTTTGACAACACTACACGGATACTCTTTGACATTTTACAAATAACACGGAGACCTCCTAAGGTTTGACACTCATTATACGAAGATCTCCTTCATCTCCCTTCCATCAATGTTGCTAACGGAAAGTGATGATTTTATCCCAAATTTTTTTATTATTTTTATAATTGTTCTTCTCCAAAATTAGTATGAAAAAAATTCAAATTTTAATAAAATCAAATAGAATTTGATTTAATACCCAAAAAATTGATTAAATAAATTTTAATATTAATTCGATAACAATAAAAATTCATTTAAAATTAATTTCAACATAGCTAAATATTAATTTGAAAAAATTAAATATTATTTATTATTGATCAAAT
>CM042195.1:13984602-13998724 GCA_023539305.1 Ilex asprella
TGCTACAATATTCACTTTTTTCAAAATTATTGTGTAACTTAGGCAATAAACCTACATGGCTCATATTTTTTAAATATTTGCTATAACATGACAAAGGCGAGCATGCCACATATTCACACAAGAAACAATATAAACGAAAGAAGTAATTTTATTCATTTCAACATTCAGCTTAAACATACCATCACAAGCATAACCTTTTCCAACAAATGACCCATTCTTGGTCAAAACAAACTGATCAGATTTTATGGTTTGTTTGAAACCAGTTTTATTTAAAAAATAACCAGAAACCAAATTCTTTTTGATTTTAGGAGTGTGAAGAACATCTTTTAGGGTCAAAACTCGGCTAGAGGTAAATTTGAGTTTGACATCTCTCATGCCCAAAACACTAACAGTATGTGAATCACCAAGCAATACTTTTTTATCATTTTCAATAGAAGAAAAAGACTTGAACCAAGATTTATCATGACAAACATGCCTAAAAGCTCCAGAATCTGTTCACCACTCTTCACTATTCTCAATAAAATTAACCTCAGTAATCATAACAACAAGAGGTTCCTCGGTCACATTAGCTTGAGGAGCATAATCCCATTTTTTAAAACGATAATCTTTTGTAAAATGGCCAGACTTTTCACACACAAAACAAGCACTATTATTTAACTGATTATTTTTATTAAATGGTACTTGTTTGAAAGGGGGTACTTGGTTTGGTGTTTGTTTTCATTTCTTTTGAAAATGATTTTTATTTGAAGCTCTATTAAACATTTTCATGTTATTACCTCTAGGCTTCAAATATGCTCTGTTTTCTATTATTTTGACCCTTAGAGACGTTATCATTAGATGTGATAAAATGTACCTTATTGTTATTTCCATTATCATGTTAGTGTCGTGGTCTTGTCTTGTTTTATGGCCTCTTCCTCAATTTGAAGCCAAACCATTAGATTCACCATGCTTAATTCTGATTGCTTCTGACGAAATCCCTTTTGATACTTCTTCCATGAAATCGGAAGTTTGTCAATAACTGTTGCAACTTGCATCTGTTTATCTACCTTAATTCCTTCGAACACAATTTCGTGAACAATCATCTGTAACTCATGTGCGCAATTACAGATTTATTTTCCACCATCTGAAATTTAAAATAGTGGTTACAAGCATATTTTTTCGTCTCTGTTTCTTTTGTGTCATACTTTGCCCCCAAAGCTTTCCAAATCTTCTTCGCAGAAGAATAGGAATTGAAATAGTAATCATATAACTCATCAAAAAGACAATTGAACAAATAATTATAACAATTATCTTCATCAGTCTCCCATAGTGCTAAATTATTTTCATGCTATGCTAACTCTTCTGCAGTCATACCTTCCTTGTTCACCTTTTTTGGATTTTTTGCAGTGAAAATTCATACAAGCTTCATCAATTTGAGATAGAACAGAACTTTCTTCACCCATCTTTTGAAGAACTTTCCACTGAACCGAAACAGTTTGTTAAGATCGTTTGACCCAGCAGATGAAACAGTGGCTATTGCAGAAATCTCCATCAGGTTTGATTCATCTTAAATTGTTGAAAAAATTGGATGCAAATAAAGTTAATGACAGGGTGAGGCGCGGACCAGGGCGTTCTCTTAAGACGATTCGCGCCCCTTTATGAAAGAATCACAGTGTAAAAGGCAGTGACGCGTTGTCCCCAAGATATAACAGTCTAGCCTATTGACTGTTGCTTCACTCAGATCTGCACAATCGAATGAAGCAGAAACTTCACACACACCTTTGAATATTGTCCAGAAACTTATATATTAAAAAGATAGTTGATATCAGATTGTATATATATCTATATTGAAAATATGTGTGTATATATATATATACAAATAATATGTGTTTAATAGGCAGTAATTGCTTCTATATTTAGTTGGATAATAACTTAAAAAATATGACTGTTGGAATATTACCAGTGTCCTGGACTAGGCATGGCAGTGTGGTTTGTAGATTTTAGAAAGTTGTATCTCCTCTGCTAGTCCCACCCATGCGCACGTGAGAGTCCCAAGATCTCTCTTTAATTCAAATGCTAGATAACACTAGTATATATATATATATATACAGATACTCAAGTATTTTTGGATATTTAGTCGATGTGGGATTGAGTTCCCACACATATAAAAAACACTCTTTTAGTTAAAATATTCTAACAGCTTTAATGGAACTTCAACAACAAACCTATTTGCTTCAATTTCTCATGGGTTTGAATGATTCATACACAACAATACGAATTCAATTATTGCTCATGGATCTATTACCGATTGTGAACAAGGCTTACAACCTATTACTCCAAAAAGAGAAACACCATGAAACTCTTCTTCCGTCAATGGTCAGCACTAATATAGTTGCCACCGTTATTGAACATGTAGCTACCCATTCGAATTCACATCATTTTTTTGGCTGAAATCCCTCACCAACAAATTCTCATGGTAGGCCAACACCAAACTCTCATGGAGGATGTCCTAAAAACCACAATTAAGAATGTCCATATTGCACCTACTATAATCGAATAGGACACATTCGAGAACGTTGTTACAAACTCCATGGATATCCGACTCGTCCTTCGATACCATCTCCAGCTCATATTGCTGAAATCAGTCCTAAGATTAATGCCTCATCCATCTCTCCATCGGGAAGTTCTCAATTTACTCTTGAGAAATACCAACAGATTTTGTCTCTCATATGTACCTTACAGCCCATCACCCACTTGGCAGGTAAGTCATCTTCGTCGATATGGATTATTGATACGAGCGTCATGAATCATATGGCTTGCTCATTCTCCTTATTTTAAGACTTTCATAGTCCTATTTCTTCTAATCCAGTACAACTACTCAATGGTATCACTACCCCCGTTTCTCATGTTGGAATTTTTTTTCTTAATTCTCAGTTCACTTTATCTGATGTTTTATTTGTCCCAGCTTTTTCACATAATTACTCTCAATTAGCAAACTCACTTCTATAATTGATTGTGGTGTGTTTTTTTCTTCCACTTATTGTTTTTTTGAGATTGATGCACAAGAACAACGATTGGAATGAGTAAAACACATAGCATACTCTACATCTTTGAACCCAACATTGATTCGATATATTCATCTACTGTCCAAAGGCCCTCATTTGATCTTTGGCATTGGCGACTTGGTCACCCTTATGCCGCTTGTTTAAGAACTTTAGTGATGAGCACAAAATATTGCATATTTAACGTCCCCATTACATGCATTTTAACTTAATTTGGCATTTAATTACTTACGAGTTAGTCAAGTTTTGAATAAAGTGGAAATTTTGATGTTGCAAGTAATTATAGCGTAAATCATGGATTTTGGAACCCTGCAACTAAGTGTGGATGAGTGGTGAAGAAATGGATACATTACATGAGGATTGGGAGGATGGGAAGGTGAAAAAAAACATGGAAAATGCAATTGGAAGAGAACCTTCCAAATTGAAATTGAATTCACCGGAAGGTTTAGCTCACTGGAATTGAAAAAATGCAAAACATGACCTTCTATGTACATGACCTTATGTTTTACCCAGTTTTGACCATAATCCACTTCAAATTTGAAAAAGTGAAAAATATTAAAATTGTAGATCTGGATGCCCTTTGTATTGTGTCAAAATTTCAGCTCAATTATACAGTTAGATCAAAAGTTATGATAATTCTACGAAAACTGATCTTGAGCTGTCACCTTCCAGAAGGTTTAGCCTATTAGAATAAACCTTTCGGAAGGTTTGCATCGACCTTCCAGAAGGTTTTGCCCAGAACGCCTATAACTCAAGTTCCACTTGCTTGGGGGTCCCACCATTGATTCTTTCACTTATCCCCTAACATATTCTTCATATCTACATGCCCCTTACACTCCAAAGTCAACAAAAGAAGATGGGGGATGGGAGAGGAGGAGAGAGAAAGATGGAGACATGGTGGTGCAGGCTAGGCTTGTCCTAGCCTGTCTAATGCCATTAACTCACCTCTCATTGATGGGAGGCCTGCACACACATGCTAGAGGACCCTTATGGACAAAAATGCAAAGCTCTCACACACCATATATTCAGCATTCCACAAGCTTTGAAGGGGGTGACTACCTAAGCTTAGGAGTAGTTTTAGAGAGCTTCCAGGAAGAAGATGATGAATAGTCACATAAAGAAATTTATGTTTTTGCATTTTCTTCTCCATTTTCAGCTGTAGTAAACTTTAAATCTCTTGTAATCTGCATTTCTTGCATTTTAATCTTAGTTATTTCAAGTGTATTCCAAGTTTACTTACATGTTCTTCATTTGACCATTGTTGTGTTAAGTTTTCTTCATGTCATGCTTTTAAAATGAGTTTTGAATATTTTTCTTCATAGTTTAAGATTTTTTACTTTAAGTTAAGTTTCAATCTTCATTTCTTTATTATGTCTCTTTACAGTATGCATATCTTTCTTGTTTTCATAAGTAGCTAGATTTTAAGTTGGCTAATCCAAGAGAGACCTCCTTTTGGGTGTGCCAGGTCAACTTATTTTCTTTCCTCCTCTCAAAGTACGATGGTTCGATTTGACTGGGTTAGGGTGAGGACATGGTTGTGAGTCTTTGATATTCCGTAGACTTGTCACGGGGTATGCTTGGATCCTCACCTCTATTTTAGTCCCGAACTTCCCACGAATCAATCGAACATCTAGGCTCTATTGGAGAAATGTTTCAAGTTGAGTTGACATTACCATTGGAATGGCCTCTTTGGATTAGCCAACACTTGTTTTCCTTACATTTTTAGCAAGAACACAAATCACCAACTTCAAACTTCAAAAGATTTCACACTTTTTCTTTTGTTCACAAAAATCACCTTTCACATAATTCTCTTCTTTCCCTGAGGAGACGACCTTGAAATAATTTTTCAAGTAAAACACGACATTGCAAGATTCTCTCTACGCTCGAGGAGCAATTTTGCGCACACACACACACACATTTTCATTCCATTTCATTTCCACCATTCCGTTGCCCTTTCTTTTGACATCATTCCGAGGGAGAGTGACACTCCCCTTCACACATGCACCATAAAAAACATTGAGGGATGATTTTAGGAGATTAGGAACAACAACGAAAACAATCAAGCATTTAGCTAAGACATACTTGTTAATTTTCTTTCAAGAATGTTTATGTCATATTTGTACTCTTGCAAAACAACATTGTCTCCCTTTTTTGAACATTTTATTACTTATATTGCACATTTTGCTCTCATTCATTATGATTTGTGGGGTTGACAGAAACACCTTCTTTAGTTGGGGCTCATTTATTTTCAACCATTATGGATGATTTTAGTAGGTTTATTTGGATATATTTGATGGGTGCAAAATTAGAAAGTAAGCGTTTTGTTTATGATTTTCTAGCCATGGTTCATACACAATTTAATACCACAGTGAAATGTGTTCACTCCAATAACGGGTCTAAATTTATTTTTCATGAAGTTCAAAATATTCTTCGTAACAATGTCATTTTTCACTAACGCGATTGTGTTGGCACCCCCCAACAAAATGGCATCGTTGAATGAAAACAAAGACATTTGCTTGAAGTTGCAAGATCTTTATGCTTTCAAGCAAATTTAACCACAGTGAAATGTATTCAAATTTTCGTGTTTTTAGATGTTTGTGTTATGCCCATAATATTAAATATACCCTTAAATTTGACTCCCGTGCTCACAAATGTATTTTCGTTGGGTACGCTTATGATTAAAAGGGATACCATTTATATGATCTCAATGGTTGTACCTCTTTCACGAGTCACAATGTTTAATTTCATGAATCTTTGTTTCATTTTCACTCTCAACCTGCTCATACCCATTCCTTCCCAGTCACCCCATTACCCATTTTCGACACAACTAGCTTGCCTACACTACCTTTCATTCTCACTACCATTTTGGCCACCTCTCCTATGCCTTCCTCTATCTCCATTCATGCCTCAGTTCCACCTCCACTTTGCCATTCTTCTAGAGTCTGCACCACTCCAACTTACTTACGTGATTATAATTGCTTAACTGCCATGTTACAACCCAATTCATCTTAATCCTCAGCAAAGGTAATTTATGGTTCACTAATTCATTTACCTAATTTCCTTGATTATTCTCAATTTATGCTACCAATCAGCCATTTCTTGCAGCCATTTCTTTAGACAAAAAGCCATCCTCCTTTTCCATGGCCATGAAGAGTGATCAATGACATAGTGCTATTACACACCTGTCTCATGGCAAGCATCCAATTGGTTGTAAGTGGGTTTTCGAAATCAAATGCCACTTGGATGGTTCCATTGAAAGTTATAAAACCCGCCTCGTAGCAAAATGATACACCAAGCAAGAAGGCTTAGATTATCATGATACTTTGCTCTGTGGCTAAACTAACAACTTTACGTTGCCTTCTTGTTGTGGCTACTATTCACAATTGGTCTTTACATCAAATGGATATCAACAATGCTTTCTTGCATGGTGATCTGCATGAAGAAATTAATATGTCCTTGCCTCCAGGTTTTTAAAGAAAGGGGGAGTCCCATGTTTGTCGGCTTAACAAATCACTTTATGGTTTAAAAAAGGTTTCTTGCAAATGGTTTGCAAAGTTTTCTTTCGTTCTTCTACAGCTAGTTGTTGGTTATTCTCAATCCAAGGCCGACTATTCCCTATTCACTCACAAACAAGGTGATTATTGCACATTTGTATTGGTCTATATCGATTATGTTCTCATTTCTGGAAGTGATCCCAATTCCATCACTCGCCTTAAAGCTATACTTCGGCAATAATTTCACATTAAGGATCTCATCAATCTCAAGTACTTCTTAGGCATTGAGGTTTCCCGTTCTTCCTCTTGTATTTTTGTAATGCCACAAAATTCACTCTGGAAGACATTACTATCTACAAACCATCCAACCATGAGAGCAACTAAAAATAACCATTAAGTAATAAATCATTCATCCATTTGACAAGGAATACATACTAAGTCAATAAAACATTATACGTCTCCAACTTATAATTCAAAACTAAAGAATATCTAACAGCAGAATAATAAAAACTAGCTGAAACATTATTTCATGAAAATCTCTCAAACACTAAACAAAAAATAAAACAACTATATTCCTCTAATACATGGTTCATATCTTGATTCTCCAATAGCTTGTAATCAACTTGCTCATCCACATAGACATTCTCTTCTATGCCAAAATCTGTAAGTGTGATATAGGGGGTGAGCAAAACCCCGTAGAAAATCCCTCTCAAATCCCAACAAGGTTTTTAAAACAATAAAAAGAAGGCAAGTCTCTTTTGAAAAATAGCATATATAATTTTTTAAAAGTAAAATCATGATAGTTGTAATGATCTCAAGTGTACGGAATATAGTAAATTAATAACAAGAATAAACATTCCAAAAATTAAAGCAATCAATAATTAACTCAGTAGCACCATCTCATATTCTCATGTATGTTGGTTCATCTCTATTCTCATGTATGTTGATTGCTTCTCAAGAATCTACACAACGATTCTACATCGTTCACCCACCACAACCCAAACAATCTCAATCATTCCCCACATAACATATTACAAACCATTTTAGGAAGGGTGTATATCGTTTCTCATAGCATTGACGAATCCTTCTCAAGAAAGGTATATCTTCCCTCAGCTTTGAACTTACGTAAACAATAGTAGTTGCTCTCACAAACAACAATTCACTATAAGTGTTAACAACGATCTCACCCTCACTAGGATAGACTAACCTCTAATATTTTACCCCAGCTCTCGAAAGCAATTCAAATCCGTCACACCCAAACCATACAAGAGATAAAACCACAATTTTCTCAACAATTGAAATCTTAACCAATCACAATTTTCATTAACAATTCAAGTATCATAATTGTACAATTCTTAATATACAATAGTAATAAAAGAATGAAAATATGCAATGGATCATATCAATAAAACCTTCACAATTTCGATATCAAAATTCTAGGGTTTTGTCAAAAATCATAATTTCTTGGAACAAGAACAAGTATTAGTTAAAAACATGATTTAATCAAGAATAGAAATTTAGAAATCAAGAATTCATGTATTTTTAATAACCGAACATGTATTTAGCAAAATTAGGATTTTGAAAATTCAAGAACAAGTATTCTTTGAACCAAACATATATTTTATTCAAAACTATGTTTCAATGATAAAGAAACCAAGAACTCATAAATATTTATCATATAACTATCAAGAAGATTGAAAACATACATAAATAATACCCTAATTCTCAATAAAAGAATTCAAGAAAAATTCCCTACCTTTAATCCGATGATTAAAGATAACCCTAGAGTGTTTGAATCAATTCCAAAGCGAGAATCCTTTTCATGTCTCATCTCTTTCTTCCTCTCAACCTTTCTAGGGTTTTCTTAGATGAATAGTTGATGAACATAGGCCTAATGGTCATTCCTTAGGTATTTATAATGTCAAAAAAGGAGAAAACACTCAACAAATATCTTCCAACTTATGCCTGGTGTGTTAGGACGCGTGTTTCTCCTGTACGTACGCCATATAAATAAGTACATCTTGTGATTTACATTTACTTTTGACTTCGATTTCTTTGTCTCATTGTCGATCCGATTCTGATTTGTTTCATTGCCTCTGTTCTTGTCCAGACTTCGGATGATATTTTGACCCAGTTAAAAATCAATTCACAAAATTTTTATGAAATACGCTTTTGTAGCCCTTGAAGTATAGTTTCTACTGTCCAAAATTCAACTCAATTTGACATTATAATAAAAAAATATAACCAAAATATTAAGGTAGTATCAAATTCCTTTCTACTCAAATCCTCTCCAAAATAGGTTTTAACTCCAGAATACTTCCTAACTTCTAATACACCCCATATTACATTTCCTAAGGTTTCTCAATATTCTAGATTTAATGAAAACCTTATTTTGACCTAAAAAATTTTACAAAGTTACTTAGCTACCCTTCTCAAACTTAAAGATCTTCAAAACTCAATTTACCAAATACGCTTGAAACTCAAACTTCATAATCAATATTTTAACAACGATTTGAAGATTATAAAATCTTTTTATTCATCCTAGGACAAATATTAAGATGATATTTTTTTTATTTAATTCTAGTACGGGGTCTTACAATTTTTTTATTGGAGCCCAAATTTTTATTTGATATTCTTGTTGATGAGGGTTACTTGGGTTCTCGTGGATGCGATTTTCCTCTTGAGCAACAACTTAAACTTGATAATATTGGTGACCCCTAGACGACCCCAGTCATTATCGTCGTCTGGTTTGTCGGCTCATTTATTTGACAATCACTCGACTGGATATTGTTTATACTGTCAACTTCCTAAGTCAATTTATGCATGAGCCTCACCAACCACATATGAATGTCATTTTTCGATTACTTCGATACCTCAAGACTACCCCTAATCAATGTATTCTTTTCTCTTTTACTAGTTCTCTATAGTTAGTGTGTTACACTGACTCAAATTGGGTAAGTTGCCCCTTGACTCGACTATCCATTTTCATGGAAAACAAAGAAGCAATTCACCGTTTCTTATTCTTCTACTGAGGTTGAATATTGAGCCATGACCACTACGACTTGTGAAATAACATGGCTTTGATATCTTCTTACTAACTTAGGGGTATCCATCTCTAATCAGTGCATCTTTACCGTGATAACCAAGCTGCCCTACACATTGCTGCTAATTCGATATTTCATGATTGTACCAAACACATTAAACTTGATTGTCATATTGTCTATGAGAAAATTAGTCAAGGCCTAATCTCTACCCATCACGTTCGTTCCAATAAACAATGTGCATATATCTTCGCAAAAGCTCTTGGACATGCTCAATTTCATTTTCTCCTTTCTAAGTTGGACATCATCAATCCTCATGCTCCAACTTGAGAGGGAGTATTGACAGTGATCTTTTCGATCAAAGACCAATATATGGATGATTCACATCCTTAATACAATCCGTGTAAATCTTTTTATTTAATTCCTTCCAACTATAAATCTTCTTCTTTAATTCTTTCCAACCATAAATCTTCTAAAATATTACTGTATTTTGTATCTTTCTTTTCATCCTGACAATCATGAGATTTGTCTCCCACATATTTGTATATATTTGACACAAGTTAATGAAATAGTTAAATTTTTGCGAATTTTACATTAAACTTGTTAAAATTTTGATTGAAAAATCGTATCAAATCCGCACATACAAGATGGGATTGAAAGTACATATCTAATCCCACCCCCTTTTCAACCCCAATCTAACCAAACGCAACCTAGAGTTGTATGACGACAAAAGGCATGATGTGGACCACCTGTTTGCTCATTAGTAGGAACGCTCTGTCTAATTTGAATTATTATATAGAAGCTGATTGTTTATATTATGACTAATTGATCAAAAAATAAAATCAAAAATAGAGATAAAAAAGTGACATTCTCATTAATTATCGTGTCAGTTGTTATAATCTCTATTTTTAATCAATGTAGCATTAATATATGGGCATTCACAATTCTCATTAATCGAAAATAAATTTTTTATATTACGACCAAAACTGCTTGAGTCAATTTATAAGGCCCCGTTTGGTAACGTTTAAATTTTTCGTTTTTCGTTTTTATTTTGATATTTAGAGAAAACGAGAAAAAAAAATTCGTTTGGTAACCGTTTATGTTTTTCGTTTCTGTCATCGTTTGATAAACGAGGAGCGATTTTCAAAAAGCAAAAAAAAATCGTTTTTGGTTTCCGTTTTTCGTTTTTCAAAAACAAAAAATGAAAACGTTACTAAACGGGGCCTAAATATTTTGATTAATTTTTTTTTTAATTTGATTAAAAGCAAAATATCACGTAGAAATTAAAAATTTCATGAGGAATTTATTGAGTTTTAAAATAAGAATGTCTAGATTTATACTTGGTTATCGATACAGTCAGTCCTCAATTATTAGTTTCAATTTTTTTTCAAATTGTTTTTTATTTTTTAATTTTTGGCTTGTCCAGCTATAACGGTCAAAAATTAACCAGACCGAATTTCTAACGCCGTCATCCTCAACAAGATCTCTCCTGAAAAATTCAAACGCTCCCGTAACGGCCATATTTTTTGAGTTTCTTTTTCTACTCAAACTAATCTTCTCACTGCCGCTCCACTCACTCTCTCTCTCTACACCTAAAAATCAACAAATCATCGTTGCGCTTCTCTGTCAAGTCAGAGTCTCATTTTATATTCTCTCTCTCCCTCTCTCTCAAAATCGTCGCCATTGTTGTAGTCGCTAGCATTTGAAGTTCTCAACGGCCGGCCATCGAATTCACTGTATGCTATACGTATAGATTGAATACATATAAACAAGTAAATCTTGTGATTTACATTTACTTTTGACTTCGATTTCTTTGTCTCATTGTCGATCCGGTTCTGATTTGTTTCATTGCCTCTGTTCTTTTCCGATTCACCTAAAAAATTTACATTCTTTGTCTACATTGTACATTGTTAATTGTTTTTAGCAGAGTTTGGCGTGTATAGATTTTTAAGATTTGAGTTGACTCAGTGAGCAACCATCGAATTGGACTATTGTTTCCAGGTGAAGTTTGAGATTTGAAGAAAAAGAATTTTATGTAAATGGAGTCTGCACAATCACAGCAACAGAGAAGAGGAGGGATGGTTTCGTTGTCGCCATCGCAGACGCCGCGGTCGAGCGAAAAGGCGGTTAGAGATCTGCGATCAGGGGAGGGGAATATGAATGGAAAGCAAGAGAAAGATAAAGGCGTGAATGTCCAGGTCATTGTCCGGTGCAGGTGAGTTGAGTTAAGAATCTGAGTTTGGTTTGTGACTGAGTTGATTGGTTCTAATTGGTGAGTTAATTGATTCTAATCACTGTGTCTGAGTTGCGATGGTTTGAATTTGTAGGCCATTGAATGAGGATGAAGTGAGATTGCATACACCAGTAGTTGTTTCATGTAATGAGAACAGAAGAGAAGTTTCTGCGATTCAGAATATAGCTAATAAGCAGATCGATAGAACATTTCTATTCGACAAGGTTTGACGTCTTTTTTCGAATTATTCTTATTCGTTCTTCGTTCTTTATTCTATGTTTGGTGGATGAGAAAAAGAAAAAGAAATTTCGTATTTTACAGTGGCCGAGAAATCCATCGCACAATACTTGAAATTCTTAATGGTTCTCCTGTGGTTTTCTTATAAATTATTGAGTAGTTGTGATGAAACCTCTAAGGTATCAATCATCACGGATTGTGCCTCTAGACTTAGAGTGTTTGATGTTTCTATTTTCGTCTGTACTATATGACAAGAATGTAATGTTGGAAAATTCTTTCTAGGTCTTTGGTCTGATGTCCCAACAAAAGGACTTGTATGAGCAGGCAGTGTCTCCCATTGTATTTGAAGTTCTAGAGGGCTATAACTGCACTATTTTTGCATATGGGCAGACAGGAACAGGGAAAACATACACAATGGAGGGAGGAGGAAGAAAAAAGGTTTATTTTACTACAACATTGTACAACATATGATTCTGTGCTTTATGCTATTTTCATGAAAATTGTTATAATTGATTGATTTTTTCAGAATGGAGAGTTTCCGAATGATGCGGGTGTTATTCCTAGAGCTGTTCGTCAAATATTTGATATATTAGAAGCTCAAAATGCCGAATATAGCATGAAAGTTACGTTTCTAGAGCTTTACAATGAAGAAATATCAGATCTTTTGGCTATAGAGGAATGCTCGAAATTCACTGATGACAAATCAAAGAAGCCTATAGCACTTATGGAGGATGGAAAGGGAGGTGTTTTTGTTAGAGGCTTGGAAGAGGAAATAGTATGCACAGCCAATGAAATTTATAAGATTTTGGAGAAAGGTTCTGCTAAAAGGCGTACAGCAGAGACCCTTCTCAACAAACAAAGCAGCCGTTCCCACTCAATATTTTCTATAACAATTCACATTAAGGAGTGTACTCCAGAGGGGGAGGAAATGATTAAATGTGGGAAGCTCAATCTTGTTGATCTAGCTGGCTCAGAGAATATCTCTCGCTCGGGTGCAAGAGAGGTTAGAAGTGATAGACAATGTTATATCTTAAATTTTGATATTGCAATGATGCATAACAAAAGGGCATCTTTGCTGACGTCCAAAATAGTAAGCACATGTATAGAGTGACACTTTTTATGGAGTACTGTGATTAATAGTACAGATCCCATATCTTCTCCAATCTTCAGCTTCATGATTCTGTTAGTCCTCAGAAAGTAAGAAATGGCATTAGACAGTATAATATAAATAAGAAGATTTATTTTGCAGGGTAGGGCAAGGGAAGCTGGTGAGATCAATAAAAGCTTGCTTACACTTGGTCGTGTCATAAATGCACTAGTTGAGCACTCTGGGCATGTACCATATAGGTATGATTCTAATTAGTTCTGTAAATGCAGTTGGCATCTGGGAGATTTGTCAAAGCATAACAGGTCTGACAATTGCTTGACAAGTATTGCTTGGTTTGTCAGGGATAGTAAATTAACAAGATTGCTGAGAGATTCCTTGGGAGGGAAAACAAAAACCTGCATTATCGCCACGATATCACCCTCTGTTCATTGTTTGGAAGAGACGCTCAGCACGTTAGATTATGCACACCGTGCCAAAAATATTAAGAACAAACCAGAGGTCAGTTATGGGGTCTTTGGTTTGTGCTCAACCTTGTTCTTACAGGGTTTCTATTCCTTTTTGTATTCTTGGAAAATGACCATCTTCCTGTGAACCTGCTATCATAGTTTCATTTGATTACTATTTCAGATTAATCAGAAGATGATGAAATCTGCAATGATCAAGGATTTGTATTCTGAAATTGACCGACTTAAGCAAGGTTGTTACTTGTTTCTTGCTTGGATGCTCTCTCTATCTCTCTATCAAGTACTTACAGATTTATGCATGTTCAACAAAGTATCTAATGGAATAATAAGTTGGGTATGCATGCTTTATTGACAATTCTTTATATACTTCTCCTACATCTCCAACCAGAGGTGTATGCTGCAAGAGAGAAAAATGGAATCTACATACCAAGAGACCGTTATCTACAGGACGAAGCTGAGAAGAAGGTTTAGTTCTGCCATTTTAGGTTGATGATGGACTACATT
>CM042195.1:14014553-14040117 GCA_023539305.1 Ilex asprella
AGATTAAAAGTACTATTAATTTTTATGCTTAATAAGTTTTGCTACCTGATAGGACCTTTTTTAGAATGGATAGGGGCATGACATCTGTCATCGGCACCGACGTACCTATTCCATATTACAGCCGTTAATCCATTGGTGTCTGCGCCCCCTGCCGACCAAACAAAATCATCGCCAAGGAGGACACTTGTCCTCGGTACCGATGGCATGATTCAGTAAACCGTTGTGATCCTGAACTCTCAGTAGTAGGAGGGCTCGCAATGGAGCCACGTGTCCTCGGCACCGAGGGCACCCCATCTTTTATGGCTGACTCACATTTAATGGCCATTATTAGCCTAGAGTGGTTACTGACAAAAACTGTTGATAGTCTCAAGGCTCGCTTGGTGAAATCATTAGCTTGCCTTCTCAATAAAGTCAGAATAGACGAGACATCCGCCAAGGAAAGAGCAACACATAGCAAGAAATACAGGCTAAGGGCGCATGGCGCACAGTTGTCCCGGTCGAAGGCATTGAATGAACCCTCGGTGATGGGATGTCTATAAAGACTCGGGAGCTCGAGGGCATGTAACATTAAATGCTCTGAGTGGCGAGCATTTATTGACTACGTTAGAATGACAAACATTAATCGCTCAGGAGCTCGAGGGAGCTCCGACAATTAATTATGGGATATTCCCCATGCTGATCATGAGGGCACATTGCCCCATCACTGACAATTATCTATTGTCTAGACCGTCTGTAATGATGAGTCTTTTGAGGTATAAATAGACTCCAAAGACTCTATACAAAGGTACGCAAATACTTGCCAAAAAAATAGATTACACAGTGCTTTCTCTTTCCCCTCTCTCAAGAAACTGACTTGATCGTTTGAGGGGATATGCCGGAAAACACTCCAGCACCCTTATAATGCGTTTTTTTTTCTGTGTCAGTATCCATCTTGACCCACCAGAATCAGTCAGACGGCCCCCTATAACCATTCATCACCACTCCTTAGGCCTCTTTTGGCCTTTTCAACCTATTCAAGGTAGTAAGAACTCTCACCGAATCTAAAGATAGACCACCAAAGGAGACTTATCACTGTCCGGTCAGGTCCTGTACATGATTCTCTTCTACCTTAAATCACCACCCTCTACTGTTTTGTATTCACCACGTGAGAGATCTGTTATTCATCTATATTGTGCAGATTCACCCGCATAATCTGGCACCGTCTGTGGGAAAGAGACCGAGCTTTCCAAAGAGATAGTAACCATGGTGAATACTCGACAAAAGGGAAAGGGTCCTCAACACAGAAACCCCAATCTGCGGGCTTTTTCTATTTCGACAATGAAAGATCGCGCCGGTAGTGTCAATGAAAGGCTCTCTGTCCGCACAGAACAGACCCGTCAAAACCAGCATGGAGATCGGTTCTGGAGGATCTGCCCCGTTAGCCCGGCAGTTAGCTGAGGTCATCGAGAAAAAGTTTGGAGAACGGCTGCAACAGTTAGAGAAGGACAACGTGAACGTCCTCAACTGACTTGACAAATTCGTAGTCTCCGAGAAAAGATCCCGAGGCTTACAGTGGCCCCGAGAAATTTCCATTGGGGAAGCTAAACCCAAAGACTTGAGGCATCACTTGAACAGCAAAGCTAAGAGTTCCCAGGCTGAGAAACGTCCAAGGGCCCAGGGACAGTTCCCGAAGGTACCAGCCAAAAAGGAAAGGCCCTTGGCATGAAGCGACCTCCGATAGGGGCTATCGGAGCGAGGAGGCATGGAAGAGTCAGAGGAAGGATCAACCTTCTCTGTTCGGCACCTCAGGGGGAGAAATCCCATGGGAAACAACCTACAGAATCAACTGGTTTACAAAAGGAGAAACAAAGTCATGCTGGAAGACGATGCCGACAACGAGTCTATCCAACCTCCTTTTACAAAAAATATCATGGGGGCAGAGGTACCAAGGTTCAAGACCTATGATGGGCGATCCGATCCCGAAGCCTATCTTCGATAATATAAACAAATGATGTCCCTGTATCATTTGGACCACCGACTGCTGTGTTGAGTTTTTTCAATGAGTCTTTGAGACTCTGCCATGAAATGGTTTGAGACCCTTCCACCTAAAAGCATAGGATCATGGAGGGAACTGACTAGGCAGTTCTCCGCTCTGTTCATCACAGGCAATAGGTGACCCAAGGATGTTGGGTCCCTACTCACACTAAGGCGAAAGGAAGGAGAAACCCTCCGACAGTATGTCACTCGCTACTGGGAGGAGGTAAATGAGGTATAGGGATGTTCCGAGGTTATGGTAGCTGCCTCCTTTAGGCTTGGACTCTCCCGGGATACTGACTTCTACCGTTCCCTAACTAAGAAGACACTAACAGACATGGGCGAATTGATGGCCCAAATAGACAAGTACTCTTGAATTGAAGACGAAGTGGTAAGAGGCAAAGGAAAAACCCCCGCCCCCAGAAGGGAAAAGGAGAAAGAAGATGCCTCTTCTTGGAGGGGGTTGGTGCCCTCGTCTGACAGACCCTTCAAAGGAATTCACACGGTCTTCAAGGAGCCTATTTACAGGCTACTTAATAGGTTCAAGAGGGAACCATTCTTCAAATGGCCGCCCAAGATGTTTGGTGACCCGTCAACCCGAGATCAGACAGTAAGATGCTCCTATCACCAGGACTTCGGACATCGCACCGAGAATTGCAAGGCCTATAAGTTTTTCCTAGAGAAGTTGTTCTAGGATGGGCATTTAAAAGAATACATCAAAACGGTACTAGATAAGGGTCATGAAATTAATAATCCTACTGCCAACAGAGACAATGTAATAGACGTTATCCATGTTTGCCCGATGAATCGGCCAACGTCTAAAACCCTGCAATCAGACCTTAAAAGAGTTGCGTTCACAAGGAAATTAGGTGGAGACGAGGGTCAGCCAAGTAAGAAGGCCCGAACAAGAAAGTCAAGCATCACCTTTTTTTACGCTGACCATGCAGGCGTGGTTCTCCCCCATGGAGATGCCTTGATCTTAACATTGAAGATTGGCAACTTTGATGTCAAGAGGGTCCTGGTGGACTCCAGAAGTTCTTCGGAGGTGATGTACGTCGAGGTCTTAAAACGCATGGGGCTAGGAGTACAGGAACTAACCAAATTTTGGACACCCCTCGTTGGATTCAATAGATCGTTTGCTCTCCCTTTGGGCAAAATTACCTTGCCAATGATCACTGGACCCATCACTCTGAGCGTCGAGTTTGTGGTAATCGACTCCAGTTTCCCTTACAACGTCATCATGGGACAGGCCTGGTTACATGCATTTGGAGCAATGCACTCCACTTATCATCAGAAACTAAAGTTCCCCACCCCAAAGGAAGTGAAAGAAATTCGCGGAGACCAGGCATCCGTCAAGAATTGTTTCTACTCGGCTATGCGGGCTAAGATCGCCTCCAAAGAGAAAGAGCGAACCCCAGAGGATATTTTAAATAAATAGAAATTACAGTTGAAAAATTTTCTTAGCAGACGCGAACGATGAAAAGTACTTCCTGATCGGATCCACCATGACCCCGGTCGATCAGGAAGAGATGACCAAGTTTTTAAGGATGAATGCCGACGTATTCGCCTGGGACATAAAGGGAGTAGATCCCGGTGTCATAACTCACAGACTTCATGTCAATCCCCTCCATAAACCAGTAAAACAAAAGCCCAAATGCATGGCGCCACATCACGCCCAAGTAGTGAACAAGGAAGTGGAAAAGCTCTTGCAGGCAGGCTGACACCATCCGGGAGATACAATTCCCAGAGTGGCTATCAAACACTGTTTGCGCAAAAAAGAAACAGGGAAAGTTGCGCATATGCGTGGACTTCACTGAGCTAAACAAAGCATGTCCCAAAGACGATTTTTTCCTTCCAAAGGTGGATCAGCTAGTAGATGCCACGGCTGGGTACCAGCGAATGACCTTCCTAGATGCCCGAGCTGGCTACCATCAAATTTTTCTCCATTCCACTAACCAGGAGAAGACCGCCTTCATCGCTCCGAGAGGGATCTATTGCTATAAAGTCATGTCTTTCGGCCTAAAAAATGTGGTGGCCACTTACCAACGGCTCATGAACAAGATGTTCAAACGCCAGTTGGGGAACACAATAGAAGTTTACATTGACGACATACTGGTCAAAATCAAGAGGAGCATTGACCACTTGGCAGACCTACAGGACACCTTCTCGACCCTCCGAGAATATGGATTAAAATTGAATGCAGTAAAATGTGTCTTTGGAGTAGGCTCCAGGAAGTTCCTCGGTTACTTGGTGAGTCGACGAGGAGTCAAAGCCAACCCGAAAAAAATACAGGCTATCCTGGATGTGCAAAGTCCCCGCACCACTCGGGAGATCCAGAAACTCACAGGAATGTTGGCCGCCTTGAGTCATTTTGTTTCCCGATCCATCGACAGATGCAGACCTTTCTTTAGAGCCATCAAGAAGTCCAGGAAGGACACTTGATGCCAAGAATGCAAAAGCGCGCTCAACAGGATCAAGGAGTACCTCAGGGTCCTCCCAATCCTGTCTGTCCCGATCAGAGGGGAAATGTTGTTCCTTTACTTAGCCGTATCAGAATTCTCCGTCAGCGGGGTACTTATCAGAGAATATGACCGCGAGCAAAAGCCGGTGTACTATGTGAGCAAGACCCTTCTAAATGCGGAGACTAGATACTTACCCCTGGAAAAGTTGGCACTAGCTTTGGTCATGACAGCAAGAAAACTGAGGCACTACTTCCAGGCTCATCCAATTACTGTTCTGACAGACCAACCCCTGAAGGTTGTCCTTAGAAGGGCAGAGCTCTCGGGAAGAATCTCTAAATAGGCGGTGGAGATGGGGGAACATGACATCCATTTCCAACCCCGTGCGACCACAAAGGGCCAGATCCTAACCAACTTCATAGTAGAATTTTTCGGACAGCCTCCTCTACCAGAAGAGACCCCCTTCTCAAGGAAGACCCATCAGTGGATGTGTCGGACCTATCATGGAACCTTTGCGTTGACGGAGCATCTAACAGCAAGGGCTTCGGAATCGAAGTACTACTGGTCTCCCCAGAGGGAGTGGTCACAGAACAGGCCGTCCGACTAGGTTTTAAAGCATCCAACAACGAGGCGGAATATGAAGCCCTCATTTTTGGGCTTAAACTGGTAGACGCGGTAGGAGCTATGGTATTAACCATTCATTGCGATTCCATGCTAGTGGTCAATCAAATCAATGGAGAATTTAAAACAGGGGACTACAGGATGAAAGCATATCACCATCGGGCAGCTACTCTGCTTCAAAAATTCAAAAAAGTTGAGATCAAGCAAGTACCCTGGGAGGAAAATGCCCATGTCAATGTCTTGGCTTGCTTGGCTTCGA
Source organism: Ilex asprella (assembly GCA_023539305.1). NCBI lineage: Eukaryota > Viridiplantae > Streptophyta > Magnoliopsida > Aquifoliales > Aquifoliaceae > Ilex > Ilex asprella. The sequence goes on from CM042195.1 coordinate 14,019,906, forward strand.
CATTAGATTCTACCACCACGCGAAGGATAACTATGGAATACCTCTCCACTTCCAGTATAGATGAAGCTTCCAGGGTGATGGTTGTTCAGAAGGGAGAAGGATCCTCTAGTTGGACAGACCCACTACTCAAATACCTACTTTTCGGTGAGCTCCCCGACTGTCCAAAAGAAGCCAGGAGCTTGAAATTGAGAGCCCCGAGGTTTTGGGTCTCCCCGGATTAGAAGTTGTAAAGGAGATCTTTCTTTGGGCCATACCTGTTATGTGTCCGCGAAGACAAGGTCGAACCTCTCCTCTATGAAGTACATGAAGGAATATGCAGGGGGCACTCAGGGGGGCTGTCCATGGCTGATCGTATCATATCCCAAGGATACTCGTGGCCCCGAATACAAAAAGATGCACAGTCATATGTCAGGAAATGTGATCAATGTCAAAGGTTCGCCCCAGCCATTAAGCCGCCAGTCGACAATTTGAATCCACTCACCAATTCATGGTCGTTTGCTCAATGGAGGTTGGATTTGGTCGGACCCTTTCCCAGGCCCCCTGGGGACAAGAGATTCCTAATAGTGGGGATTGATTATGTCACAAAGTGGGTGAAGGCAAAGCCGCTAACCCACATCAAGGACGTAGAAACTAAGAAATTTGTATTGAAGAACATCGTGACAAGGTTTGGAATCCCCCGTGCCCTTATCTCGGATAACGGAACTCAATTCAACAGTGGGTCCTTCAAATCCTTTTGCAAACATCTTGGGATCCGTAACTACTACTCCACCTCTGCCTACCCTCAGACAAATAGACAGGCAGAGTCCTCCAACAAAACGATAATCAATGGAATCAAGAAGATGTTGGAAAAAGCCAAGGAAAGTGGGTGGACGAGCTTTTGAACATCCTCTGGGCGTATACGACTATCCCTCGAAATTCCACGGGGGAAACACCTTACTGCCTCGCGCACGGGGTAGAAGCAGTCATCCCCTTGAAAGTGGGCCTCCTTACCATAAGGACACAAGCCTTCGATGTCAGGAACAATGAAAAGCAACTTGAAATGGACCTAGACTTGGCTGAAGAGAAAAGAGAAGTGGCAGCCTTGAAATTGACCAAATACCAAGGGGAGTTGTCCAGGTCTTACAACAGAAGGGTCCAAGCCCGAGAATTCTAGGTCGGCGATCTGATGCTCAGACGGGTGGTGACAAACACCCGGGACCCTACCGACGGGAAGATGAGACCAAACTGGGAGAGACCGTACAAGGTCACCTCAGTAGGAGGTTCCGGTTCATATAGGCTAGAAGACAAGATAAGGAATGTTGTGATCCGTCCTTGGAATGTGATAAATTTGAAGAAATATTACTTCTACAGGGATGAAAATCTTCTTTCAGCATTGTGAGTTGTTACAATAAATAGGTTATCACATGACATAGTCCCCGAGCCGTGGCACGGGAATCCTAGAGGTTAACCAACTTAAAGGGGGATCCCCCCTGAATGGAAAATGACCCTTGAAAGAGGGTAGTAATCGAACCAGTCGTTCAGCCTAGGATTCCTAGAAAATGCAAATGCCCTTGCAAACCCCAAAAGGCGATCACAGAAATGCTTGCACAAGCACATGAGTGCAGGAATCAAATCTTGAACCTTGCCTCCTCGGATGAGCTCTTGGAAAAAATGAAGATAATAAAGTGAAGAGGCACCCAATTGTGATCTCGGGGCCGAGTGTTGCGTGATTGAAACTGGTAACCTGGAAAAATTACTTCCTGACCCCGACCGTCCTTAAGAAGTTAGAAATATTTTCAATTTTCAGTCAAAAGAGCTTACAGGAAAGGAGAGGTAAACAAACATCTTTTATTACCAAGAAATAGGGCTATACGTCCCTGAGGCTACAAAAAAAAAATTACAAGAAAAACAAACAACTATGTGCAGCAATGTAAGTCATCTAGCCCCCGGCATCTCCAACACCTCACCCACAATATTGTCGGGAAGGTCCCCGTAAAGATCTTCGGTGTTGGGAGATTCAACGATGACATTAACGACAGAAGTAGAGGTAGGGGAAGCATGTTCAGGAGTCGGCTCGGGGATAAGAAGTGGAGGGTCGGCCTCAATATTCACTTCCGAAGGGCCCTCTGGACCTAGAGCTTGGGCATTGGTCATATCTACAGCAGCTACCTCGGCAGCAGCTTGAAGCATCTCCTCCGATGGCTCATAATTGTGCATTTGAAATAAAGGCGAATCTGAGGAAACACCAGCAGCTCGAAGTGCCTCATCCCAGCCCTTCTTAAAAAATTCCTTCATGTTCTCCTTTAGTGCGACCAAGACATCGTCAGCACACTCGTTCCTGATCTCCTCCTCCCTGGCTTTCATTTGGGCCCTAACCCTGTCAAGTTTTTGGGTAAGAGCCAAACAACTCTCCTCAGACCCGGTCACCCTCTCCTTGGCTGAAGGTAGCCGCTGTGTCTACTCAGTTATTCTCCTTTCGACATCAACTAGGGAGGCACTCAACTTTTTCGCTCTCACCCTCACCGATTCACCATCCTTGAGCAACTGCTCAATCTGGGCCGCCTGGGTCGTTAGCATGACATCCCTAGTGGCCACGTCCTCCTTGGCAGCAGCGAGGGCGTCCTCGACCTTGGTCCTCCCCTCCTCTGCCCGCTAAGTGTTCTGCCTTGCAGCATGGTAGCGTGCAACGCTCACAAAAATTTGTTGGGCGGCCTGTGAGGGAAAGGACACGATGATCACAAATGTCAAAATGGAAGGAGAACTAAGAAGGCAATCTAGGCTTATCACTAGGGAGTTTTGGATGATGGAGCGAAACAACGAATTAATTGATTGCTCCCGGTACGCCTCCATGTTAGGGCCAAAGTGGAGCGTCTCGCTCACGGCATGGGTCACATGGGGGTCTTGAAGAATTGAGCCATTGACCTGAATGACCCTTCCCGCTTGGTCAACTGCCCGAGGGCGCCACTCTTCGGCAACATCTGCTAGGGGAGAAGGGATTTTTTGATCTTGTTGCTGCTACTGTGGGTTCGGTTGCTAAGGTGGGGGGCCCTGTCTTGGCCTCGCCCACCTTGCGGTTGAGAGGAGGGGGCCCTTTCTTGACCCAGACAATAGTGCCTTTGTTTGAGCCTCATCTCCTCAGCTTTGGGCTCCCTATCCCGCACTTGATCCCGACCAGTGGGTCTTGACGATACAGGGGGTGGGGGAATGTTGATGACCCCAGACAGGGGTGGAGGTGCATTGCTGGAAGAACCCCTACCACGCCCGATAGCCAGAACCTCCCTCTGCCACAAGAAGTTCAAATCTATCTGAGGTCGGTGAGACATAGCGGCGTCAAGAACTACTTCGAGAGCATCCTCCTAGTCTAGATTTTGAAGGATTGAGAAGTCTGGCCAAGTTTCCTTCCCCGTCCTGCTGGATTCGATGCGGACGGTGGAAGAAGTTTCCCTTGCTTTGGTTGTCTCAGATTCTCCTTATACCTCGGCCTCAGTGGCCCTATCAGGATCTTGTTCCAAATTATGTTCCAAGTCCTGCTCTGCTACATGGTCGAAAAGGTCAGACCACTTGGAAGGGTCGAAGGGTTGAGGAAGTTGTAAAAATTTCTTATAGCCCGGGGTATAGCCCAAAAGAATATGACCTGCTTGGCCAAACCCGTCTCTAGTATATCCCCAGACGGTGACAAGATCGTTAAATTTCACCAGTTGTAGAGGAGGAGGAGTTACTTCCCGAGCGGAAACGTCTGCACACAAAAAGGAGGTAAGATTTGCAGTCTAGAGAACTAAAGAAATAGAAACGCCGAGAGAGAAAAGTCGACATACTCGTTGTTTGCCAGTCCTTTGGGCAAGAGAAGCCGACGTACTCGGGGCCAACCCCCTTCTCCCAGATGTGTACCCCTTGAAGATCAGGTAGTCGTCGTTGTACCCCTTGTCAGAATCAGGAATGTGGGTAACGAGGTACACAGATGTGTCCCGGGCTTTGAGGTAGAATATCTGCTGGGGCATCACCCTCAGCAGGGTGTAACAGAATAGAATATCCTCAAGGTCGAGGTTGACCCAGAGACGAGAATTGATTTCCACCACCTCCATAACTATTCTAAAAACATTGAGGCAACACTGCCCAAGGAAGAGGTGGAACCAAGACAGAAACCAAAGGAGCAAAGGATGGAGGAGGAATCTGATCCCTTCCTCAATAATGGCTTTGGTATAGAAGGGCATGGCGTCTTCGACGCCGATGCGAGGGTCATGGACTGCATCATCAAAATCCTCTATGCCAACACTGCGAGGTATGTGGTATTTGGCCCTAAAATTTGCTATATGTTGGGCGCCCTTAACCTCGTACTTCCTCGGTTTGGAGGTCCCGGTCTCATGAACCTCGGAGGATGGATGACGTCTCGGCATCATTCGCAAAGGCAAAGAGAAGGGGGTATCCTATGGAAGGGATCCTAAAGGACACTAAAGGATTTCGAGCGAAGGAGAAAATGTGGTTTTAGGGTACTCTTAGCCTCTGATTTTGTGAAACAAAGACAATGGTGGCCTGCAACTGGGCCAATCGCCGGAAAAGTGAAAAAATGAGAAAGGAACAAGAACTCATCGGAGAAAGGGGGAAGTCGATGTGGACACTTGAGAGAGGCTTTTTTCCTTCGAAAAACGGAATGAGGAAGGTAGTGAGGGTGGTGTTCCTCTTCGAAAATGGATGAAAGAACGATGGCTCCTTAGACAAACGGCGATAGGCACTAGTTCTTCAGGCAATCAACAAGCAGCTCAGATGGTCTCTCCAGCGAAAATCCCTAAAAAGCTCGAAGAAGTCAAAATGACTGAGCGAGGGTAAGGGCCTGTTTATATAGGTCTTGCCCCCACCATGATTGTGCACGAGACACAAAAAGACGCATTTAAATGCGCACGATTCCCCAGGGACAAAAAACGGCTAGAACTCAATGATGGCTGGGCAGCCAAGCCCTTCCACCTCCCGCCGACATATGTCCTCAGCAAGGGAAGATCAAAGGGTTGGGGGCAGTTGATGGGACCTTTTTGAGAATGGATAGGGGAATGACATCTGTCCTCTGTACCGACGTACCTATTCAGTATTACAGTCGTTAACCCATTGATGTCTGCGCCCCCTGTCGGCCAAACAAAATCATCGCCAAGCAGGACACCTGTCCTCGGTACCAATGGCATGATTCAGTAAACCGTTGTGATCCTGAACTCTCAGCAGTAGGAAGGCTTGCCATGGAGCCACGTGTGCTTGGCGCCGAGGGCACCCCATCTTTTATGGATGACTCACATTTAATGGCCATTATTAGCTTGGAGTGGTTACTGCCAAGAAATATTGATAGTTTCAAGGCCCGCTTGGTGAAATCATTAGTTTGCCTTCTCAATAAAGTCAGAATAGACGAGACATCCGCCAAGGAAAGAGTGACACATAGCAAGAAGTACAAACTAAGGGCGTATATGCAGAGGCATCCCTACTGGCACATAGTTGTCCCGGTCGAAGGCATTTAACGAACTCTCGGTGATGGGACGTCTATAAAGGCTCGGGAGCTTGAGGGCATGTAACATTAAATGCTTTGAGTGGCGAGCATTTATTGACTACGTTAGAATGACAAGCATTAATCGCTCGGGAGGCCGAGGTAGCTCTAACAATTAATGATGGGATATTCTCCATGCTGATCATGAGGGCACACTACCCCATCACTGACAATTATCTGCTGCCTAGACCGTCTGTAATGATGAGTCTTTTGAAGTATAAATAGACTCCAAAGACTCTATACAAAGGTACGCAAATACTCGCCAAAAAAGAGATTACACAGTGCTTTTTTATTCCCCTCTCTCAAGAAACTGACTTAATCATTTGAGGGGATATGCCGGAAAACACTCCAGCACCCTTCTAACCCGTTTTTTTTTTGTGTGCCAGGATCCATCTTGACTCGCCAGAATCAGTCGGACGGCCCACTAGAACCATTCATCACCACTCCTTAGGCCCCTTTTGGCTTTTTCAACCTGTTCAAGGTAGTGAGAACTCTCACCAAATCTAAAGATAAACCACCAAATGAGACTTATCACTGTCCAGTCAAGTCTTGTGCATGATTGTTTTCTACCTTAAATCACCACCCTCTACTATTTTGTGTTCACCACGGGAGAGATTTGCTATTCATCTATATTGTGCAAAAATTCACCCGCACACTGCTATATCTTTTTATATTGATAATATCACTAATCCCCTAATTTTTTTGTGATAGTCGATCTTAAAGAATGTTTTATTAATTTTATTTTTTTTAAAAAAATCTTTTTATTTTAAACAATCATATTCTACTATTTTAATTTTTAAAATTTAACAAAAAATAAAAAAAAATCGTAAAATCAAATTTTTAAGTTTTATATTTCAGATATATAGCACATAGAGAGAGGGTGAGAGAGAGAGAGTAGGGTTAAAAATGAGTAGTGTATTTTGGGGCTTTCTTGGAACATGGGTCCTAAAGTTCAAGTTTTGTTGGTCTTGTGGTTGGGTCGACCCTACATAAAGATGACTCTAATTTTATGTATATTAATAAAATAGTGTAAATCATAAATTCAAACTCTATTAAAATTCAAATCGTTCATAAAAAAGATTTCATAAAAGTGATATGTTAAAAAAATTCTAAATGTAAAGTATTACATTGTATATATATATATTGTATACCTTGTATATAAAGTGAATGACTCTTAATCTTCTAATTAGTACCCTAAGTAAATAGGAATTAGTAGATGTTGGTGTATTATCCTATAACCCCTTACCCATGGATATACCACTTTTATTATTGTATTTGATGATTATTATATTTGGAGGCCTATATAAAAAGGTATTTGGTATGTTGAGAAATTCAAGTTGAGAAGACCAATTCTCTAGCATTTCTATATTTTCTTGTTCATATCTATCCCTATATTCTTAGTTTTATAGCAGGTTATCAGCACGAGTCTCTATCAAATTGAAAAAAAAAAAGATTCCAACTCTTTTATTTATCATACGTCAAATGGTGATTTGGTTCCATAATCGTTACTTAAACAAAGTATAAGGTAAGTACCTACATGCACTATAGTTTTAGTTTGCTTCTCTCAAACATCTTGAAATTGATGGAAGAGATAATCTTTTGCTCTATTTTAGTTCAATGATGGAATATGCATGAATTGGATTTTCAAGGTTCATACTTTCTATATTATTTCTAGCAATTACATATGCAATAAAGTAAGTGTTGTTTATATTTGTAGTTTATGTAATTTACCTTACCATTCACAATAAATAGATTGTTGTTCATTTTATTTGTATAATATCAATGAAATTGTTATATTTTATATTTCGAGTCAGACTTTTCTTGGATTCTTGAAGAGATCCACCTTCATCCTATGGATCTTGAAAATTATTTATATTGGTAAAAACATAATAAATTGGTTGTCAAAAGTAACAATTATTCACTGCCAGAAGAAGAATGAATCCATTGCCATAAGTAATGATAAATTCACTGTCATAAGCAAAATAAATCATGTATTAAAAAGTGTGAATAAGTGACAGTTTAGTACAATGGATCCTTAAGATACAATTGAGGAAAGAAATTAAGTATCTCTTACAGATCGCCCAAATACATTCATTATCCTTCACCAACATATTCTTGAAGAATAAAGTTGATTATTTTGGAGTAAAATGCCCACATATTAATTGGGGAGATATGAGTTCATGCAGATCTTAATCCTTTCAAAAGCTCAATGCACCTAAGTTTGCAAAATGTGCACATACTTGAAATTGTGTGGAAAAAAATTCTTGAAAAATATATGTTCAAAAAATAATTGGTTACATTTCATGATTTAAATGTGCTCTTATAGTAGCACATCAATAGGGTAAATCCACAATTAATTGATATCATATAGTTGGAAACAAAAAAAAAATTGTTGTACTTTTGAGGACAATTGTCAATTTCATCTGATTTAACATTCATCATTCCCTGAAGAGAATGTGTTTAAACAGTCATAAGAAAACAATGACTGATTTTAAAGATCAACTCTATATAGTGGTGTTTGTGGCATTCCAAATATAGCAAACTAACTTATTGAAATTTTTAATTTGTATTTTGTAACTTAGAATAAAACAGTAACAGTCATGTGCGAAACAGTAACACATAAAATTTACAGAAGAATTAACAAAACAGTTACAGTAGTCTTACCGAAACAGTTACACGTAACTGTTTATTTAACTAATATAAATACTAACTCGTTTGCAGGACATGAACTGTTATTGAACTTTAAGTAAATCAAAGCTAGTGTTTGACACTATGTCATTATGATAGAGTTTGCCTCTACACACGGTGCTTATGGAAATCAAAGCGTCTGTCTCCCAAGATACAATGATTTTTACACAGTTTAAGTTATAATTACTAGTCCAAAAAATGGCGACTAGAATAGTTTATGGTTATATATATAAAAAAATAAGATCACGTGAAAAACCATAAAATCGCAGTAGAGTAAGTCAATAAACCTTCTCAAGTTACAGCTTCACCAGAGAAAATCAAGAAGTATTGACTAACAATTGGAAAGGATGGGCTCTTGTATCTGATGCATGTAGAGCAGTATACACAACTCTTTTATGGGTTCGTAGCAAGAAATAGTGATACATAATAAACATCTACTTATATACTGATTTTTTTTTCAATTGAGCTGAGTTTGGGTCACTTTGGTCCGTTCAAGTTGTACCCTTACAACACCGTTATTCCTTGGACCTTGTTCCATACATATGTGATCAAATTTAGTAACCATCCGATCAGTACCGGTTAGAGACTTAGATTGAAAATTGACACCTTACATACATGAGTTAAGCTTGATAACACTTTCAATTTCTGAGTTCTACTGAACTCAACTCGAGACAGTAGTAAGAACTTGCTCGTGGGAAAATTTAAAAGAAAAAAAAAAAAGCTTAACTCAACTTAACTTATTGAAGCAGTAAAATTACCCAAACTTTTGGATATTTCTAGAGAGTAAACCAATCTGAAAGTTCTAATTCCCCTTATTTCTCAAAAGAAATTAAAAAATAAAATATATCCTTATGTATTGTCATAGACTTTCCCAACTTAGTGGCCTTTGGGGATAAAGATCTGTTTCTCGAAAAAATTTTACTGTACCATACGAAAATTTGATTTATAGTCATAGATAGGGTTGACAAATGGATGGTTTGAATTGGTTATGGGTTGAGTTAAATTGGATTGGGTTAAAATAAATCAAATCCATTTTTCACTCACCTAGTAAATGGGTTTTAATGAGTTGGGTTTATAACGGGTTGGGTTAAACCGATTAACCCATAAAATAATTAAAATTCTTAATATACACATTAGTACACCAAAACACACACACACACATTTGTAGTACACCAAAATACAAACATACACACACTAATACACCAAAATACATATAAACTAATGCATTAAAAATATAAGCAATGCTACATGGACTTAAAAACTAGACTTGATAATCTCAACCATTGATTTCACTGTAGGTCCAGCATTTATTGGGACCTACTACCTATTCAATGGTTGAGATTATCAAGTCAATTTTGTAAGTCTAGTTTTTAAGTCCATCTAGCATTACTCTAAAAATATACACACTAATACACTAAAATACACACACATATACTAACAAAAAAATTAAAACATATTTAATAAAAAAATACACACATAATGGGTCTGGATCAATGTGGACTATGGGTTGATCCATGCGTCGGGGGTCATGGGTCGACCCATGAGTTGTGGGTGGTGTATTAGTGTGTGTATGTTTTGATGTATTAGTGTAATAGTGTGTATTTTTTGGTATATTAGTATATTTATTTAATTTTATTACTTGTGTTATTTGATAAAAAGATAAATACTCAACCCAATTGGTACCCATTTGTAATCCATATTAACCCACTTAATTAAAATGAATTATATTACCCAACTCATTAATTTATGGATGAATTGAGCGAATTACTGGACAATGAGTTAAGATTGTCACACCTCTAATCTTAGATCTTTAGTTGATGCATTTTGCAAGAATTGATCATGGAATATAATAAAGAAAGTAAAATAAAAAATAAGAAAATTTTACAAGAATTACCTTTTCAGTGGATGAATCTTTAGCTAGCTTCATGCTCTCTCTCTCTCTCTCTCCCTCTCTCTCTCTCTCATAAGGTTCCAAATTGGTGAGTCCATGCTCATATCCTGTTATAGTCTACTGATTTTGCATGCAGCTTGCGTAGACTTTTCTGAAAGTCTAGGACAAATAAAGACAGGATAAACATGTCTGTGGAAGGTTACCAATGTTGGAACTCGCAGCTTTCTCACATGTAGAGAAAATAAACTTTTGGCAAATCCCAATGCAAATTCTACTTAGAAATAAAGAGTGCAATCTAGGACCAGTAATGATCAGTTGCTAATTAGACAATTAAGATCTTTCTCAGGCCAGACGGCCAGACCCTAGATACAGATAAAGTCCCCCTCCCCCTCTCCCAAAAAAAAAAAAGATACAGATAACAAAAACCAAGAAGATGAACATTGAACAAACACACATTGAAGCCTGTCTACTCTAGTCTATACCTCGACTAGACTAGATAGAGAGAGAGAGAGAGCATGAAGCTAGCTAAATATTGGTGGGCGTGGAGTAAGGCATATGCTTAGATGTGGTGCACTGGTCTTTGAGACTGGTTGCAGTGATGGGAAAGAGCTCTAGGGTTTTGAGGGGTTTACTGCAACAATGGGTGGTTGGACACACATCCATCATCATCACCATCCTCCTCCAATCACAACCGTAGGTTCTGAGCATGGAGTTTTCCATCTCACAACTTTCTTGTAGATCCATCTTCCATTTGTAATCCATCATCTGTCTTGATGCATCTTCAACTCCACCCTAACCCAAAACGAGTAGAGAAATCAAAAAATTGTTATCTATTTATGACATCCGCTTCTCAATTTTACTTAGAAAGCACCATAGCATTGAAATGTTAGGTTCTTCAAGTTCAAAATGTTGGATAAACACATCTGTGAAACTTATTTAGTCAGTAAGATAAAGATTATCTTTAGGTTCTCGGATTGCGAGAGATATATCTTTAGTACTGTTTCTTAGATTATAAGGTAATAAGTTTTATCTTTGTGTGATTTGTTATGCATTAAAAGATCCCTGAAAAGACGTGTTTTGAAGTTGATTGTAATATCTTAAATTATTTTTTGGGAAATAGCACATAATAGTTGTAACAGTTACAAAAATTCTATTCTAGACCTTGGTGGCTGCCGGAGTCTCATGCCTTGAGCCACTCTTTTTTTAGCTCATTATTATAAGGTAGAGCAAAATGCATGCCTAACGATATTCTTGTCATTACGGGGTTTGGAAAGCGTTAAATATTCTCAACCTTATCTTATAAGCAGTGACAATATTTCCACGTATAATAAGGTAGAGAACAAGAAACTAAGTACGAATACTACCTGATGAAGAACACCTGCCAAGTTGTAGTGAGGAAGTTGACGACTAGCAGAAGAAGCAGCTGCAGGACAGTCATGAAGGTAATGAAGAAGGTGGCTATGGTGGTAGCTTTGCCAATTATATTGATGTTGCCCATACAGTTTCTGTTGGTGGAGTGGCTTACTGAGTTTCCTTCTAAGTTTTTGTCTGTCTCTTGCTTTGTGGTTCTGAAACCAGTAGAACACATTCTTTCCTTCAATTCTGCCATAGCATGAGAGGTGAGCTGTGATCTGCTGAATCTGAGAGGCATTTGGAGTTTTTATTCCACCTCTATACATCTCTTCTAAGATCATGACCTGCTCTGGGGTTGGACACCACCTTGACGAAGCTGCTTGAGACATTATTATTCTCTTTTCTTTGTGTTCTGGGGCTGTTTTGCACCAAGTGCGTGGAGGTTTGAGAGCGTCAAAGAGGGTATAAATAATCTTTCAGGAAAAAAGAGAGGGTGTATAAATGTATGGACAGAGGGGAGTTGAAGAAACCGGGCAAGCAAGATAGTGAGAGAAGATAGAGAGACAAAAGGGATGAATGGAGATAGAGAGAGAAGACTTTGTTGGTTTCTTGAATGATTCTGTCATGATCATCCTATCATTTACTCAAAAGCAGAATGAGCTATACACAAAGCAAGTACCACCGTAAACTGTCCAAACAGAGGTAATTGTGCAAAACAACTTTTTTGAAATGGTTGATGGGCTGAATCTCAAATTTAAAACAGCAATGTTATTGCTCCTAATTTATTAATCTAATTTATTATAACTATTAGATTAACCGTGAAACCCATCAAATATTAAAATTTAGTATTAATTTAATGATTTTACTGAAGGCATATCATTATATCAATAAATTAGATTAAATTTTTAAGTCTAAATAATATTACTCGATTTAAAAATATATATCTCATTGTATATTACTCTAAGACTTGTACGCATAGTGTTGTATACATTTAACTCTCCTCAAATTCTACGATGATAGGAATGCACTAGATATATGCTTTATTATATGATTGGAACTTAAAAATCTGTTTTAATCTATTAATCTAATGATGTACCAACCGAAATAATCCTATAGGATCATTCTAATTGCAATTATTAGATTTCTTTGTTGTACCATATCGATTGTCACATCACTAAATTAATAGATTAAGTTAAATTGTTAAATACACAAAGTAATAATCTTTTTATGGCTTACCAATTTCTTGTGTGCTATTAGATTTCAGTTTCACTATAATCATCTAAAATTTACAATTTCATCTTGCCATTTAATATGAAAGAATTAAAAACATAAATTAGTAAGAATAATATTATTTATTAAACTCAAAACTCAAAAGAATTACTTTGGTCTTATGTAATTATAAACACATTAGTGTCTCTTTTGAGGCGGGACTTAAGAAGGAAAGTAAGGTGTTTCCTTTTTAGCAAGTGAACGAATATTCAAAAGCTGTCGATAATATGAGTCATTTCTTGTAGTCCTTAAAAGCATATAGATAGATCCCAGGAATGTGAAGGAAAATTAGGGTCCAATATCAGACCCCAATCGCATCACAGCTCGACTATCAACCTACTACTTTGTATTGAAAATTGAATACATTGAAATTAGATATATGTTTGATGATTTTTCTTTACTTAACTTTATGTTATTTTTATAATTATTGGGATTTTTTAGCCTATTTATTATTATTTGTAATTATTTTTTAATTTTTTATCATATTATTGGTCTTACTAGTGACCCAATGGTTGACCCACTGACTCATTGACCCGGTCCCTTCACCGGCCAAATTTTAAGACTATGTTTTGTAGTATAACCTTGAATAAGAGACACCCTTTAATCAACTTTTAACAAATGGTTTATTGGCTGAGATAAGCCTATGTTAATTCAGATATATCAGGTTCAACACTTTTTATACTCACTAAGGGTTAGTCACTCTTGCTTGACAAGAGAGATGTTCTAAACTCACTAAAACTACAATAACCAATATCCAAGCTTGAAAAAATAATCGTCGTAGTAAAAAAAAAAAAAAAAAGATACCCTTTAATCCTCATGGTAGTTTGGCTAAAGGTAGAACAAAAGTTTCAACTTTTACAAGCAATAGAAATTTCGATTCTTTCTTTACTGCAGATTTCGAATATGATATATGTACATTGATAAGATGCATCATAAGTCTTTGGGCTCTCTCAACTGTCGGGGTTCCGTTGTCCTCTTTCCAGCAATCTAGCATTTAACATTGAGGCTGTTCCTTTCTTTGGCGTTCTCTCTCTCACACACACTTACACACTGATCTATGAGAAAGCCGTAGGGCTTGGGCAAGCAGACTACATTGAATAAAAGGCATGCAGAGTCAGCTTTCTTCTATCTTTTTGTCTTGGAATGCCTCTTCCAATCTGTCTTCAACTCATTATACTCCACACCCCAAATATTCATATATATAGAATTCAAGAGGAATTCAAGTGATAATAAGACGAGCCGTAAATTTAAATATCTTGAATTCGAATATTGACATTTTTTTTAGTCAAACAATTAAAAATTTATCCTTCATGAATATCCTAGCTCTGACATTAATGGTTTGACTTTGATCAGACCAGAAAAAGAATTAATCAAAATGCACGTAATAAACTAGTCCGAACATCCCTGACCATTCAACAAAAAAAACATTCATATATAGGGTCTCCAATTGATGCTCTGCATTATTCACACTGCTTGAGTGCCTTGATCGACCCTTCAAAGCACAAAAAAAATTAAAATAGATGGTGCTTGCTTGTATGGTAGTTGGCACCACTTTCTTGAATTATAACAAGTTAATCAGAAAATTGTCATTAAAGATTTATTTTCCAATTGATTCTCATAATTATATAAATAATGCATAGCTTCTTCAAAAAAAAATTACAGACCAACTCCATGAGTTCAAAATTACGTATTCTCGCACATACGACTTTGTCGCGAATTTGGGACGTCCCCTATTTTTTAATCGACGGCCTTTCAAACCAATTTTTCCTTCTCCCCGCAATAGTGATTTTATGCCACGTAAAAAAAAAGAATAATTACCCAGTTAATCAATGGTGTTAAAAAACATGTACTAACTAAATAATAAATATTTTTAAAAATTTATTAGATATGAATATAATATATGATTTTTTTTTAGACCCTATTATAAAGAAAAAAATGAGAAAGTTTACTTTCGAGATCATCCAACAACAACACGAATGACAATCATTAAGTCAATCGTTAATCTTAACTAAATAATATATAACTTTTGATATTATCAACACAAAACCATGTTCTTCTAGAAATAGTTTTTACACCACCAAGCAATGCATTAACAAATAGAGAATCAAAAAACTAAAATGAGAGAGAGAGATGGTTAAAGAAAAAGACGAGGAGGCTATTACACTAACCTAAGCCAGCATAGCATAAAAAAATAAAAAATAAATAAAAGACAAGCCTATCGTAAATTGAACCGTTATTTATTATTTTTATATGAGAATGATAATAAGTATAACAAAAGTAGTAAATTATTTATAAAAATTTTAATTTTTTTATTATAAAATAATTTATAAAAATAATAAAACATTTATTAATATAATAAAATTTAGAGTTACATTACCCAAAAAAAATTCGGTAAATTAATGGGTGATGTTATGACGCCTGGAGTTCCAATGTCAGGGTTCTGATTCCATACCTGCAAATTTAACTGTCTAGTCACTTTTCAGTACCCTCGGCGACAGAGAGAGAGAGAGACTAAAACAGTGTCATACCATATATAAATGTAAATAAACAAAACAACTTCCCTTCTAATTTCCAATATTTGCACTGCACCCTCTATTCTTTCTACAATTATAGTAATCCCTTAGGATTCGACAATTTGTAAAATAATCCCGCAATATATAAATTACTCGGCCGAACTAACCTTAAATGAGAAAAGCAGCATTGAAATCTTTATAGATTTTTGTTTTTAATGTATAAATTTGTGTAGTTAGATCTATCATTATACATGATAAAGGGTAGATCAGCAGAATTTTTCTACTGTAGCTAACATTGGATCACTTAACTTATTAACACTGAAAAAGGAAAATGTATCAATACCAAAATTCAATCTGTAAGATTTTTCTGAAAAAAAAAATCTACCAATTGAATAAATTGAAAAGCCATTTTAGTAAATATATCAAATTTATGCTAGGAATTTACAAAAAAAATATTTCCAAAAAAAACATTTACAAATGCCATTAACATCGATTAGAGAAACTAATAACAAAGGGTTTAATATATTTATGAAAAGAACGGAACCCATTGAAAATATTAGAAATTAAAAGGATTTTATTACAATTCATCCAAAAGTAAGATAGGGCAAAATTATTACAGTGTATCATCCAGTGTTATCAGAACCGGACCAATCGGCCAAAAGTAAGATGGGGCAAAATTATTACAGTATATCATCCAGTGTTATCAGAACCGGACCAATCGGCCCGGCTGGTCGGACCGGTTCAACTGTGAACCGGGACTTTAGCTGATCCGATTTTATAGTTGGACCGCTTAAAAAGAAAACCGGCTAAAAACCAAAAAATTGGTCGGTTCTTGTTAAAAACCGTGAACCGGCGGTTTTATAAAAACCAGCCGGTTCAATGACAAATGAAAAATTAAATTACTGACGAGTCCGGATTTTACTAAGCTAAGGTCCAATTCGAACGGAGTCGAAGAAGCCCATAGAAGAGCCCAAAAGACCCATGTAGTTGGACCAACCGAATGGCAATCATCAAGAAAAACGGAGGAAGGGACCAAGACCGCACGAGGCAGCAAGGGGCGCCGCCCAACTCCATGCTCGGCCTCTCCTTTGTCCTCTCCTATGACCTCTTCTCCTCGAGTTCTTGGTTCATTCAATGCAACATCCTCATGCCTCAATGCAATACTAAACCCAATACAAGTCCAAAACTACTCCGAAGTAAGTCCGAGCTCAAGACTCAAGATCAAGACCAATCCAACTCGCAATCATCCTCCAAGGAGTACGAAGGAGAAAGAGACGAGCAATAAAACTAAATGGGTTACTTGGAAGCCGAGAGAAGGAAGAACTAAACAACGAGGTGAGGACACCCCCCATAGGGCGTCGCCCACCTCTCCACACCAAGTGGGCGCCGCCCACTCCCCTCCAATTGGGCGCCACCCATAGGAGGCCAAGTGGGCGCCTCCCACTTTGGCCCTCTCTTATCCTCCTCGTCTCCTCCTTACTTCAAGACTCAAGTCCAAGACTAAGCGTGAGCACACTCCACACCAGAATAACATCCGAGTAAATAGGAGCACGTGGAAAAAGACTCGGGATTCAGAGATCTCCTACCATAACTCTACTTACCAAAGAGGCTCACTCCTGCCACGTTTGTACTTACCAATTGACAGGAAACTTCTCCCTCACGTCACTGCCTCACCGCCTTGGTGAGCCTATATAATGTAAGCCCTCATTGTATAAAAGACACGATGACTCTTGAGACACATACACTACAATAGTTGCACTCAACAAGCTCTCTAAACTCTCTACACTCTCTCTCTCTAGACTCATTGCAAACTCTTCGGAGTACCACCGTTGATCAATAAAACGCCTAAGGCCACCGTCGCCATTCGAAGAGTGGACGTAGGTCATCTGAGACCGAACCACTATAAATCTCCAGTGTTGACCTATATTTACTATTTTGTCACTAATTGTCATTGATTGCTCATTAATCACTCTAGTGACTGTTGATCTCGCACGAAGACGATTTTGTGCATCATCAGTTTGGCGCCGTCTGTGGGAATCGACGTAGTCTTCCTACCTTTCTCGCAATTCATGACAATCACCACCAGATCGAGGTCTCATCAACCTGGAGACAACAACCCCGTGCACCGAGAGGAGGCTCCGCCTAACAACCCTGTGCACCGGGAGGAGGCTTCGCCTCCCCTCGCACCCGAAGGACCCTCTGCTACGGCGACTCTCGCCTTTGGGTCACAACAACAACTCCTGCAGACCATGCAGCTGCTGGTGAACCAAAACCAGTAAATCATCCAGTTGATGCTCTCTCAAGGAGAAGTCACCCATCACCCCGTTAGAGGAGTCCAACTCCCTCCGACGGGAGAGAAACCATTGTCTGTCCTCTCCGGACGCCAAGTCCCTCATCGGAATGCTTCAGCACCACGCCAGAGAGTCCCTCATCAACCGATCCCTCCTCACCGCGCAGGGAGCTCGCGTGTTCACCCTTCGCACATACCTATGCATGAGGACGAGGGAGAGAGTCAGTATGGAGACCATGAAAGCCAATATCATCACCAGGATGTCCCCAATCAGTGAGACGAGAAGATTAAGGAGGTGCAAAACTAACTCGGTGACGCCATCAAGGCGTTACTTGGTAAGACGCACTGACACACATTTCACTGCTGATATTTTCAACTACCCACTCCCTTCGAAATTCAAAATGCCCAACATCGACACCTTCGATGGCAATAGAGATCCCCTTGACCATTTGGACACCTACAAGTCCCTCATGCAACACCATAATTTGCCTGAAGAGATCATATGCCGAGCATTCCCCACCAACTTGAAGGGGTTCGCTCGTCAATGGTTCTCCAAGCTCAGGTCTTCCTCCGTCTATTCTTTCGAGGAGCTAAGCAGGTCCTTCGTCTCCCACTTCATTGGGGGACGCCGCCATCAAAAGTCAGTGACCCACCTGCTCACCATTAAGCAGGATAGGGATGAAAGCCTTCGTGACTACCTTGCTCGCTTCAATGAGGAGGTGCTCCAGATCGATGAGTCGGATGACAAGGTAGCCATGACTGCTTTTATCGCCAGCCTTCGAACATCCAGTTTCATGTTCTCAGTCATCAAGAAGTCGCCCTCTGGCATGCTCGCGCTACTGGCCAGGGCGCAAAAAATATATGAACGCCGAGGACATCGCCAAAGCGCGTAGACGTGAGTCCTCCCGAGGGGAGAAGAGGAAAGACAGCCGAGAAAACCAAAGGGATGCTGAGAACAAGAAGAAGAAAGCAGAAAGGGTCACCGTAAAGGACCGCCTCGGACCACTACCTCCGAGGGATCGACAGCCATTCACTCCACTTAATGCATCAGTGAAACACAACCTACTCCAGATACAGGATAACCCAACCATCCGTTGGCCCGGAAAGATGAAATCTGATCTCAAGCGCAGGAATCCCAGTAAGTATTGCCATTTCCACCGCGACCATGGACATGACACAGATGACTGCTTCCAGCTGAAAAGGCAGATCAAGAAACTCATCCAGCGGGGTCATCTCAGACAGTATTTAGCTGGTCGAGGACCAGCTCCTCCGCAAGAAGAACGAGAGCACCAGCCTCCCCTCGGTGAGATTCATACCATTGCCGGAGGGTTAGGAGGAGAAGGTGACTCTAACTCTGCTAGAAAGGCGCACGCCCGCAAAGCCAGACAGGTAGAGTCCTATGACTCTCGCCCGATGAAGACCCCATGACAGGGAGAGGAAGAAGTCATTACCTTCTCCGAAAGAGACTTGATAGGGGTCCAGACTCCTCATGATGACCCATTGGTGCTGACCCTGATGGTGGCAAACTATCAGGTAAGGAGAGTCCTTGTCGACAGTGGTAGCTCAGCTGACATCCTCTTTGCCACCGCCTACGACAGCCTTCACCTAGGCAGAGAACGACTGCAGCCAGTCAGAACCCCTTTGGTTGGCTTCTCAGGAGAGAGAGTCCAGCCTCTAGGATCCATCACCCTACTTGTTACCGCTGGGACTGCACCAAGGAGCACTACTATCATGGTAAACTTTCTCGTGCTTGATTGTCCTCCTGCTTATAATGTGATACTTGGACGCCCTGCTCTCAACGCCTTAATGGCAGTGCCTTCTACATACCATCTTCTCCTCTGTTTCTCAACCTCTGGCGGGATTGGGGAGATAAGAGGAGACCAGGTCTCAGCCAGAGAGTGCTATGTAGCCTCTATGAGGGCTAGAAGACCACACGAGACTCTACAAGTCAAAGTGTTCGACCCTAGGATTGATAACACCTTGGAAAGGGGTGAACCAGTAGAGGAACTCCAACCAGTGACACTAGATGACACCCTTCCAGAGAGGAAGGTCTACTTAGGCTCCTCACTCTCCCAGGAGCTGGCATCTGCCTTAGTAGACTTCCTAAGGAGAAACGCAGACTTCTTCGCTTGGTCCCATAAGGACTTGGAGGGCATTGACCCCGAGCTGGCCTCCCACCAACTTAATGTTGACCCCAGATGCAAGCCCGTTCGCCAGAAGTTGAGGAGTGTGAGCACTGAGAGGGGACAAGCCATAGAGAAAGAAGTAGACAAGCTCTTGACTAACGGGTCCTTAAGGGAGGTAGCTTACCCAGACTGGCTATCCAACGTGGTAATGGTGACAAAGGCCAATTGAAAGTGGCGCATCTGCGTGGACTTCACAGAGCTCAACAAGGCCTGCCCCAAAGACAGTTATCCTCTCCCCCGCATCGACCTGCTCATCGACACCACTGCGGGGCACGAGCTCCTAAGCTTCCTTGATGCCTACTCCGGTTACAACCAAATCAGCATGTTCCCCCCAGACCAAGAGAAGACTTCGTTCATCACCCCTAGAGGCACTTACTGTTACAGGGTGATGCCATTCGGACTTAAGAACACCAGAGCCACATACCAGCGCCTCGTCAACAAGATGTTCGAGGCCCAGATTGAGAAGACCATGGAAGCATACGTGGATGATATGTTGGTGAAGAGTGTAATAGCCACAGATCA
>CM042195.1:14040217-14051617 GCA_023539305.1 Ilex asprella
GAAAGAAAAGAAATAAAGGGTGTTGTGATGGTGTGAAAATCAAAATCCCATTAAAAGGGAAGTGTTTGTCCATGATTAAAAGTCTCTCACTCGGAATAACTCTCTTTGTTACCCTATATCTTTCATTTCTTTTACCTAGATATCACCCTAAGGCTCCATTATAACCCTTAAAAGTCCTAAATGATCTAGAGAAGCATGGGGGATGCGTACTTCTAAAGAAAAAGACGAGTTAATTTTACTATCTAATGTCCTAGCATTCCTTTCATGAGATTATGCCAAGGTTGTTTCATTTCTATGCATACTTCATTTTGGATTATATGTGAGCTTACTTTGTTTTGTGCACAAGATTCCATCTCACATATACACATGGAGTGCATGCCATGATAATCATTGAGTGATTCAATTGTGAGAGACACCCTTGGTGAGTTTTGCATCAAAACTTAATTTCGATAGCCAAAGTGAATGTGAATTCCATTGTGTAAATGCTTAAATTACATGTTTATTTCACACACACACACGAGTTTGAAAATGAATGTGTACGTGGATACTCTAGAATAGCATTTACGGCTATGATATGTCTCATGTGTGATTTGTTTGGGTGTTCGGATCAAGTTATTTTTCAACATCTCAGTGTTAATTAAGATGAGGGAATATGCTTTAAATATTGGACACATAAAAAAAAAAAAAAAGTTTGTAGGTACCTTCACTGGAAACCTTCACGAGACAAAACTCGTCCACTAGGGATCACCTAGGGGTTTAACGGTTTGTTGCATATGCTAAATGCAATCGTGTTATCTACGAAAGTGACATTTTCTGTTGTTATTTATTACTAGGGACTAGTAATGTTTAAGTTGGGGGGTGTGATTAATCTTGATTAATGCATGATTTAATTAAGTTAATAGGTCAATTGTGTTAGTTAAACTAATCAAAATTGACCTATTACGGTTAGTGTGTGAATTAGAGATAATGCATTAATTGTTGTTATTTTCAGGGTTTTATGCGTCAAAGCTACAAACTACCGGGGAGCAAATTGTGAATTCTAAGATGACAATTATTAAAGCCCTAAACAAAAAGAGATTAAAGTAATCCAAATGTAATCTTTTGGAAGATTGTGAATGACAACTTTTGGAAGCTTGTGGAATGACAACTTTTGGAACCTTGTGAATGACAACTTGTGAATGACAACATTTGGAAGATTGTGAATGTCATTTCTTGGGCTTGTGAATGGTATTTTTGGGGTTTGTAAATGTTATCCCTTGGGGTTTGTAAAGGCTTGGCCTATAAATACCACCCCTTTGTGGCTTGTAAGACATAAGTTTTTTTGCTTGATATAAGGATTTTTGGAGAGAAATCAAGAGCTCTCCTCTTGAAGAATACCTAGTTTTGTATTCATTTTAATTCAAGTTTTACATTCTAGTTCTTAAATTCAAGTCTTTTACATTATTGCTCCTTTTAATTACTTCAAGTCTTTATTATAGTTGGGAAGTTTAATTCCCTACTTGTCTTCATTTTTATTATAGTTGGGAAGATAAATTCCCTACTTTTGTGTTCTTTATGTTCTTAATTTACTTCTTGTCTTTACATTAATGCTTTTACTTTCTTGCTTTCTTTTGACTTTCTTTCACTTCTATTGTCGAATATTGTTTATATTGATGCATTTCATTTATGCTTAGTTTTAACCTTTATTTATTTATAATGTCTTCCTATTTAATTGTTGTCTTTACTTTAACCATGAGTAGCTAGGATTTTAGTTGGCTAATCCAAGGGAGACCTCCTCTTGGGTATGTCATTTTAACTCATTGTCTTTCCTCCCTTTAGAGTCAAATGGTTCGGTTTGACGGGGTTGAGAGTGGATGAGTTGGTGAGCCTTTGATATTCCGTTGGCCTAGTCACGGTTCATGCTTAGATACTCACCAATCTCATCCCTAGCTTCCCTCGAATCAATCGTTCATTCATGCTCAATCGGAGGAAGGCTTTGAGTTGATTTGGTATTCCCATTGGAATGAACCCTTTGGATTAGCCAACACTTGCTTTCATTTTATTATCACAACTTAAACCACCACCAAATTCCAAAACAAAAAAATGATTTTGCCATTTTCTTTAATAAAAATCACTTTCATGATGGTTCACTTCCTTCCTTGAGGAGACGACCTTGGAATACTTTTCCAAGTAAAACACGACCCACGAAAGTCTCCTTGCGATTGGGGAGAACTTTTGTTCACACACACACATTTCATTCATTCCATTTTCCTTGCCTCATTGCCCTTTCTTTTGACACTATCCCTAGGGGAAGAAATCTTTTCTCCCCCAGCCATACATTGCATCATTTGAGGGAGAGTAATTAGGGGTTATTTGAGGTAAGGTTTATTGAACAATCAGTACCCTCGGAACCGAGGATACGTGACTGCGAAGGAGAATGAGAGGTGCTTCGACGCTGAGGAGGGGTGTCAACATCAGGGGTAGACGTGCCTCTGTTCCGAGGACGCGTGGCACTATCAGGGACAAGGACGTCCTCGGTGCTGAGGACACGTGTCAGCGACCCACTCCCTTCTCAGAGGTGTCCCATCAGTAACTTATTATATTTTATAATTTTTTTATTATATAATTGATCCGATCAGTTGACCTAATGGTTGAACCTTTGAACCGGTCTCTCTGTCGATTCGATGTTTGGTCCAATTCTGATAACTACATTACGGGGGAAACAAAAAAAAAGATAATAATATAAAAGAGAGAGAGTATAAGATAGATAGATAGAGTTATATGAGAGATGTGAATCTTAGAATTATAAAATGAATGAAAGTCCAATTAAAACCATCAAATCAAAGCGATTTGAACCGAAAAAAGCTCAATACAAACAATTTAGTTACTTTATTATATATATTATTATGTATAATAATTAAATTATAGGTAAAATTATAATTGATTGAAATTATTAATGATTGATCATGAATAATTTTAATTATTTATACTTTCACCTTAAAATGTATAATTTGATTATTAAAACGTATAACTTGGTCTTGAAAGATTTTAACTTTTATAATTGATTGTAACATTTTGTAATCAACTATATCTTTTAAAATTATAACTTACACGTTAAAAATTTATAAATTGACTTTAAAAATTTATAACTTTTAATGCATTACCTGTTTCGATACCAGAATTGTCCTCTCCTCTTTGATTAGAACAAGAAATTCTTTTTTAGCACAATTTTTTCAAGCGGACTTGAATATCGTACAATTTTTTTAATAAAAATAATTATAACAAAAATAATAAAAATATTCATGAAAATAATAAATAATGGTATAGTATCAAATTATTTTTTTATACCATAGGCTTGTCCTTTCGAAGCACAAACTAAAAATTAATGAGGAGCGGATGAGTAATCTTATACATAGGAACTCTTATATTTTGTTTGGTGCGATAAAATAATAGATAAATGATAAAATATAATGTTTTACAAGGAAGAAAAATAGAAAATAAAATAAATGGAGTAGTCTTTTTTCTAACTCTCTAAAATTTATCCCTCCTAGGGAAAAAATAGATGAAAAAATTTATCGATTACATATTATGTACAAATAAATTTTATATAAATATATCTCTATATATCTATACTACTAATGAAATCTATCTAGATCTATTCTATACTAATAATAAAAGTATTTTAATATAAAAAAATTTAATTTACTATTTTATCCTTATAAAATTACAAACGTCACTCTATCATTCTATAATTAAATATTTAAATTATCCTCATACCCTTATGTATTTTATATCCAAATTACCTTCAACGTCTCTTTTAATGATCTATTCTCTATGTATAAATATTAGTTTCTAAATTTTTTTGATTGACTATATTACCCTTTAAAAATATATGCACCATCAAAATTTTCAATAAAGTGCTAGAAAATCCTTCAAAAACTCTATTAATCAAACATTACTCATTTCATATACAAAGATAACACACACACACACAGACACACAATTTGCACCAAAAAGTTTAACCCTTTCAATTTTAGGATAAAAAATAATCAAACATATTATTTTTTAAAATTAATTTATATTACATCAGCATAATTCTTCAATTGTAGTAAAATTTTCAAATTGTATTAACATTTTGTGTGAAAATAGATTATAATGCATTTTAAATATGTTTTATAATATATATACTAAGTAGTATATTAAATATTATCTAACCAAAAAAATATATTAAATTTTATCCGAATATAACTAACTAATTGCTAATTCCAGTAAAGTTTCAAATGTGATTAGTGTATTGATAATTATTTTTATTTTATTCAATCAAATATAAGTGGAATTCTAATCAAATGAATTTCAAAAAAAAAAATTTCAAACATCACTCTTAATCATAAAATTCTAAAAATGAAATCAAATTAACTATTTTTTAATCTTATTTCTTATACAAAGTTTTTATAATTATGTAATAAAGTATAAGCAATGAAAAAATAAGTTTGATAAATTTAAGATAATATTTAATTTAAGTACACATATAGCTAATATTGTTTATTAATTTTTGTGTATGAAAACTATTCACGTGCAACGTAAAAGGTACATTGCTATTAATAGTAAAATATTCATTTATACTTTTTTCATTCCTTTTTTAATTAACTTATCAACAACAAAAAAATTATTCATTCTATTTTTCATCCCTCCTACCACACACAAATAAGGGAATGAAGGATTGAACGTATTATTATTTTTTTAATACAGGGAGTCTAGGCTTCTGCCGAATACTCATTCGAACTAAGCGGCTTGCCACCATGACTTGAGTATATTACTCCAACTTTTCATTCTTTTACTTTTTCATCCAACATATTAAACATCACATTAGCGAGACTGTTATATCATATATGCGGTGAGTAGGGTTGATAGTCGAACAAGCTCAAACAAGTTCGAGTCTAAAAATTTTGCTTTCTTAATTGAACATAAAAAATTGTTTAAGTTTGACTCGTTTAGAAAATGAGTTGAGCATTCGAAACGAGCCGAACCTGAGTTGAGCTCAAATATTTTGCACATAAATAAGTCGAGCCTATTAAGTTCGAACCGAATCTGTTGGGTTTATTTTTTAAACGAGTCTAAAACATTGTTTAAGATCAACTCTTTTAAAAAACAAGCCGAA
The DNA here is from genome assembly GCA_023539305.1 of Ilex asprella. Lineage (NCBI taxonomy): Eukaryota > Viridiplantae > Streptophyta > Magnoliopsida > Aquifoliales > Aquifoliaceae > Ilex > Ilex asprella. The sequence continues at coordinate 14,045,355 of CM042195.1, forward strand.
CTTGAGTTGTTCAGTTTGATTAACAACTATAACGATGAGTTTTGGAAAAAATAAATGCTTTGTTTTATACCATCTTAAAATAAATTAATTCTCAAATCCAAAGTGACGATTTATTTCAAATCATGGCAACAATAATTCATTTTCAAATTAAATCACTTTTCACGTTGAAATCTATACGGTGGTTCAGCATATTGCAGATTTGCTGCTGTAACAACAAAAATTTTAGGATGTTATGAACAAATACCACAAGCAAAATAATAACACAACGAAATAGAAAAATAGAACACAAAGATTTACGTGGTTCTGCTCAACAAGCAAGCCTACGTCCACGAACGAAACACAGCGGCAAAATTTCACTATTGAATGTTGGAGATTACAAAATTCTCAAATCAAAGGCAAAAGAACATCTACCCGTTCTATTCCAATATTATAATAATTATTGGACAGACACACTCTCTATATCTTTCTATCTATAGAGCAAACCAAAACCCTCTATTTATAGTAGAAAACTCCTTTTAAGGTAAGGAGTTTAAATCACATAAGTCCATGTAGGACTAGAACTCCTTTTCCCAATTGAATAATGTAACCAACTTGTATTGACATATCAACACCCTTGAGCCTTATCCAAGATAGAAATAAATCCAAATAAGGATTAGAATACAAGTCATTATAACAAATCTCCACCTTGACTTGTATTCCATTAAGTCATCCAACCATAAGTGAATTTGACCGCTACTTTTGTCAAATACCCCGAAGGGTACAACTCAAATAGTGCAAACACCAATCAAGTCCAAGCAATGCTTGAACTTGAGCACTGGTACCGGCTTAGTAAACATATCTGCTGGGTTCTCCGCTGTAGCAACCTTTTTCACTGTGACAATACCTTGAACTATAACCTCACGAAGAAAGTGATACCTAACATCAATGTGTTTGGTCCTTTCATGATAGATCTGATTTTTAGTCAAATGTATTGCACTTTGACTATCACAAAACACAGTAGTTGCCTCCTCTTCCAAACCCAAATCACAGACCAAACCTCTTAACCAAATTGCTTCTTTGACTACCTCTGATACTGCCATGTATTCTGCCTCTGTGGTAGACAAAGCAACTGTAGACTGTAGGATTGCCCTCCAACTTACAGTGCACCCAAATAAAGTAAAAACATAACATGTTAGAGCTCTCCTCTTATCTAGATCACCCGCATAATCTGAATCAACAAAACCAACAACTGTAGAATCAATATTATCTCTTCTACTAAATACTAAGCCAACATCTGTAATGCCTCTCAAATAACGAAGTATCCATTTCACAGCTTGCCAATGAACCTTCCCAGGATTAGCCATGTAACGGCTAACCACACTAACTACCTGTGAAATATCTGGACGAGTACAAACCATAGTATACATGATGCTCCCAACTGCACCAGAATAAGGAACACGAGACATAAATTGCTCCTCATTCTCATTCTGTGGTGATAAAGCTGCTGAAAGCCTAAAGTGAGTGGCAAGTGGAGTACTCACGGGCTTCGAATTCTGCATCCCAAACCGCTCAATAACTTTCTCAATATATTTCTTTTGAGATAAATATAACATACCTGCTATTCTATCCCTGTGAATCTCCATACCCAAAATTTTTTTTGCAACACCCAAATATTTCATCTCAAATTCTGAACTTAACTGTTTTTTCAACCTGTCAATCTCTAACATGCTCTTAGCAGCAATAAGCATGTCATCCACATAAAATAATAAATATATAAAAGAACCATCTGACAACTGCCTGTGATACACACAACTATCATAATTACTTCTAGAATAACCATGATCTACCATAAAGGTGTCAAAACGTTTGTACCACTGTCTTGGAGACTGTTTCAAACCGTATAACGATTTCTTCAACAAGCAAATATGATCTTCTTTACCTTGAACAATAAACCCCTCTGGTTGATGCATGTAAATAGTTTTCTCTAGCTCACCATGTAGAAAAGCTGTCTTCACATCAAGTTGCTCAAGCTCAAGATTGAGTGAAGCAACCATGGCAAGCAATATACGAATAGAGCTATGTTTCACCACTGGTGAGAAAACTTCATTGAAGTCCATACCCTCTCTCTGACTGTAGCCCTTTGCAACTAACCGTGCTTTGTACCTTGCAGATTCAACCCCTGGGATTCCTTTCTTTTTCTTGAAGACCCATTTGCAGCCAACAGTCTTCATGCCCTTAGGCAACTTCATTAATTCCCAAGTCTGGTTCTTATGAAGAGATTCAATTTCCTCCGCCATAGCAACAACCTTTAGTCCTGTGAATGGCTGTACTGAACTTGACTCTGCACTGTTTCCCAAAAACACAATGCTCACAAAAATCAAGTTTCTCAATTTCCTGTTTGCCTAGCAAACCCTGTTTATACAAGACTTCCATGTCCCTCTCACTCATGTGACCCAAACGCATATGTCATAACTGGGTAGTATCTGAATCTGAAATTTTTGAAGATGACACACCAGCTGCACTAATCACAGTATCACCATGAAGAACATAAAGACCATTAATCTTTTTACCTTTTATTACTACCAGGGAACCTGTGCAAACTTTCATAACTCCACCTTCAGCAGAAAACCTGCAACCAATGGAATCTAAAGTACCTAAGGAAATCAAATTCTTCTTTAATTCTGGAATATGTCGTACATCTGTCAAAGTCCTCACAACCCCATCATGTGTCTTAATTCGGATAGTACCTATTCCAACAGTCTTGCAAGCACTATTATTTCTCATTAAGACTGAACCACCATTGATTGACTCATAGGTGGTAAACCAATCCCTATTAGGGCATATATGATAGGAACAACCCGAATCAAGAATCCATTCATCATTAAAACGTCTATCAGAGACTGTAAGGACATTATCTGAACTATCAGATATATCTTCTGCAACACCAGCAACACTAGAAGAATCGGATGGATTTAATTTTTTCCGTCCCCTTTTATTTTTCAACTTAAAACAATCACTCTTATAATGGCCAATTTTATGACAATAAAAACATTCAACATTATTCTGTTTCTTCCTAGACTATGATCGATATCCAGATTTTCCTTTATCTGAATTTCTTTCAACGGATCGACCTCTATTATTATTAGAGGAATTATCATGACGACCCTTCACAAATAAACTCTCGGCCTGAGCATCACTGCCCTTACCATTCAATTTAGTACACAACTCCTTAGAATTCAAAGAGAATTTCACATCACTTAAAGAGATTGAGTCTCTCCCATACAACATCGAATTAACAAAATTATTAAACGAATCAGGCAACAAACATAACACAATCAGGGCTTGATCTTCATCCCCAATTTTAATATCAATATTTTTCAAGTCAATAATAATTTTATAAATTCATCAAGATGTTCATTAATGGGCGTACCTTCCTTCATCTTGAGTGTATACAATCGTTGCTTCAGATACAAGCGGTTGGCGAGAGACTTCTTCATATATAAACTCTCCAACTTTTTTCATAGCCATTCGGCTTTGTCTTCATCGATAACCTCACAAAGAATTTCATCAGCAAGAGACAATTGAATTGCAGTGTGTGCTTTTTCTTCAATATCATCAGCTTTAGTCTGATCTGTCTCCTTGGATAATGTTCCATCAATGGCATTTGCCAAACCCTGCTGACGAAGCAATGCCTTTATCTTAATTTGCCATAGACTGAAATTTTTCTGACCATCAAATTTTCTATCTCGAATTTTGCTGTAGCCATCCCGAACACCAATAGCTCTGATACCAATTTGTTATGAACAAAAACCACAAGCAAAATAATAGCACAACAAAATAGAAAAATAGAACACAAAGATTTACGTGGTTCAGCTCAACAAGCAAGCCTACGTCCACGAACGAAACACAGCGGCAAAATTTCACTATTGAATGTTGGAGATTACAAAGTTCTCAAATCAAAGGCAAGAGAACATCTACCCGTTCTATTCTAATATTATAATAATTATTGAAAAGACACACTCTCTATATCTCTCTATCTATAGAGCAAACCAAAACTCTATATTTATAGGCTAGAAAACTCCTTTTAAGGTAAGGAGTTTAAATCACATAAGTCCATGTAGGACTAGAACTCTTTTTCCCAATTGAATAATGTAACCAACTTGTATTGGCATATCAACACCCTTAAGCTTTATCTAAGATAGAAATAAATCCAAATAAGGATTAGAATACAAGTCATTATAACATAGGATGTGGTATCGAAATTCATTTTTTATATCATACAGAGAAATAAATTTTAATCATATATTGATCTTTCTTTGGTTTAATTGTAACATTTGATTTTAAGAATAATAAAATAAAAAAGTTTTACTCATGTCTTATTTTTTTAAAACAAAAAAAAATTAATCATAAATTATACCCCGAAAGATTTCTCGAATTTTAATTTGTACCCTAAAAGATTAAAAATCTTAATTTACACCCTTAAAAATATAAATTTGTATCAACATGCACCCGAAGTTAATAATCATTTATCATCTAAAACTAAATAGATAAATAAGACCAAGATTTTCTCATATTTAAAAATATTATATTTACACCCCTTCACATGGGTAAACTTTTTTATTTAATTGTCAGTACCCGAGTCTGGTTCAAATATTTATTATTGGACCACAATGTCTGAGCACGTGAAAAGTACCCAACAACTGTTGGGCCACACGGGTGGTTGGGCAGCAGTTGAATCAGATTTTTTTTTTTTCGTATTTCGATCCCGAATGTTCAAACTAATTTGTATACTTTTCAATTTATTTTTTTTCGGATCATTTAAAGATAACTCATTCATATCGAGCTTAAAAAATTTATAAAAATAAAAATAAAAAACCACAGCCTAATTTTTAAAAAATTATCAAATTTTAAATTTAACATGTTTAAATTTATTGTTAAACTTTATGTCCACCAGACTACTCAGTAGGATCAGCTGAATCAGAATTCACCAACCATCAATTAGTAAACACCGTTACAACCAGTATTTACTCCGTAGACAGGCGTGTCTTCGCAATTGAATAAGGTTGACAAAATGCAAAACTCTTTTCGTCTTCTTGTCAGAGACTTGGACCAGTGCTGGTTTTTGATCTCTAGGCACTGTTTGGTCTCTGTTCCCTAGTAAATTCCTTTCTTTTTCCTCTGTTTTTTTTTCTATTTTATTTGGAATGTTAGTTTTTGTAACTAAGAATTTTACAGGTTAAGAACAAAGGTGACATGAAAATCATAATTCGATCATATTGGTTAAAAATAAAAGACGTGGAATACTTAGATCAAAATTTTTAAATTGAATTTTAGTACGACTTAATCATAATTCGATCATATTGGTTTGTCTATTTGACATAAATCTGAGTTCGTTAGCTTATATTTTTATAAATTTAGATTTAAATATATATATATATTGGATCTCAAAATATGTATATATTTTTATACAAATATTAAAAAAAATTAGTTAAATTAAGATGTATAAATCAAACTGTTAACGAGTTTGAATATAAATCATAAAAATAAAATCCGTCAAATAATCGAATTGAATTTAGATAAGACTTTTAAAACTTAAGTTGAATCAATCAAAATTCAATTTAAATTATGTGAATTGACAAAACTAACAATGTAGAAAGCGAGGTGAATCATTGACTATAAAGCAATCAAGTTAATGAGCTAGGTCACGGGTCGTGGGGGACTTTATGACTCTTTTAAGTATAAAACTTATTTTTTAAAAGTCGTAACTCTTAAAAAAATTTAATAAAAAAATAAAAAACAAAAGAAAAGGGAAAGTGGTAACACAATAAAGAAAAGAAAGCGTGTGAAGTAATGAGATGATTTAAGACACAGAGAAGCGCAGAGAAAGAAAAAGAGAAAGAGGGAGAGAGAGGGACAACACAACAATGGGAGCAGGCTGAGGGGTCCAATCACAATTTAAGAAGATCCAATTCCACGCATGATAATGATGGGAAGGAGCAGTTCAACTTTACCATATATACACTTTCACCTCTCATGTGATAAATTATATAATAACAATCTCAGTCATTTCTGATATTTTCATTTCACCATCAATTATTTATGAAATTACACACTAACACATCCTTAATGATCAGTTTAATGATGCTAATAGATGATACCAATGTTATCAGAACCGGACCGGTCATCGAACCTGCTAGGGGACTGGATCAATGGTTCACTAGTTCAACCGGTGGGTCACGGGTCGGACCGGTCATATAATAAAAAAATAAAAATATATATAATAA
>CM042195.1:14051717-14073947 GCA_023539305.1 Ilex asprella
AATTGCGACAGTTGGAGAAGGACAACGTGAACGTCCTAAACCAACTAGTTGAATTTGCAGCCTCCGGCGGAGGATTTCGAGGCTTACTACAGTCCCGACAACCTTTCGTCAGGGAGGTGGGATCTGAGGACCTGAGGAATCGCCTCCTAAGTAGCAGAGTAGGGAGCACTAGGGCTCCAAAGCGCCCTTGGGCCAAGGGAAAGCTCTTGAAGGTTCTACCCAAAAGGGCTAAGCCTTTGGATTGGAACAACCTTTGTCGGGGACTGTCCGAGCGAGGGGGCGTGGAGGAGTCCAACGAAGGGTCAAACTTCTCCATTCGACCCCCAGAAACAAGGGACCATGTCGGCTAACGCGGAGAAGGTAAGGGGATTCCCTCCAAGTAGAAGGGAGACCTCGGGGCATGGCTAGATTCCACAAGAAGAGATAAGGCCACACAAGAAGACGACAAGGATGACAAAGCTATTCAATCACCCTTTACTCTGCAGATTGCAGAGATGGAGGTCCCGAAGAAATTCGTGGTGCCAAGGTTCAAAGTATATGATAGACACTCTGACCCGAAAGCCCACCTTAGATAATACAAGTCAATGATGTCCCTGTACCACATGGATCATCGGTTATTATGCTGAGTGTTCTCGATAAGCTTGGGGGACACCACCATGAAGTGGTTTGAAACCCTCCCACCTAATAGCATAGGGTCTTGGAAGGAGCTAACTAGACAGTTTTCTGCTCGGTTCATCATAGGGAGTAGGAGACCAAATGACGTTGGGTCGCTGTTGACTCTGAGACGGAAGGAAGAAGAATCACTCCCCCAGTATGCCGCTCGGTACTGGAAGGAGGTGAATGAAGTGGAAGGATGTTCAGAGGTCATGACAACTGCCTCCTTCAGACTTGACCTCTTACAGGACACTGATCTTTATAGGTCCTTGAAGAAGAAAACATCATTAGACATGTGCGAGCTGATGGCCTAAATCAATAAATATTCCCTGGTAGATGATGAAATGGTGGGGAAAAAGAGAAGACTCTCATCCCAAAGAAGAAGGAGAAAGAGGGAGCCCCATCTCAGAAAGGGTTGATGTCTCTGTCAGGAAATCCCATCAAAGGGTCCACACTATGTTCAGGGAGCCCATTTGCAAACTCCTACACAAGATCAAGAAGAAACCCTTCTTCAAATGGCCACCCAAGATGTAGGGTGATTTGTCCACTCGAAACTAGAAGGTGAAATGTTCGTATCACCAGGACTTCGGACACCTCACTGAATATTGTAGGATCTACAAGTCCTTCCTGAAGAAGCTAGTGTAGGGAGGGCACTTGAAGGAGTATATCGAGGAAGTAGCACTGATGGAGATCCATGACGCCAATGACCAAGCTGTTGTCCAAGGCAACGTAATCGACGCCATCCACATCCACATCTGTCCACTGGAGCATCCGACGTCTAAAACCCTCAGATCCGACCTGAAGAAAGTGGTTTTCATGAGAAAGGTGGACGAGAGGGATGGGGTAAAACAAGGCAAGAGGCCTCGGACTAGCGAGAAGGACATTACTTTTTCCAATGATGATCTGGCAGGTGTCATTCTTCCCCACAAGGACGCCTTGATCTTGACCTTGAAGATCGTCAACTTTGACGTCAAAAGGGTCCTGGTGGACTCCGGGAGTTCTTCCGAGGTAATGTACTTCAAAGTCTTGAAACGAATGGTGATGGGTCCTCAGGATCTAACCAAAGTCAGCACACCCCCTCGTTGGATTTAACGGCTCATATGTTTTCCCTTAGGCAAGATCACATTACCGGTCGTCACCAGGCCCATTACAACCGACACTAAGTTTGTGGTGATCGACTTTGATTCACCTTATAATATTATTATGGGGCGAGCCTAGTTGTATACACTGGGAGCGATGCATTCCACCTATCACCCAAAATTGAAGTTCCCCACCCCTGAGGAAGTGAAGAAGATCTGTGGGGACCAAGCGCCCGCCAAAAATTATTTCTATTCAGTGTTAAGGACAAGGGTATCCTCTAAAGAGAAGGAGCGAGCCCCCGAGGAGGTCCTAAACAAATAGCAATTACAGTCCGGGGCGGCTGGGGATTGATGAGCTACAGACAGAACCGATAGACTGCTCAGTGGAGGATCTCCAAAAGGTACTTATGGTGGACTAAGACGAAGATAGGTACTTCTTGATTGGCTCCGCCATGCCCTTAGCCGAGCAGGAAGAGATGGCCAATTTTTTAAAGAAGAATATGGATGTGTTTGCTTGGGATGCCACAAAAATGAAAGGGATAAGCCCCGATGTTATAACTAATAAGCTTCACGTTAACCCCACTCATAAATCGATGAAGCAAAAGTCTAGGCGTACAACACCACATCACACCCAGACGGTGAATGAAGAGATAAAGAGGCTACTAGAGGCCAACACTATCTGGGAGTTTCAATTTCCAGAATGGCTGTCAAATACGATTTACACGAAGAAGGGTGGGAAGTGGCACGTTTACGTAGACTTCACCAATCTAAACAAAGCTTGCCCAAAGGATGATTTCCCCCTCCCAAAGGTGGATCAACTGGTGGATGCTATAGCCGAACACCAACACATGACATTCCTGGACGCTAGGGCTAGCTACCATCAAATCCCCCTCCATCCATCCGACCAAGAAAAGACTATTTTCATCACTCTAAGGTGGGTTTATTGTTACAAGGTCATGCCTTTTGGCCTAAAGAACGCGGGGGCTACGTATCAGAGGCTCATGAACTGAATGTTCAAGCGGCAGCTGGGAAACACCATTGAGGTGTATATAGATGACATGCTGGTCAAAAGTAGGAGTAAGGAAGATCATCTTATGGACCTAGAAGATACTTTTTCCATTCTCCGAAAGTATGAGCTAAAGCTAAATGCGGCCAAGTGTGTTTTCGGAGTTGGTTCCAAGAAATTCCTCGAATACTTGGTAAGCCAACGTGGAGTCGAGGCAAACCCAGAACAAATACAAGTCATCATCAATGCACAGAGCCCCTGGACAGTTCGGGAAGTCCAGAGATTCACAGGGATGCTGGTTACGTTAAACAGATTCATCTTTCATTCATTAGACAAATGCAAGCCCTTCTTCAGGGCTATCACGAGATTCGAAAAGGATACTTGGGATCAGGTATGCGAGGATGAAATCAGGGGCATGTAGGAGTACCTCAGGATTCTTTCGACTCTGTCCGTCCCAGCTAAGGGAGAGACGCTGTTCTTGTACTTGGTAATGTCAGAGTTTGTAGTCACCGGCGTGCTGGTCCACGAGCACGAGCGTGAACAGAGACCAGTGTACTGCGTAAGCAAAGCTCTGCTGGATGCGAAAACAAGGTACTTGCCCCTAGAAAAGTTAGCATTGACACTAAACATGGCCGCAAGGAAGTTAAGACATTATTTTCAAGCACACTTGATTACCGTCCTGACAGACCAACCCTTGAAAGCAATTTTGAGGAGGGAAGACCTCTAGGGGAAAATAGCCAAATGGGCAGTGGAGATGGGGGAACATGAACTCCACTTCAAACCCTACACTGCCATCAAGGGGTAGGTACTGGCAGATTTCATAGTGGAATTTCCTAGGGAACCTTCTCTCATGTCGGAACCTCCCATCCTCAGGGAGGATCCCTCGGCGAGCGGTCCGAAGCTTTCATGGACCCTCTGCATAGGCGGATCCTCCAACAATAGGGGTTCCAGAATTGGAGTACCGCTAGTCTCCCCAGAGGGAGTGGTCACAGAACAATCCATCCGACTAGGCTTCAAGGCATCCAACAATGAAACAAAGTATTAGGCCCTTATCTCTGGGCTCAAACTTGCTGATACGACATGTGGTACAGAGCTGATCGTCCACTGTAATTCTATGCTAGTCAACCAAATGAATGGAGAGTTCGAGACAAGGGACTCTAGGATGAGGGCGTACCACCACGAGGCCATGGATTTCCTCCACAAGTTTAAGAAAGTTGAAGCAAGCAAGTTCCTCGAGATAGAAATGCCCACGCCGATGCCTTGGCATGTCTAGCCTCAACGCTAGATTCCACCATGACATAGAGGATCACCGTGGAATACCTCCCCAAATCCAGCATAGACGAAGCTTCCGAGGTGGTAGTCATCCAGAAAAAGGAGAAATCCCCCAGCTGGACCAACCTACTACTCAGTTTCCTCCTTTCTTGAAAACTCCCTCAAATTCTCCAAGGAAGCCAGGAAGATAAAATTAAGCACCCCAAGATTATGGGTCTCCCCGGATCGGAAGCTGTACCAAAGATCGTTCTCCGGACCGTACCTATTTTGCGTCCGGGAAGATAAAGTTGAACCTCTCCTGTACGAGGTACATAAAGGCATATGCGGGTAACTCATATGATAACCGAGTCATAGAAAAATATATTTGACATACTTTTGTTATCTAATTTTCTTGCATCCTCTTATAAATCAGTATGATACAGAAAAGTGAGAGAAAAAGAAAAGATGATGGTGGCTACTGTTCAATGAAAGAAAAGTCGGTGGATACAACTGAAAAATAAAAGAGATAGAAAAATAGAAAATGATCAAGAAAGTGAAAATGAGAAAAAGAAATGGAAGAAAGAAACACCATATAGGTGAAATTTTGAAAAGCTAGAAAGAGGTGTGCTACACTACAGGATAGCTTTTGAATACCATTGACTTCATTTCGTTAGCCACAAACCTTTGGCCATATTACAACCTATAGAAAGCCCTAATTGGTCTCAAGTTTGATACATGTGTAGGTCATCAACCAAAAGTTGGGATATGTTAAATAGTATTTCTTTATTTGCATCGATATTCTTCCATGAAATTATGCCAAATATAATTAGTTTGTTCCTTAGATTTCACTCCCATACTAATTGTGCATGTGAATTTTATATTAGCCTTCTTTTGATCACATGCCCTTTGAAAGAAAAGTCACTATAATCGGAGAAAATTTTTGCTGAGAGCATTCTATGAGAGGTTTGTGGAATCAAAGCTATCCGTGGAAGGTGGTAAAGTGGAGTATGTGTTATATAACAATTCTTGCTGCAAGAATGATCATTCCTACTACACAGAGAATTTCAAATATCAATGTGAAAAATGCTAATTTTTGCATAGAGTAAGTATCTATGAAAGAGAAGTGTTTAGGATATAAGTCAAATTTGAGGGTTGATGTCCCTACGACCATGGTGCTAACTCACTTTAATTAGCAATCTCACATGCACATCTGTTCGACTGAAGTTTGTGGGTAGCTTCAGTGAAAACCTTCACGAGACAATATTAGTCCGCTAGGAAAAACCTAGGGGTTCAACGGCTTGTTGCATACACTAAATGCAACTGGATGACCTACGAAAATGGTATTATAAATAATTTTTCATTCAATTTTTGTAGTATTACTAGAGACTAGCAATATTTAGGTTGGGGGTGTGATTAGTAGTTAAAATTAGCACCTTACTGTGCCTTTTTTAGACTAATTATGCTTCGATAGAGTTTCGATGATGACATTTTAGGAGAAATATTGTACAAGGGCCAAAAGTCAATGCATATCAAACTTTCATGCAACAACCAAATGTTCTGGAAGAAAATTGGAGAAGTTTGAAACAAGGCATGAATGTTCGAATGTCCTCTTGAATTATTGGAGGACCAAACTGCTGACATGATGATACATTGCATGTTGCAGCATAGAAAAAAAACAAAGAGGTACTTGAGTACCACGTTCAAACGCCAACTAAAGTTCGAACGTTGACTTGAATCAATTGAGGACCCCCTGGAAGAGTGTGTTATTGCATATGGCGTGTGGAAGTTGCTCTCACATAAGAACAAAGGCCACTTGAGTGGGAAGTTCAAACCCCATCCAGTGTTCGAACATCCATCAAAGAAGACAAGCGACCACGTTTGAATGCCAACTAACGTTCGAACATTATCCCCAGACAGGCTATAGAGTGGTTGATATTCTATCCAGACCTTGGGGCTTTCACTTGGACTTTAAGGACCTTGCATTATTCTCTCACACTCCCTTGCCCCTCCTCCTTGCCTATAAATACTCCCATTGTGGGAGCTTTAAAGAGAGTAGAAAATTTGTAGGAGTTAGGTTTAGACTTAGACTTACATTCATAGTCTTACGTAGAGAAAGATAGAAGGAGATAGATCATGTTTTGGTAGAGGAGGAAATCCTCCAAAAGTGACTAGCTTTCTTCTACTTTCATTATTAGTTTCATTTGCTTCCATTGTTTGAGCTTTCTTCTTCCCTTAGAAGAGTGAAACTCTTCCACTTTCTAGAGCGTTACCAAAGTCGTGAAGGGTGGAACGTAATTCACTCATTCTTTGTCGAAGATCGACTCCTTGTATATTTTGTTTTACCTTGTAACTCCTTTATTTGGAGGGATAAGCATCACTCACTTTTCTAGTTTTACCAAGCCATAAAGAGTGAACAGTTTCTCATTCACTATTTAGTAAGAGGTGATGGACATGTATAAATCATCTGGAAGTTATATTTGTGCATTTTGTTTATGCTTAATGCTTTATATTTCACTTGCTTATTGAATGATTTAATGCATCTAGCAAAGCTAAGGTACTTTGTACAACCGTGAGTACTTTCTATGACATAAATGACTCTTGACATAGAAAGACCCATTAGTTCTTAGCAAGTACCCTGGCTAGATCTTCATGACTACATTTCAATCTTTACCATTATTTTGCTTCATTTAAAGAATAGAATATTAATGCAATGGTTGGATGCCTGGTAGAAACACTTGCTTGTTTCTAGATGGGTTGAATCTCGACACAGAAAATTATTGTAAACTTCTACAAACACATCAAAATCATGTTCTTAATTATCACAATCCATTTTTACCTGCCGATTAACTTCATGTTGACACAGGGGTTAATTGAGTTCCTAAGCACAAGTATAATAAAACGGATGATTAACAACATGTTCAGATCCTTGAACTAAAGGGTGACTGTTACATTTGATTACTTATTATATTTTGTTTAGAAAAATCCCTTGGAAAGAATCTTATATTATGTCCAGGAAATCCCATAACTTCAAATCTCAGGGTTCCAGTCACTTGGTCTCTGTCACTGTTTACTTTGAAAAACCAACAACAATTCCTTGTGGATTCGACTCCAGACTTAATCGGATTATTACTACTACTTGATAGTCTGCACTTGAGTGTACACATTTCGGATCAAGTCAAAATAGTCCCATAAAATCGATGCCCCAACAATAAAAAAATTCAATGACCAAAATAGGGTTTAGATGCATCATATTTATTTTTGAAATATTCTCCATTCTTTGACATCTATCAAAATTTAGACAAAAGACGTGTGCATTTTTAAAAAAAGTGGGCCATTAAAATCTGCACTACAAAATTTTAGCAGCGATTTTCTTTGAAGAAAAATGTCCTCCGCAAGCTTCGGAATGACAAAACGAGATAACCTGGCTGATTTTATGATTGGGTACACAATGTCTTATCATTTGATCTTTATAGTACTTAAACATATAGGGATCATCTCAAAAGAAATTGTGTACCTCTCTCAACAATTTCTTTCTGTTGGTCTATATATAATGAAAAGGAATAGTACATGAGGCTAAATAACTGGCTATATCAGCATACCATGGTAATTTTGTAACTACAAATAATTGCTCATCTAGAAAAGTTTCTCTGATTGGCATGAATTCTTCTTTTGTATCATAAGTCAGTCTTGACAAATGATCAGCTACCACATTTTTAACTCCCTTCTTGTCTTTGATGATCAGATCAACTTCTTGAAGTAATAGTACCCAACGTAAGAGATGTGGTTTAGCATCCTTCTTGGTTAGCAAGTATTTCAAGGCTACGTGATCAGTAAAAACAACGATTGAAGATCCAACTAAATACGAACAAAATTTATCTAAAGCAAACACAATAACAAGCAATTCTTTTTCTGTGGTAGAATAATTCATTTGTGCGTCATTTAAAGTCGGGTTTGCATTGTAAATCACATATGGTTTCTTCTTTTTTCTTTGGCCTAAGACAACTCCTACTACATAATCACTGGCATCACACATTAGTTCAAAAGGTAAGGATCAGTTAGAAGGTTACATAATTGGTGCAGGAATAAGCATGTTTTTCAGTTTATCAAACGCTAATTGACATGCATTATTCCAATCAAATGGTACACCCTAACATAAGAGATTACACATTGGCCAAGATATTGAACTAAAATTCTTAATGAATCTTTTGTAGAATCCTGCATGATCTAGAAAGGATCTAACATCTTTTACTGTCTTGGGTGGAGGGAGATTGACTACCAAATCAACTTAGACTTATCGACTTCAATTCCCTCTGTAGAAACTACATGACCTAAAACAATATCCTATGCGACCATAAAATGATATTTTTTCCAATTCAACACAAAATTTGTTTCTTCACATCGGGTAAGAACTTTTTCAAGATTTTCCAAACATAATTCAAATGAATCACCATATATAGAAAAATCATCTATGAAGACTTCTAAAAATCACTCCACCATATAACTGAAAATGCTTAACATACAATGTTGAAAAGTAGCTAAAGTGTTTCACAATCCAAAAGACATTCTTTTATAAGCAAAAGTGTCAAAAGAACATGTAAAAGTGATTTTCTCTTGATCATCAATTGCAATTTCAATCTAATTATAGTCGAAATATCCACCTAAGAAACAATAATATGCATAACCGGCTATTCTCTCTAAGACTTGATCTAGGATAGGTAAAGGAAAATGATTTTTTCTGGTGAGTAAATTTAACTTTCGATAGTTAATACACATACGCCAACCACCGGTGACTGTACGCATAGGTTTAGGCCTGACACATTTACTATTGTATAATAGTAACACCAGATTTTTTTGGCATTACCTGTGTGGGGCTAACTCATTTACTATCAAATATAGGATATATAATATCAACATCTAATAGTTTAACCACTTCAGCCTTGACAATTTCTTTCAAATGCGGGTTCACTCTTCTTTGTGGCTGTCAGGATAGTTTAGAATTTTCTTCTAAGTATATGCAATGAGTACATAGAAGATGAATTTTTCCTTTTATATCAGCTATTGACCAACCGATAGCATTTTTATGGTTCTTTAAGACTTTTATCAATTTTTTTATTGGACTTCTGACAATTTTAAAGATATTATCACTAGTTGAGTTCCATCCTCCCCCAAGAAGACATATTTCAAGTCAGTCAGGAGTGGTTTCAATTCTAGCTTAATAACTTCAACACCGGGCTTTACAGACTGGGTTCAGCATGTAGTAATTTTTCAAATTTTGGACTCCATGCTTCAATGACTGACACATCTACAAACTCTTCATTTTGTACAGACTCTAATGCATATGACTCCTTTTTTATACACTCTTTTTCAAACAAGCTCTAAGTTAACAACTCGACACAGTTTACTTCACTCATCACCTCCTCTTCTCTAGGTTGTTTTGCCATGTTAAACACATTCAATTCTAAGGTCATGTTTCCAGATAAAATTTTTATGACTTCATTCATATAATTAATTAATACATTTGATGTAGCAAGGAATGGTCGACTTAAAATCACAGGAATATATGTAGAAGCATTCAGAATTGGCTGAGTATCTAAAACAATGAAATCTACTAGGAAATAGAATTTATCAACTTGAACTAACACATTCTCCACAACTCCTTGTGGGGTTTTTATAGATCGGTCTTCTAATTACAATATGCCATTAGTTGGTTTCAAGTCACCCAACCATAACTGTTTATAGATCGAGTATGGAAGTAAATTGACACTAGCTTCCGATCAAGCAGAGCTTGCTCAATCTAGAAACTTATGATTATGCATGACACTGTAGGACTTCTAGGATCTTGGTACTTAAGAGGGGCCTTATGCTGGATGATAGCACTAACCTGCTCAGTTAAAAATGTTATTTTTTATACATTAATCTTCCTTTTGACTATGCAAAGCTCTTTTAAAAACTTGGCATAAGATGTGACTTGTTTGATTGTATCCAACAGGGATATATTAATCTTTACTTATTTAAAAAATTCTAAGATTTCAGAATGATTGGCTGGAGATTTAGATTTCTTGACTGCTTAAGGAAAAGGTAATGGGATAGGACACGAAAGTTCTTTTTTCTTTGGGGATTCTGATTCCTTTTTAGTTATAGGTTCAAGCTCAACTGGTTCATTTACTAGGATTGACTTAGGTTTTGGCTTAGGAATTAACATGTCTTTAGTGGTTTTGTCTATCACCTTACCACTTCTCAGTGTGGTAATTGCTTGGACCTGACTTGAAGATGGTTCGAAAGACACAACATTAGCCTGATTTTGACTCTGTGGGGGGTTTTGGTTGAGATGAGAATTTTTCCTTCTCTGATGTACTCAAGGACTGGGTCAATTTGGCTAAATGAATCTTGATATCTTCAATACTTTGTGAAGTTTAAGCTTTAAAAGCATTAAATGCATGGGTATGTTGAGTATTGAAACTCATCTAACCTTGAATGAGTTGGTTCATAGTATCTTCTAGACTCTTTTTGTGTGAAGGTTGATATGGATAACATGACTGTTGAGTTTGGGGCTGACCTAATGGTGGACCTTGTGGTTGACTCACAGGTAGTGTATTTTTTTCAACTAAAATTTGGGTGATTCTTCCACCCTGGGTTATAGGTCTCAAAATAAGGATTGGAATAGGGTTTGTTAAAGTTGAAAATGACATTGAACTGTTCCATTATGACCTCTTTAAATGTAGGAATGGTTGGACATTCTCCCGTGAGATGTCTTAAAAATGCACAGATTTCACAAGACTACTCAGCGGTAGACACTACAGGCACTTCCTTCATTTTTTTCATTTCTAAAGCTTCAAGCTTTAGGGACAAAGTAGTCATTCTGGCCCTTATGTCATCATCTTCTTTTAACAGATACTTCCCTCCTTAGGATGTAGATGGCTTGGTATCAACAATATTTGGAGAGGCCGAGTCCCACGTTTGGGAACTCTCAGAAATGGTGCCAAAGAACACGAATGCCTCCTCGCGACTCTTACTCATAAATTCTACTTGGACCATCATTTTAACAAACTGATGCAATGCAGATGGGAGGGTGTCATAGAAAAACCTATGAGAGTCCGACACTCAAATGCATGAAGTGGGTAAGCTTGGAAAAGATCCTTAAATCTCTCCTAACATTGATAAAAAGCTTCCCCTTAATTTACAAAAGAATTCATGATATGACGTCTCAATGTATTAGTGTGATGTATCAGAAAAAACGTTTTAAAAAAATTCAGTTTGCAAAACTTGCCACTCAGAATAGATTGGGCTTTTAAAGAATTTAGTCACTGTTTAGCTTTGTCCTTCAAAGAGAAAGGAAAAAGTTTCAACCGGACCATTTCAGAATTATCTTGCAAAGCACCACTGACTTCTTCAAATTCTTTAGAACGCAAGTATGAGTTTTCAGATTTCAGACCATGAAATTATGGTAACAACTGTATTGTCCTTGCCTTAATGTTGGAATTTAGAGCATTTGTGGAAAAAGAAAAACATGACGGGACACTAATGCTTGCAGGATGCGAATATTCTCTTAATAGTCGGGCATTCTGAACTACCTCTTGTTCTCGTTGATTATTATGGGTCATGCTTAATTCAAATGATGCTTGTGAGGAAGATGGGGAGATGAAAGATTAGACTGATTTACAGACCTTTCTGATGGCTTAACGACATAAACAATGAAAATACAACATACAATAAATATACATATAATACAAACTAAATAACTTTGGTCCCATTTGGTAACGATTCTGTTTTTTTTATTTTGATTTTTAGAGCAAACAAGAAAAAAAACTCGTTTGATAATCGATTTTATTTTATTTTTTCTGCCACCATTTTGTAAACGAAGGGCAATTTTTAAAAATGGAAAAAAGACGCTTTCGAAAAAAAAAACGTTTAACGCACGTTTGTTATTAATGATGTCAAGGATTTGAACCTTATTAGCACCAAAAAAGGCACCCATATAAATAGCAACACCCCTAACCCCTCAAACCCAAACCTCTCATATTCATCGCCCCTTTATGTCTCTCTTTCTTGCTCGTTTGCCTCTCCTCTTCATCGCCAAGGGTCTTCATCGCAAGAGTTGTTCATCGCCAAGCCCCTATCCTCTTCAACGAACACATTATTAGCAATCTGAGATTTGATCTAGAATACATTGGTTAGCAACGAAGACATCTCATCAAGGTAAACCTGAGATCTGATCTAGAATATGGCTATAAGTCTGATCAAATCAAGGTTCTTGTTGCTGAATTTTTTTTCGCTCTCTAATTGTTGATTTGCACCTAACCTGATTTGCTATTTTTTTTGCTCTATATAGCTGCTATTTTTTTTTATAAAGCTTGAATTTTTTTTTCAAATTACCTCTGTATTTGGGTCTAATGGAGTAATAAAAACTTTGCTTTTGTTTTGCTGTATTTGGGTCGATTCATTTATTCCTCCATTGAAGCTGAATTTTTGTATTATATTTATCTACAGTTTCACTTTGGAATCTACCCAAAATTGTATTCATCTGTATAAAATCGACAGTCCATTGTGCATGCCTTTTCTCCATCTCCTTTGCATCAGGTTGTTCAAATCACATTATATTTTGGCAAAATGAGTTACTATTGCCACTGAATGGAGCACTTGTGATTTTTTCCCTCACTACTTGAGGTTTTCTCTTGCATACAGCATGCTACTTTGTCTACTTCTGGCATCGATTATGGTGTCTCCACTGATCGCTCAGCTCTTGTGGTTTCTAGTAGTCACATTAATGGTCATCGAGGTGGTCGTAGAGGTCGTACAGAAGATCGTACGGATGATCGTGGAGGCCATAATGAACCTCGTTCATGTACTCATTGTGGTCGTGGATGGCACACTGTTGACTTTAGTTGGGATTTACATGAAAAACTTTCTAGTGTTGCGAATCAGGCTTCTTATCAAGATGATACATTTGTTGTTGCTTCCATACCTCGGTCAGTTCAACTAGACACTAGATCGATTACTAATATACGAGAGGAATATGCTCAGTTCCTCCCCCAGCAACAGGCTGCCCCATCTCCCTCCACTGCTACTTTTGCTGAGTCAGGTATTGTTTCTACTTTTTTACTGTCCTCCACTCACAGTCCCTGGATCATAGACTCTAGCGCTTCTGATCACATGACTGGTGCGCTTGATATTTTTTTTGCTTATTAGTTTGCTACTTTCACACATAATGTTACTCTTGCTAATGGTACTTATTCTAAAGTTTCAGGTCTCAGGATTACTTACTTGAGTCCTGATGTGTCCCTATCTTTTGTGTTATTTGTTCCTTAGTTTTCTTTTAGTTTACTTCCCATTAATAAGATTACACGTTCTCTCAATTGTTTTGTAACATTTTATCCCTATCATTGTGTCTTTTAGGATCTCAAGACCAAGAGAAAGATTGGTACGGGGCATGAATCTGGTGGACATCTTTCCCTCCAGAATCTGAAGCTTGATTCTCCTACTCAGGCCCTACAGACCTCGCTATCTCATTTTGAATGGCATTGTCGTCTTGGACATCTTTCCCTCCAGAATTTGAAGCATCAAGTTCCCAGTCTTAGTTTTGTGTAGTCTTTGTCTTGTGAAGCTTGTCAACTTAGTAAGCATCACCGTGTGTTATTTTAGTCTAGAGTCAACAATCGTGTGTCTAGTCCATTTGAGTTGATACACTCTGATGTATGGGGTCCAATCAATAATATTTCATCTAATAAATATATTTATTTTGTGTCCTTTGTGAATGACTATTCTCGTGTGACTTGGTTATTTTTTATGAAAGCTTGGTCTGAATTATTTTTTATATTTAAAACCTTTCGTAAGGAAATAAAAACTTAGAATAGTTGTCGTATACGTATTTTACGTTCTGATAATGCTCAGGAATATGAATCTGATCCTTTTTCAACTTATCTTAATAAAATTGACATTATCCATCAGACTTTATATGCTTACACATCTCCATAGAATGATGTTACTGAACGCAAAAACCGTCATTTGTTAGAAGTTATCCGTGCCCTATTATTCCAGATGAATATTTTTCAGTATTTTTGGAGTGATTTTATTCTTACTGCTTGTCACCTTATTAATCGTATGTCATCTTCATTGCTAAATGGACAAAATCCATATTTTTTTCTTTTTTCCTCGTAAGACCTTATTTTTCTTAACTCCTAAGGTTTTTGGATGTGTTTGTTATGTTCACAATTTGGGTCCTGAGTTTGATAAACTTGACCATCGCGCTACTAAATGTGTATTTCTTGGTTATTCTCGCACACAGAAGGGGTATCGTTGCTATAGTCCTTCTCTGAAATTAAACTTTACTAGTGTCGATGTCACATTTGAGGAATCTGTTTCATATTTTTTAGCAACTTCTCAGCCGTTGGATATGAACTTTGGGTCATCTCTTTTACCACCATCCCTTCCATCATCTTCAGGTATCCCGCTACTCACTGTGGTACCATCTACTTTACCTCTTCATGTGTACTGTCATCGTCATCGACCATCGACTGAGGTACCCGTACTATCTTTCTCGCCATCTTCTAATCATAATCCATCAGGTAATTTAGACTCTTTACCTATTACTCTTCGAAAAAGGTACTCGTTCGTGTGTTACTAATCAACTCATTGCTCATTTTGTTTCATATGATGTCTTGTCTCCTATCTTCTCTTGTTTTACCTCTCAATTATCTGTTATATCCATTCTTAAGTATTTACAAGATGCATTATCTGATTCGGGTTGAAGGAAAGCTATGGAGGATAAGATGGATGTCTTACATCATAATAGGACGTGTGATCTTGTTCTTTTACCCTTGGTAAACGAACTGTTAGTTGTCGTTAGGTGTACACTGATAAATTTCATCCGGATAATTCTGTAGAGCATCTCAAAGCCAAGCTTGTTGCAAAGGGATTTACTCATACCTATAGTGTTGATTATGAGGAGACTTTCTCCCCTGTTGCAAAAATTTCTTCTGTTCGTATCTTGATTTTTTTGGCTGCTAATCTTGATTGGCCCTTATTTCAGTTAGATGTCAAAAATGTCTTCCTACACGGTGACTTGGTTGAAGAGGTATACATGGAGCAGCCACCTGAGTTTACTGCTCAGGGGGAGTATGGTAAAAGTGTATTTCGGTTAAAGAAATCTTTCTATAGTTTGAAACAATCACCAAGGGTATGATTTAGTAAGTTTTCAGATACAATTTTAGAGTTTGGTCTGCTTCGATGCCAGACAAGCCATTCTGTGTTTCACAGACAAACGGATGCTAGATATATCCTATTGGTGGTCTATGTAGATGATATTGTAATTATTAGAAATAATTCTGAAGAGATTGTCAAGTTAAAAATCTTCTTACAAGATCGATTTTATACTAAGGATTTGGAAAAACTCAAGTTTTTTTTGGGAATTGAAGTGACTCGATCTAAATAAGGTATTTTTTTATCAGAGAGAAAATATGTACATGATATGCTAGAGGAAGCAGGTTTTTTGGGTGATAGGCCGATTGATGTTCCTATGGATCCGAATCAAAAACTATTGATGGATGATGGTGCATTATTTGAGAATCTGGGTCGGTGTCACAGATTGGTTGAAAAACTCAATTACCTCACTATTACTCGACCGGATATTTCTTATGCAGTTAGTATCGTAAGTCAGCTCATGGTGGTTGGCGACGATGGGTGGTTGTGGGTGGTGGATGGTGGTGGCGATGGATGGTGGTGATCTAGTTTTTCACCATTTTTTTTTATGGTGGGTGATGATGGTTAGCGACGAAGGTGGGTGGTTATGGTTTTATGGTGATGATGGGTGGTGGTGGCGGTGGTTTATGGTGATGGTGGGTGACAGTGGTAACGGGTGGTAGGTGTTAGTGGGTGGTCACAATGGGTGGTTATGGTGGTGGCGGGTGGTGGCAATGGGTAGTGCTTATCGACGATAGTGGATTGTGGTGGTTGGTGAGTGACGGTGGGCGATGGGTGGTGGTTGGTGGACAACAATGGGTGTAATTGTGGTTTATGACAATGGGTGGTGGTGATGGTGGCGGCGATGAGGGAGGTGGTTTGCGGCGAGATGGTGGTGGCAGCGTTAGAATGATGATGGTAGTTGTAATAAATATAAAAAATGGATAATGATGTAAACTTTTAAATAGGGTTAATCGCAAATTATATCCCAAAAGATCTCTCAAATCACAATTTGCACTCTCATAAATAAAAAATCTCAATTTACACCCTCAATTGAAGTTAACATCAATTTGCAGTCTAAAACTAAGTGGGTAAATTACACCTAAACTCTCTCAAGTTTGTCACTTAATTACTAGACCTTCTTATATTTAGAATATTACACTTAAACCACTTAATGATCGTGCGCGTGTAACATATAACCCTCTGTCGTCAATATTCGTCAATGTAACCATTAAAAAAATGATGTTATCCTAATACACAAATTATAATTTCCAAACTACCCTTTATTTTGTGGGCCCGTTGTACTTTAAAGTAGGGGTGTCAGCTTTGACCCACTGATACGAACCTGACACTAACCCAACATGAACGATTATAAAATTGTCGTGATTAGTGCCAACACCAATTTTTCCAGGGGCAAGTACCTCATTTCTGCATCCAGTAGAGCTTTACTTACATAGTATACTAGCCTTTGTTCCCGCTCATGTTCATGGACCAACACGTCACTGACAGCGAACTCTGACACGGCTAAATAAAAATACAACATTTTCCCTCGGATGAGTACGGAGAGGGTAGGAAGGACCCCGAGATACTCCTTGATCCCCCTAAGTGCTTCCTCGTATTCCTAATTCCAAGTATTCTTCTCGGACCCCTTGATAGCTTCAAAGAAGGCTTTGCACTTGTCGGATGAACAGGAGATGAATCGGTTTAGTGCAACCAGCATCCCTGTGAGTTTTTGAACTTTTCGAACTGTCTGGGGACTTTACACATCCATGATGGCTCGTATATGTTCAGGATTTGCCTCCACTCCCCGTTGACTCACCAAGTATCAGAGGAACTTTTCGTAACCAACTCCGAAGACACACTTAGATGCATTCAGTTTCAACACGTACTCCCGAAGGGTCGAGAAGGTGTCTTCCAAGTCTTTAAGGTGATCATCTTCTCTTCTACTCTTGACCAGCATGTCATTTATATATACTTCCATGGTGTCCCCTATCTGATGCTTGAACATCCGATTCATGAGCCTTTGATATGTGGCCTCTACGTTCTTCAGGCCAAAAGGCATGATAGTGTAGCAATAAACCCCTCTAGGAGTTATGAAGACAGTCTTCTCTTGGTTAGACAAATGGAGGGGAATGGTAGCCAGCCCTGGAATCCATGAAAAACATGTGCCGATGTCCGGCTGTGGCATCCACCAATTGATCTACTTTAGGTAGGGGGAAGTCATCCTTAGGACAAGTCTTGTTCAAATTAGTGAAATCCATGCAAACGCGCCACTTTTCACCCTTCTTTTTTGCACAAATCGTGTTGGAAAACCATTCTGGGAATTGGACTTCTCGGATGGTATTGGCCTCCTGGAGCTTTTCTACCCCCTCATTTACCGTTTGGGTGTGATGTGGCGCCATACGCTGAGGTTTCTGTTTCACAGGCTTGTGGGTGGGATCGACATGAAGCTTGTGAGTGATCACGTCGGAGCTTATCCCTTTTAGTTCTATGGCCTCCCACGTAAATACATTTATATTTCTTCTCAAGAAATTCATCATCTGTTCTTGCTCGGCTAGGGGCATGGCAGATCCAACCAGGAAGTATTTTTCCTCGTCTTCCTCCATCAGGAGTACCTTCTGTAGATCCTTCACCGAGTAATCTTCGAGATCAATCCGCGGCTCATCTACTTCGAGCTACCCAAACTGTAATTGCTATTTATCTAAGACCTCATCCAGGGCTCGTTCTTTCTCCTGGGAGGCAACTCTTGCTCTTACCGCCGAATAGAAACATTTTTTGGCGGACTACTGATCACCCGGATCTCTTTCACTCCCTCTAGGGTGGGGAACTTCAACTTTCGATGGTAAGGAGAATGTACAGCCCCTAGTGCATTCAACCAGGATCGTCCCATGATGACGTTGTAACGTGAGTCAGAGTCGATCACCACAAATTTTGTGTTGAGCATAATGGGCCCGGTGATAATTGGCAACGTGATCTTGCCCAAGGGCAAGGCAAACTAGCCGTTAAACCCCAACAAGGGGTGTACGGACTCTGGTGAGATCCTTAGAGCCAAACCCCATACGTTTCAAGACATCAAAATCCATTACCTCGGATGAACTCCCGGAGTCCACCAGGACCCTTTTGAAGTCAAAGTAGCCAATCTTCAGAGTCAAGATCAAAGCATCTTCGTGAGGGAGGATCACACTTGTTAGGTTGGCATTGGAGAAAGTTATGTCTTCCTTACTAACTCGGGGCCTCTTGTCTGGTTGGTCTTCGTCCCCCTCGTCCACATTTCTTGTAAAAACTACCCTCTTAAGATCGGATCTGAGAGTTTTGGACGTTGGGCGCTCCAGCGGGCAGAAGTGGATGACATCAATTACATTGTCCTGAACGACAGTTTTGTCAGCATCATGGGCCTCCACCAGGGCTGCTTCTTGTGTACCCTTTTAAGTGTCCGTCTTGCACCAGTTTCTCCAGGAAAGACTTGTAGAGCCTGCAATCTTCGGTGAGGTGCCCGAAGTTCTGGGATATGAACACTTTACCTTCTGATTTTGGGTGGATGGATCACCCTGCATCTTTGGGGGCCACTTGAAGAAGGGTTCCTTCTTGATCTTGTGGAACAACTTGAAAAAGGGCTCCTTAAACACAGTATGGACCCCCTTGAAGGAATTCCCTGACGGAGGTATTAACCCTCTCTGGGGAGGGGTTCCCTCATTTTCCTTCTCTTTCTTCTTAGGGTTTGTAGCCTTCCCTTTGCCCCCCACCATTTTGTCCTCTATCTGGGAATATTTATTGATTCTGGACATCAATTCTCCCATGTCTGCTGGAGTCTTCTTAGTCAAGAACCGATAAAGATCAATATCCTGTCATAGACCAAGTCTGAAGGAGACAGCTGTCATAACTTCAGAACATCCTTCCACCTCATTTACCTCCTCCCAGTAGTGAGTGGCATACTAGCGGAGGGTTTCCCCTCCTTCCGTTTCAAGGTGAGTAGGG
This sequence comes from Ilex asprella, assembly GCA_023539305.1. Taxonomy (NCBI): domain Eukaryota; kingdom Viridiplantae; phylum Streptophyta; class Magnoliopsida; order Aquifoliales; family Aquifoliaceae; genus Ilex; species Ilex asprella. Next base: position 14,070,858 of record CM042195.1, read on the forward strand.
ATCCAACATCCTTGGGTCGCCTACTCCCTGTGATATACAGGGTAGAGAACTGTCTGGTTAGCTCCTTCCAAGACCCTAGGTTGTTGGGTGGAAGAGTTTCAAAACACTTCATGGCAGAGTCTATTAGGCTCATCGAGAACACCCGGCATAACAGTCGATGGTTAGAATGGTACAGGGACATCATTTGCTTATACTGACTGAGATAGGCCTCTGGGTCAAATCACCCATCATAAACCTTGAACCTTGGTACCACAAAATTCTTTGGTACCTCTATCCCCACGATATCTCTGGTGAAGGGCGACTGGATGGCCTTGTCATCTGTGTCCTCCTTCTGTACGGCCTTATACTTTCTTGTGGAATCCAGGCGTTCCCTGAGGTTCTCTTTATGCCTGGGGACGTTACGTCTTCTCAACGTCAGCCAACATGGTCCCTTGCCTTAGGGTGTCGGACGGAGAGGGTTAACCCTTCCTCGGACTCCTTCACGCCCCCTCGCCCAGACAATCCGCGACGGAGATCGTTCCAAGCCAACGGCGTTACCCACTTGGCTGGAACCTCCGAGGGGTGCTTATCAGCCCTCGGGCGTTTAGGAGCCTTAGAAGTACCTGCTCTACTACTCAGGCGATTTCTCAGATCCTCAGGCTCTATTTTTCGGACGGTAGGTACCTGGGACCGCGGCAGGCCCTGGAATTCGCCTCGGAGGATGCAAACTCATCCAGTCAGTTCAGGACATTGACGTTGTCCTTTTTCAACTATCGTAACCGATCTCCGAATTTTTCCTCAATCAACTCAACTATTTGACGAGCTAATGGGGCAGATCTTCCTGATTCAAAACCCATACTAGTTTCGCGGGTTTGCTCTCTTGAATGCACGAAAAGTTCCCTGTTGACACTTTCGACGTGATCATTCATTCTCGACAAAGAGGGAGCCGGTAAATCGACGTTCCTCTGTTAAGGACCCTTTCCTTTTTAATGAGTATTCACCATAGTCACTGTTCTTCAGGAAATTTGTTGTTTTCCACCGACGGCACCAGTTGTGCGCCGTATTTTTTGCACAATAGATGAAAGGATAGATCTCTCCCTTGGTGAACTCGCCGTTGACCGAAAAATCGATGGTCCGAGAACACAAGAATAACAAAAAATGGCCAAGGGGACCTAAGGAATAGTGATGAATTGTCCAAGAGGCTGCTCAATCGATTTTGGCTAGTAGCGGATGGATCCTGGAATGCAAAAAAACAAGTTAGAAGGGCGTATCCCCACCGACAATCAAGTCAGTTCTTTGAGATAGAGTAAGAAGAAGACACTGTTTTTGCTCTTGAGGGGTGATTTTGCATAACTTTGCATTGTGTTTTTTGGAACTATTTATACCTTCAAAGACTCATCATGACTGACGGTCTAGGCAATAGGTAGTACCCAAACAAGGGGTAGTGTGCCCCCTATTGCTGCATGAGGGAACCCCCATTATTAAATGCTCGCCCCCCGAGCATTTAATGCTCTTTCTTCAAGGCTATCAAAGTCATTGTGAATGTCCCATCAACCAGGGGTTCATTAAATGCTTGATTAGAATAAATGCACATCTGCAGGGATACTTTTGTCTTTTCATTTCTCATCCTGTACTTCATGCCACGTGTTCCACTCCCCTTGGTAGAGTGTACTATTCGGTCTACCAGCCTGGCTTTGTGGAGAAGGGCGCCCTAATGATTTCTTAGTATGATTTAGTTCTGACCTTTAGTCTAGGTCTGAGACTGTCAGCTGTAAATCAACAGCCTCCCCAGAAGCCAAGGACACGTGGCAAGGGATGAGTGCCAAGAGAGCCTTTAGTGCCGAGCATGCATGGATGTCCCGGAGTGGATTTGCCCTCGGAGCCGAGGACATTCTGAGGGTACCTCGGCGCCGAGCACCTTGGAGAGGAGATGAACTCTTTGAAATTGTGCTTTTCATTAGAACAAGGTTGTATCCTCGGTGCTGAGGACACGTGTTGATGATCTGTCTCTGTCTCATAAAAGTCCCATCAACGTACATTACATATTTAACAAAAAGTTATTTTATTTTGCCCCTGAACTATATAAGGTTATTCACTTTGCCCGACACGTCGACAATTTTTGTCCAAAAAGATAGTAGGCATTTGCAACTGGAGTAATTTAAAATAATTTGAATAGTTTAGGGGCAATGTCACAAATTCAATAGTCAAGGGGCAAGGTGAAAGCAAGTCTATAGTTTAAGGAGTTAAAGTGTAATTTACCCTTTTTAAAATTCAAAGGCATGTAAAAAAACTTAATGAAGGCAAGTTCTTCTCAGAGGGCGGAAGCTCAGTCTTTAGAATGGATTTTCACTCCATGAATTTCTAAAATTTTACAGAATTGTTGACGCCGTTTATGTTGGAGGATAATTTGGAGGAATTTGAGATGAGCCAATCTGTTTGGTCTTTCTCCATTAAAATTTATTTTTAGACGACATTCCGTTCCATTAAATCACAGCTTTCTGGAGTGATTTTGGAATACTGGAGAATGAATTTTTGAAGGATACCAACTCCTATCCTAGTGGCAGCAGGCACATGTAATTTAAGATTTTTTTTCCCGAAAAATACGTAATTATATTTATGTATATTTATTGTTACCTAAAATATTTATATTACATAACTGATGTTTGTTTTGTGTGTTGCACAATGCCATCAAACGGTGGTTATTATTTGTATTAATAGTTGACTCATATTGATTATCTATTTTTTTGAGTTATACAGTATCTTTAGGCATAGACAATTATTCTTCGAGTTTTTTTTTTGATAGTGCCTTTATTGCTATTATGTTTGCATTAAAAGCAAGTTATTAGAATCTATAGATTGCATGAGAAATACTATGTAACCTAATTTGCATCTCAAATAAAGGAGAACCATTCAATTAATGTGTCTCATTTAAAAGAGTTGATACGTCTCATTTACATAGCATTGCTGATGAGTAATGTTACATATCCCAAATTTGTATCCCAAAAGTGCATCCCAAATCAATGGGAACCGTTGGATGAGTGGGTCCCAATGAAAAAAGTTGGTAGGACCCACTCATCCAACGGTTCCCATTGATTTGGGATGCACTTTTGG
>CM042195.1:14079758-14125946 GCA_023539305.1 Ilex asprella
GTTTACTCTCAAAATCAAAATAAAACTGAAAAACGAAAAACAAAAACATTACCCAACGGGGCCTAAAAAAGACGTTTTTAATTTTCGTTTTTTGTTTTTGAAAAACAAAAAATAGAAACGTTACTAAACAAGACTATAATGATTCCATAAAGAAACTTCATTTTTTTTATAATAATAATTCGTAATGAAAGAATAAATTTCACAAGAGAGTAAAATCATACTCCATCTATTTGATATCAAGAAAATTTTGAGAACAATTACATCGAGTGAGAAGCACTAACATTGCAGTTTGTTACAGGGAGAGTTGAAATGGTATCATGCTCCTGACCAACCAACAAATTCACTAAACTTCTATAACTTTTAATGGGTCACAATGCAATCAATTTTTGTTAGTCTTGGGACCATATCCAGCGGCAGTAAGCCCTACCGATTGAGAACGCCATTCTTCTTCAGAACACTTTTCCACTTCATTGGATTTGCTAATTGAGGTAACTGTGTTAATCGTCCGATTCTAGAGTTGGACTCTTTGAGCAGATCTCTTTTTCATGAAGTTCCAATAACATTTTTTCAGGATTACATAGCCCTGCAAGGTGAGAGTATTGTTATAACGTCATGTTTTTGTATTCTAAGGACAGGGGTAAGGCTGGTTATAACTACATAGGATACCATGATATTCCCAGGCAAACAGCTGATCTTGCCTTGGAAGATAAAAGAAGAAGCAGAAGTAAGCTGGATAAGCAAATATAACAGTGGACATCTCATAAAGGTGTTCACAATTAGTAATGTTTCAACAGTGTTTGAAGTACATAATGCCACTGGAAATGGCTCCACTTCTATGGATGGCCAACTTCTGTAAAATTTTGAAATGGTCTGTTGATTTCATATTGCTCACTGTATGTTTTTGTAGTATGATCTTTATTCAGAAAACAGTCCATATAAGTTATGGACAAATAACTCTTGTATTTTCTAGATGAGATCCAGTTACACTTTCAAATCTGGAGCTACTATATGGGTGGACCTGTATTTTAGTACTATTAGAAGAGAGTCAAGAGACTAACCTGAACACTTGGGAATATCCCACACAGCAATAGATGTTGGAGTACATTCTGGTTGACATAGTTGCTGATTGTCCTCGTGGTTGACATTCATTGCAAGCATCCATACACCAATTGTAACGTCCTCATTGCTGAACATCCGGAAACTGAAAATTCAAACAAATCAGAACACATTCAATGAAAGGTATGAACTTCAAATGAAGAATCAGATGAGAATGTCAATACTATCTACATCCAGATGATGTTACACAAGGAGCTGCCATGTAAGGGAAAAGAAAGAAGGAACATTCCATCACGCATACTCTCAAACTGCCATTTCATGATTTATGATCTCAATTCTACGTTCTAACAAATGCCAATTATGGAAAAGTATACAACGAACAAATACAAGCATGCCCACACCTATGAAGCACGAATACTCTGTTAAGGTCGTTGTATTCGTATTGGTGACCGTATCAGATACGATCCGATATCGAATATTCGAAAATACGTATCGGATATATACTAAACGTATCCAATAATAAATAAAATATGTGGATATTTCGCGAATACTTCTATATGTAAAAAAATATGTATAATTTGTAGTTTTAATATTTACACCTTTTGATTTCACATACAATGCAATACATCAGTAAAAATTCAAACGACTTTGAAGACACGCGGGTGTTTTTCAAGTATAATCACAAGCCACGTATCCAAAGAGTATAAATGAGTTGATTCCACTACAATCTTAGCAACAAATATTTCTAAGCAAACAATTTAGTCAAATTTTAGTTCTTATTCCTTTAATTAATCACATACACTTGTTAATGTTTATTATTATTAAAGAATATATAAAAATTATAGCTATCAAGTCATTATATAATAGTAAAATATAAACATATTTTGGTCGTATCCATATATTATATTTTTGAGTTTTACTATATCGTTATATTAGTATCGTATCATACCCGTATCATGTATACGTGATTCCTAGGCCCACACAAACACACACTAGCTATTTATAAGGACGAGGGCCACCCCAACTCTCTTTCTCGTCTTAAGACAGGACTAGACCTCAGAATGTGTCTGGCTAGATATTAGTTAGGATTGAGAACACTTTCTCTAGTTGGCAATAAGGATATCCCTTTTGGTCCAAATCACACTCAAGATGCAATCAGCATACCTTCAAAGGTCCCAAGATTTGCACAACTTCATATGGTTCCTAAGTGTTCCGTTTATGTTGTCCATTTCTATAAGATTGTAAGGCGAAGATAGAAATCTCATATATGACAAAACAGTACATGATTCATACAGATGACATGCTCTACTGATTATTCAAGGATTGCTTAAAAGAAGCCAATGGGTGATGCCTTGATCATAGTTGACAGATGCTGACCATGAACAGTGAGTGATCACTGTTGCACATTAATAAATACAACCTAACATGTATGAAACAATTTGAAGCATAAAGCAATTCATAAACTAATTCTATGCTGGCCAGCAAGCAAAGGAGTAGCACCCAGCCATCAATTAATCTTAGTCGGAGATTATGTGGCAAAACACTGGTCGAGGCATGTTCGATCAGCCCTGGGTGTGGACTAGAATAAGAACCATCTTAGCTTGCCCTCAACACTATCCATCAATCAAATCACTGTCTTTGGACATCCAGAGCTGACATCAGGATGCAAAGCATTACACCCACAGGTATATACCCTTCTCTTAGGATACGATCCCATGGGCTCTACCTCTGAACTAGACAATGATTAAGGATTAGATCCCATATGTTGCCATAGAAAATGAACGTTTTTGTCATGTAAGTTGTCAATTACATAGACAGACACCCAGACAAGTGGTGTACAAGACAGAAATTGGTGAAGGCTGAGCCCCCTCATCTAAACGACTAACCAGAAATAGGGCCCTGCAGCACCATTGGGGCTGATACATGGTTTAAGGATGAAAATCTGAAAGAAGGAAAATTGGGGGCATTTGCCAGAGCAACATACCCAAGCCTGATGAAAACATTATAGATAGAGACCAGCAACTGCAAGCTTCCAACAATGTTCCTTTGTTTTTCAGGCCAACCAAAAACAATATTGAAGATAAACCCAAAACAGTATTGTAACAAGTTTCATTTAAAAGTCAGTGCTATACTAAGAGATTCATAAAAGAAATGAAATAAAAGTTAACTATACCAGTGATATTAAAATATGGAGAAGTTTCAAATGGAGGTGTGCAACAGGAAAATAAATCTTGCCTGTTGTTTCTTAAAGCAACCAAGCTTGCAACTACATCAGCAGAAAGAGCATAAATTGGACCATAAGCATGTAGAAAGTACTCCTTCCCAAGTAAATATGATAGTGGCTCATACCTGCAAGAAGTGAACTGATCTGATCACCTACTAGTAAAATTAACAATATCAAAAATAAAATGGGACCTAATCTCGGGTTGCCATTAGCACCATCCACTCAGAACTAATGTATTTCTGCAGGGGATAAAAACTTAATAAACAGGGAAATAGCTACATGCACACTCAATATTGCATTACCTCCCTCAGGATGTTCATAATCAAAACACACTCCATATTGCTTTCGTAAAGCTATTCTATTAGCTCCATCAACCTGTTGCACTAAAGACCATAATGATCCCTTCCACGACTCTGCGTATCTATCAAACTCTTTGACCCACAAATTATGCCAAATCCCAAGATAAATCCAGAACTGTCCACTTTTTGAACAACTAGATACAATCTAACTGTAGATATGTCACTACCTTAACCTTCTGGCCTTGTTAGCGTTATGATTATCATAATGCCAAAGGTATCATAAGAGAATGAAGATGGTTTCAATACATGTACACAAAAATACACACTTTCAACCAAAAAAAAACTAGTTTAGTCTCAGTTGGGGTGACCATGGACCAGGCTGAGTCAGGCTAGGTTAGGACAGCAGGCAAGTGAACCTGGGTGGATTATCCATCCCAATACTAGGCTTTGAACCATCCTCTTCCTAGGCCAAGCCCAACCCTTGGCCTACTGTTTTTGCTATTTTTATTTTCAGATTTAAATCTTAAAATTTTCATACTTACAAATTAAAGAACTTTATTTTTATATTTATATAAATATTTTGGGCGAGCATATGCAATGACATCTTCCGCAGAACTGTGTCGGGCCAAATATTTTGTTCCAAACTCTACCCAAAAATGGCCGGAAAAATTGGCCAACCCGTTATTTTTCCAGACAGCCACCGCTAGTCCCCCTCCAGAATGCTGGGAAGGGTGTATGACTAAATCCAAACAAAACTTCTTGCATCATGCAGATTTCCTTCTATTCATACTTGCAATCTTATGGGCTAATTCTATTAGCTCGAACTTTTAGCAAGTGTGATAATAGGCCCTTACATTTCTCCTGAGAATCCATCATATTCTATACAAATCTCTATTCAAATTGTCCTGGAGCTTCTTTCGTCGATCAAAGAAAACAGCAGGAGTAATTGCAGCAGCAGACACATATCATTACTACAGATTGAGGTTCTCACAACTATGGTTATGATTGCTTGCTGTTGACACGCGAATGTATAACACCCAAAAATATGAGAAAGTCCTTATCTCTTCACAAATTAATTTTTTTCCTTTTTGCAGGCAATCCAAAAGGCATTTTATTTTATAGAATTCTGATATACACAAATATCTAGTTGAGAAGTAACTTAAAAAGGAAAATATTTAATATCAGGTAAAGGGGGATTATGCCATTATTTGATCACTTCATATTTTTTATGCAGGTAAGGTTTAGATGATCATGACATAATAGCCAAAATAAATGTAAACATCACCTAGGTAAACATTATAGGAACTACCATTTGAGCTTTGGGTCAGTGAACACTGGACCCTTTTTCATGCATCCGAGGTACGTTTGAGAGTCAGAACGCTCTTTGGCCAAAAGCAGTGAAAGGCGATCTAGCAAAGCAGGGTAGTAAGGTAGTTGCATAAAAAATATCAAGAATAAAGCAAGTGAAAATGCACAGCATAATCTTCCCCAAACTACTCACCTGGCCTCAGATATATGTCATCATCCGCTTTAACATAGAACTCTGAGTCGAAAATTGCATAGGCAGCTTTGAAGTAAGCTAAACTGTAATAGAGAAAGAATTTATTCTGAATAGCAGTCTATAGGTACTGATGTCTTATACATAAATACTGTCATCACTAACGTTTTGTATGGGAGCTTACTATACTCCTCCTCAATATCTAATAGCATGAAGTCGTCATATTCAGCTACCTCCTTTCTGAGCTCTGTCATCTTTGATTTATCACTAGTTCTACCAATTACAAATCTGATGACCAAGCCAGTGGCTTCTTCCAACCTGCGAATCCATAACAAGACAGTGGTTAGGAAAATTGTACTAGCATCGACAAGGTACAAACTAGCGACAAACTACTACAGGGTAAACCATTGCACTTATTCTACCATGTGAAAATTCCTCGACCAACACTAAGAGCAACTGCACTGTCAGTCTTATTAAACCACTTGCAAGGACAATTCTACCATCCATCTTCACTTTCATTTTCCTCTCCTTTGGAACTGGAGCAGAGCAGTGTTTTTAAAAGCGCGCCTAGGCGCTCGCCTAGGCGAGAAGCGAGGCGAAGCGAAGCCTTCTCGCCTGGAGGACCCCAGGCGAAGCGAACGTGGGCGAAGCGAGCCAAAAGCGAAAAAAGCGATCGCCTGGCGCTTAAAGCGTTCGCTTCTTTAATTCAAGGCAAAATTGTTTAATTTTGGAGCTGGACCGTTTGATTTGGCAATTGGAAAAAAAATTATCAGATCTGGATAACACCGAATTATTCCCTTATTCAATAAATACAACCCAAACCCCGGATTACCTCTCTTGCTCACGATCGGTGACTTGCACAGTGGTCTGAACTCAGTCGATTGACGGAGGCGATCGACAAACTCGAGCGACACACGATCGACAAACTCGAGCGACACACGATCGTGACTGAACAGCAACCATCGACAGTCGATCGTGACTGCACAGCAACCGGCGACAGTCGATCGTGACTGCACAGCAACCGGCGATCATGACTGCACAGCAACCATCGGCAAACTCGATCGCCTCTGTCGATCGACTGCACAGCAACCATCGACTGCACAGTGCAACCAACCATCAACCATCGACTACAACCATCTACAGAGACGACGATCGCTGGACTCCTCAGTGCTACGATCGACTGGTCTGGGTAAGTCTTCCTCTTCTCTCCTTTATTTTTTTTTTCTGCCATGATCGACGATCGCTGGACTTGGACTCACAGTTCTGTTCGACCGACAGAACATTATGCTCTGTTTCTCTTTTTTTTTTTCTGTTTTGTTGTTTCTTTTTTTTCTGTTTGGTTTTTTGATTATATTTGATTGCTGACTGAACATTATTTGATTAAAGTTGATTTTTACATTTTTACTGACTGAACATTATGTCGCTGGACTCACTGTTCTGCTTCTTGTATATTTGATTAATATCTTAATTTGCTTCCTATTTTTTTGATTGTGTTGTTTCTTTAAAAATAAATTCAGTAAATTTACAAGTCTAAATATAAATTTAAAAATAGTTTCGATCGTTTTTGTAAATAATTTTCAAGGATGATTTTCATAAATAATTTTGATCGTTTCTTTCATAAATAAAAATAGGCTGTAAATTTACAAAAATAGATTCAGTACATGGCATGATGGTTTTACTAATTTCCTGTACTATTTTGTTCCTTTGATTGTAGTGTGATAGTGTCATTGACTCAGTCATAAACAAATAAATGGCATCATCGTCCGAAGGGAACAAAAAAGATCCGGCATGGAAATATGCACACTTGGTAAATCCTCAAAACCCAAACAAGTTCAAATGCAATTTTTGTGGAAAAGAGTCAAATGGAGGTGTCTATCGGGTCAAGCAACACCTTGCGGGGAACTCTACGAGTGTTATTACTTGTCCAAAATGCCCTGCTCATGTTAGGGAGGAGATTAAAGAATACATGGCTAAAAAAAAGGAAGAGAAGAATCTAATGAACATGGTTCCCGACTTTGATGAGATGCCTAATGACTTGGAGGAGGATGAAGATGATATTGTAGAGATTGTTGCGCATCGTAAAAAATCCATGACTAGTTCTAGTCAAGGTTCTACACAAGCCACATCCAAACCAAAAAAGCCAAGACAAAAAGGGCCTATGGATGTATACTTCACCCCTGATCCAAATGTTGTGGTGCAAAATCGAAAGACCAAGGGGAGACAAACGAATATTGATGCCAACGATCCTTTTAGAAAGGAAATGAGAGAAAGAGCCATCACATCATTTGCCCGATGGATGTATGACACGGGTATTCCTTTTAATGTTGTGAACTATGAAAGTTTTGCAGCAATGTTTGAAGCTATAGGGCAGTATGGTCCTGGTTTGAAACCCCCTTCTTACCATGAGATTCGGGTCCCATTGCTCAACAAAGAAGTAGGGCATATCAAGGCATTGATGAAAGATCACCAAGAGGATTGGACAAAATATGGTTGTTCTATAATGGCCGATGGATGGACCGACAAGAGAGGGAGAACTTTGATTAATTTCTTAGTGAATTGTCCAAAAGGGACCATGTTCTTTGAATCCGTTGATGCTTCTGCATACTCAAAGGATGGACAAAAAATGTATGAATTGCTTGATAATTTTGTGGAGCGTATTGGTGAAGCTAATGTGGTCCAAATTGTCACAGACAGTGCGGCAGCAAATGTGTTAGCAGGTATGATTTTCTTAAAAAAAAAAGATAACTACTTGTTATATTGAATTTTTTTATGCACACTAGTTGATAAAAAAAAAATTATTTAATAGGAAAGTTTTTGGAGGCAAAACGACCCAATCTATATTGGACGCCATGTGCTGCCCACTGCTTGGACTTGATGTTGGAAGATATCTTCAAGTTGCCAAACTTCAAGAGGACATTTGAGAGAGGAATAACATTGCACGGTTATATTTATAACCGTCCAACTTTGTTAAATATGATGAGGCGATTTACCCAGTCAAAAGAGTTGATTAAGCCAGCAAAAACTAGATTTGCTACGGCTTTTCTTACTCTAACAAGGATCAACCAACAAAAAGGCAACTTGAGAAAAATGTTCACTTCAGAGGAATGGACTACAAGCAAATGGGCAAAAGAACAACAAGGCAAAAGGACAGCACAAATAATTTTAATGCCTTCATTTTGGAGTAATGTTGTCTACTCTCTTAAGCTTACAGGCCCTCTTGTTCGTGTGCTTCGATTGGTTGATGGTGAGAAAAAGCCTCCCATGGGGTACATTTATGAAGCGATGGACCGAGCTAAAGAAGCGATTGCTAATTCTTTTAATGGCAATGAAGAGAAGTACAAGCACATCTTTGAAATCATTGACCGAAGGTGGGAAGTTCAATTGCATCGACCTTTGCATGCAGCTGGGTATTTTTTGAACCCAGAGTTTTTCTATTCCAATCCAGATGTTGAGAAAGATCAAGAAGTCATGAATGGGTTATATAAATGTTTAGAAAAGTTGGTCCCAGATCTTGCGATACAAGATAAAATTGGTCAAGAGTTGAGTATTTACATGAAAGGTGAAAACCTCTTTAAGTTGCCCATGGCGGTTAGACAAAGAACAACAAGGGCACCAGGTAATCTATGGTATCCCACAAACTTATTTCATTAGCATTGCTTAAAGATGTTAGTTAATTAATTGTTATTCATTATTCACAGCTGATTGGTGGAGTGCATACGGGTCTGCAACTCCAAATTTGCAAAGCTTTGCTAAAAAAGTTTTAAGCCTTACTTGTAGTGCATCCGGTTGTGAGCGAAATTGGAGTGTGTTTGAGCATGTGAGTATCATCCTCAAACCTCTTCAATTATATTTTTTTTAATCACATTATAAATTTTAATGTGTTGTTAATAAATTATTGCAGATACACACAAAAAAAAGAAATCGACTATGATTTGGTGTTTGTTAAGTATAATAGAGCTTTGAGACGTCGATATGATTCCCGTGACACAATTGATCCAATATCTTTGAAGGATATTGATGATAGCAATGAGTGGTTGATTGGGAGAGTGGATGCAGAAACAGATGATGATAATGAACTTGTGTTTGATGATGATACTTTAACTTGGGGTGAAGTTGCTCGAGCATCTGGAGTTCAAGAAAGTAGCCAACGGACTAGATCAACACCATCTACTAGGGTAACACCAAGGTTTACAAGATCGACCACTGGACTCATAGATGAAGAAGACATAATTTCAGATGAGGCAGAGGAGGAGGATACAGAGGGATATGAATCTAAGGATAATGAAGAAGATGGTTTCTTTAGTGACGAGGATTGATTTCAAAGTCCTTGAGTTGGTTTTTTTAGTTGCTTGAATTGTGTGTCTTTATGTTTTTAAATATTAGGATTTGGGATATTATTAGTATTTGTTTGAATTTAAATGTGTAAGGTATGACTGTTATTAAGATTTGAGATATTATTAGTGTTTGTTTTAATTTAAATGTTTATAGTTTTACTTGCATTGAAATATTTAGTATATATAAAATTAGAACTTAAATGTTTAGAAGTAATTAAACTAAATTTTTTTTTTTTTTACTATTCGCTTCGCTTCGGTAAAGCGTGTCGCTTCGCTTCTCGCTTCTCGCCTAGGCGTTAGGAGCCTCGGTCGCTTCGGTTCGCTTTACGCCTTTAATAACACTGAACTATAGGATTTAAAATACTATTTCTTTGGAGCTCAGCTCCAGTCATTATGTTCTGTTTGTCACCGAAAAACTCACATTTTTTCAGATCAGTTAAAGATAAAAACCATCTAGTTCAGGACAAGAATGAAATCAAACTACCTTTTCCAACAAGCACTGAGAATCAAAATCATTGATGTTTGCTTCATTTATTGGGTCAAAAATGTCTCCATCATCTTCATCAATTGAACCTGAATCCTCGTCAAGATTTCCTTCAATGAACTGCATAAGATAGAAATATTGGTGAACCTTAAAACTGCATTAAGAACTGTATCTGATGCCCAAAGATATTAATAGCTTCACATGTGAAAAGACAGAAATAATTTAGTCAACCCATATATGATATGTCAGAATGTTAGCAAGCCTCTCACATGGGAATCCAAAATGAAACCAGCAACCAATACTTGTTTAACTTTTAATATACATAAAAAATGGTGTGAATACTACACCCCCACAAAAAAATCATCTACAATTGAAAAATAAGATAGATCAAATATAGGAAAACCCTAATAGAACAGTGAATTTTAAATAGATGGAAACATTCCAAAACATCATACACTTCCATTCCGAAACTCAAAACTTGACGATCCAAACATGTTTCTTTATCCTTAAACGTCTTGTATTTAGTGGAAGGAAACAAATAAGATTTTTGGATGTTGTCCTTAATGGTGTGTTTGATAAGAGAGATTGAATAGGGAAAGAAAGGAAAAATAGAAGGGGCTGATTTTCCATCCCCAGTGGAATGGAAAAAATTTTGGTTTTTTTTGTCTGGTCAATTTTTGCCCTTTATTGGGATAAATTTTATGTAGTTTGGTATTAGAAAAAAGAGAATGGAAAAGAATAGCACAAAATTTAAGTTACCATTTTACCCTCAAAGATAGGACTTAAATCTCTTGGTACTAAAATTGGAAAAAAAAACTAGTGTCTGTCATGGGTGTCATGGGTCCCAGTCCATTAGTGTCTCCAGGCTATTGTTTGTTTTAATGTTGTGCACATCCCAGTAGTCAGACATGTCCCTCTCCTACAGGTCCAAAATTTGAAATAATGGGTTTTTCCTTTGAAGTCTGACAAGTTTCACAATAACCTATCAAGCCTGATTATCACCTCCATCCATGGCTACCCATTTGGCTTTATTTCCTGAAGGGTAAAATAGTGAAGCTTATCTTTCTATGCCTAACAACTCTTTCTTTCTCCACATTTTCCCCCAAAAATTGGACAAAAAAACTTTCATAGTTGGAGTGGAAAAGGCTTCCCTCTCATTTTACTCTCCCTCCTATTTTCATTTTAAACTAAACAACGGAAAATCCATCATTCCATCGTACTTTTCCCTCTCTCTTTTCAGTCCATCCTATTTTCCTTCGTACCAAACAACCCATAACAGAATGAACACTAACAATTAGTTACAAGCAAGGATCAAAATTTCACTTTGAAACGTCCGAAATGTTTCTGTTTTCAAGAAGACCAAAACAAATCAATAATGAAATCAAAATTCTAATATTTCGAGATATTTCATAATGTTTCGAATGTTTTGTATTATTTCAATGCATTTTCACAATTGTTTCGAAATGTTTTAAGGTATTTCAATATATTTAGACTAATGTTTTAGAAAAATAATTCTTAAATTTTTTTTCATTATATTTCTGAACTGGGTCGAGACGTTTCAAAATCATGTAATTGACTGAAACAATACATCGAAACGAAATTTTGATCCTTGGTTATAGGTAAGGTCTTAAAAATTTTTGCATCTCTATATTTGCTTAACATGTATGAGAGGTGGAGAGCCAAATGCTCATTTATTCATCTAGGGCTTGGGTATGTACTTCTACAATGGAGACGTTAAATATAAGTTCAATAGCCTAGGAAGAATAAAAAAGGTAAGGTCATTGGGCATATTTTGTTCCAATGGAATGAAAGAATTTCAACAAGAATTATTTTCTTTGCTTCTTTATGGACTGAAGTCACTGAGAATTTAATAGCAATATCTTTGTCAAATTTTCTACCAAAATTGGAATGTGGTTCTCACTGCTCAGTTTTTATTTTCCCTTTTCTTTCTTTTTTTGTTTTTGGTGTAGGATATCCTGGTCTTTTCTTGGTTTTTTTTTCTAATAAGAAACCAGCATTTTATTAACAGTAACAGGAAAAGGTACATCAAGATAAAAGAGGGTGAAACATTAATCCAAACCTTAATTGAAAAAATACAAAACAATAACAGTAGGCACAAGGCAGACAATTAATGGTGTCCAAAAAACTATAAGACACGAATGGCTTTCCATCCAGCCAAAAATACAAAAGAGTGGTAGTCCTTCAAAGTCCTTAGCAACTGAGACCCAAAATGAAGCCAAGAAGAAGATATACTTCCATAAATCTTCCACCACCTCACATCAATCTTCAAAATTTAAGTATTCTTCTCCAACCAAATAACCCAATCTGAGCAAGAATCACACGGTTCCCCAGTGTAACTCCTTCATGATGTCCAAATCAAAGTTACCTAGATCGTGGGTCGCTTTGGTACGTGGTACAGGTACGGGTACGTGGTACGACACTTTCTTAAATACGTGGTACGATGGGAGTAGGTTTAGCTAATACGGTATTTTGGATCGCAATTCGTTTTGAAACTCTTATGTAGATCGTTTTCATTATTATACGACATTATATATTACAAAACATTCATAAACACTAAGTTAGTTACCATTTATCTTATAATTGTGCTTGATTTTTTGTTATCTAAAATAATATATAATTATAAATCTATATACATGTAGTCAATTAATATTGTGCTACATGTTCTAATGCGAATTGATTTAGGGTTAGTATTGCAATTTAGGGTCGTCAATTTTGGTGATTTGGATTCTGAACCCACCACGTTTCGGATTGATGTACCCAGATCGTGGCCGTTAAAGGTTTAGTGTATTGTGGTAACCATGGTCTAAATCCTTTAAAATCGTACACAAACAATGCAGAGAAAGACCAAGGGAATGACACAACTAGATTCTGCTAGTGGAAACAATTAGTTCCACAAAGATAAAGCAATAAGACAATGCAAGAATAAATAATTACCACCACAAAACATAACACACCATTGCAGAGAAAGACAAGTTCGAGGTCTTCTCTTTTGAAGCATACCTTTAGTATTGATCTTACTAAGTGCAATAGTCCATGCACAAACCTCACCCTACTAGGCGCCTTAGCCTTCCATGTCATCAATGACAGAGAGAAAATGGAACAAGATGGGTCATTAATCAATAACTCAAAAATGGATTTACAAGAAAATACACCCAAAGATTCAAGCCCCCACTTGTCAAGAAATTCTTGGTTGATACGTACATTATTAAGCAAGGGGAGAAGAGACACCATGTTAAGAGTATTTTTATCATTCAAATTCTTACAAAATCCAAAATCCCAAGACTGAATGTGAACTCGAACGAACCATAGAGATGATAGGCACATTATAATTTTGAGACAGCTGGTAAAGAAGAGAAAACAAACATGACACCCATCCATCACCCAAGACCGAATTCTTTCCCCATTACCCACAACAAATCTGACACTAAGAGAAAACCGAGGCAATCCTTTATAAAAGAATTTTCATAGGACTCGAAAACTTTCTTTCTACACTATTAGCATCTCATCCATTAGCATGTAATCCCTATTTGCTCTTGATAACTGAATGTCATAGAGAATCTTGTTCCAAAAGAAATCTCCAAAGTAATTTACCAACTCAAGCCACACTTATCTTCAAATTTCCCACTACAAGACCATCTTTTTCCTTCCTTAGATCTGGAAACCACCTCCCAACTCACCAAATGGTCATTTTCTTCTCCACTTCCCACAAAAAATTCTTCTTCATTTTTTCAATCTCATGATAAATCTTACTCGGCATGTTGAGGAGAGAGAAAAAAATATATAAGAATACTAGATAAAACTAATTGAATCGATAAGGTCCCAAAAAGTCATAGCTAATGGGTTACCACCCAATAGAATACTTAAGGGTCACTTTCCCACCAAACAGCCTAAAGTAAGGGCCAGTCTATTGATCTTCTCTAGATTGGGATTTATACCCACAATTAAGCTTTTTTTCATATTGACCTTCAATCCTAAAAAAAATTCGCACACCAACTTTTTTTAAGTTAAACTTTTCCTCCTCTCCCGATGGGGAAAAAAAAGATAGTATTATCTAGTATGAAACCAAAATCCTCTCTCTTACAAACACAAATATTTCCACAAGACCACACCTCTCAACTCATACAACTAGTCTACTCAAGCCATCAACCACTAAACTGAAACGAATAGGCAACAAAGGATCACATTGTCTAAGCTGCCTAGAGGCTTTAAATCTCTTCTTCGGTTTACTATTAAGCATGACTAAGAAAATCACTGACTGCAAACACCCACTAATCCATCTTCTCCCTTTACCCCAAAACCTTTCATCTCCTACACACAATCCAAAAAAAATCACTCCACAGTCATAATCCTCCTCAAAATCAATTTTAAATACAAGTCTCTCCTCCCCACTAGATCTATGATCCTCCACCATTTCATTAGCCAAAAGAGTGACATCTAAGATTTGCCTTACTTTAACAAATGCACCATAATTAGCCAAAATTGTCTCGTCAAGATTCACTCTCTCTCTCTCCCTCTCTAATGGATAACATTTTGGCAATGATCTTATAAAGGCTACATACCAAACTAATTGGCCTAAAATCCTTTATTTTCAAAGTCTTTTCTTTTCTGTTTTTGGCATGAGACAAATAAAGGTAACGTTAGTGACTGAACCAGCCCCTTATGAAAAAAAATTCCAAGAACACATTCATCACATCCTTTTTAACAACCACCCAAGAACCTTGGTAAATAGTCATAGTGAAACCTTCCGTATCAAGGGTGTTATCCTTAATAAACTAAAAAATGGTCTTTCTAACTTCATCCTCCTCAAATGGTCTTTCCAACCAACTTGCTTTTATATTATCAATGTGGGTTCAATCCAAACCCTCCAAAATTGGCCTAGGACAATCATGGTATGAATATAAATTGGCAAAGAACTCAATAATCTCATTCCCAATTCTTCCTTCCTTTTCCATTATTTCTACACTATCACTTCAACTTGTCAATGAAAATTACTATCACCTTCTTTTGTCCATTTCATTTTTTCCTTTTGTCTCCATTTCTTTCTTTAAAACAACCTCCTTAAATTTATAGTTTAATCCCATCTTTCCATCCTCATATTCTCATCCAATGCCCTAATCTATTTCACCTTGTCAATTTCTTCCATTTTTTTCAAAATTAATCTCTTACTAACCCTAATATACCCAAAACATTTTTATTCCATGTCTTTACCTTCTATTTTAATAAATCTAATATTTTTGTATATGTATAACCTTCCCACGAGAAATACCCTTCTCCCACCACTGCTTAAACTAGCCCCTAACAGCATGATGCTTAGGTTTTGGGCTTGAGCATTCCCAATCCCTTCCTTAATGATGTGATTTAGTGGTTGCGTGGTTATCTCCCTTCTATACTGAAGTCCGCGTGTCTAGCATCGCATGGAATAGGAACCACAACTTGCTTGTTACGGTTTGAACGACCATAACATTCTAATCAACAACTGTAGTATATAACCAAGTGTTTCGCTGCCTAATTGTGTGCGCAGCTGTAGGCTTGCAGTTCGTGGCATAAGCGCGTATGGGATTTTAAATAGCTGTTAAGTTCATCCAAGCATCTTTGACCGGATGACCAAATGGGCTCACCACTCTTAGTTCCGCTGGTCAAATCTTTCCCCAACCTTGTCCTCCTTTAGTGCTATGCTTGAGGTGCACGTCTTTCAATACTTTCTTTGTTAGTAAGCCTATAGCCTTGTTACTAAAGTTGTAGCCCTAGCTTCCTGGAACTTCTGTCGTCCCATTCATTGTGGTTTCTCGGCCCTGCTAGCCATTTGGTTGCTCGAACTATACACATTCAAAGAAGAGGCAAGCAATACAAGCAAACAAGTCATCCAAGTTTATAGAATCGAAGGTTAGAAAGAACTTGGAAATTTCTCAGTGACTAACTTAGTGCACTTTTGGTGGTAGCCATTGGGCTAAGTCTCTATAAAGAGCCACTCCCATTTCAATAATATTCTTATTTCTAAAAATATATAGACAACATAATGAAATATCACAAACCACTTTTGAAGCGAAAGATGGACAACAGAGCCATAGAGCACACATATGGTTTAACACAATTAGATTCTATTTCTCATTTATTTTTGAAACCAAATATCTCAACACATACTATGTGATCTACGAAAGCTTACCCTAGTGTATGACGTTTTAGAGTAAGTGACTAATCGCGTTCCCACCTTGTTCCACACACCGAAACATGTATTCCTAGTAACTTTCACATAGACATATTTCTTTTGCAAAGATAGATATTGGACGTAAACCCTTCACATGAAGGATAACACTCCTTCTAAAGTAAGTCAATAGTGTAAAACCCGAGTATGCATGAGTTAAAAAAAAATTAATTATAGGAAAATATTTTTTAGTGCATATAATTATAAAAAAAAATTATTAGAGTTAAAGTGAAATAAAAAAAAAATTCAAAGTTGAGTTATTTACAGAAATGCCATTGCATGGCATTTGTTTCCAAGCTACTGCCTGGCAGCAGAGGAGTTCTCCTCAGCCTTCTCCAAGCTTCCAGAGGGATTGAGGAGTTGCTTAAGACTTCAACAAGTCTCTGGATAAGGTAGAACCGCCAAAGGAGGAGAGAGGAAGAAGAGAAAAGCTAGAGAGAGAAAATAAAATTTCGAATTTCGAATTTGTAGAAGAAGCTACTTTGGACGATTAAAGGTATGCTACTAGGCTAATTTGAGGGCTAGGAATCTCCTGGTATCATTAGAATGTCATATTATGTACTACAATTGCTTGAATTCATGTTTTAAATTTTCGGGTTCTAAGTTTTTATGAAATGGGTTGAGTTTGAGGTCATTTTGGTTAGTTTGGTTGGCATGGTTGTGTTGTGGAGAGGTAGAGGAGTACTTTGGTGGTGATTTCAAAGCTGCTTGTGGTCGGAGGTGGTGGGGTGGTGGTGATGAAGTTTCAGCCATGGTGGGTTTTGATCTCTTGGTTTTGGGGGTTAAACTTTGGAGGGAAGGTTGTTCCTAGCTAAAATGGACCTTAAGAATTCATTGGTGACCTTAGAAATGGATTTAGAAGTTTTTAAAATGGTTAAAATGCAAGTTGCAGGTCTGGCTATAAACTAAAAACCTTATTTGTGGGATTACTTTGACTGTTTTTTTTTATGAGTTTAAGCTTAATTCGAAGCTTGAGAATTATGGGGTTTGATAGAGTGATGTGTGGTGAGTGTTTAGGTTCAAAAATTAGGTGAAGAGGTGTACTGAGGAGAGAGAAAGAAGGGTGAGAAGTATGAGGGTTAGGGCTGGTGGAAGGAGCCTAGGGTTTTGGTCAAAATGACCAAGGAAGAAGATGAAGGAGGAGGAGGTACACCAATGCACCCCGACAGCGCATGAGGGGACGTCCAATCTCCGATCGACCTCCGGTTGGTGCCAAAAGTTTCGTAACGTCCGTACGGAAGTCCTGGTAAAATTTCAAGGCGATCCGACAGCCGAATCAAAATGAGGATAAAAATGAATGTTTTGGCTTTCGGGGCCAATTTGACCCAGTTTTTTGGTGATTTTAAAAAATTAAATTTTATATACATTCTTAGATAGGTTATTTGATTATGTGTACGTAATTTTATTGAAAAATAACATCGTTTTATTTTTTGTTATTTAAAATCGAAAAGCAGCGCAGGGTAGAGTTTCTCAATTCCGGATCAGTCGAATCTTTTCAAATTCATTTTGAAATCATGTATTACATTCTTTATGAATTATTAACATATTTTAAAACTTATGATTGATGATTTTGAATTTGGACTGAAAATTATAGATCCGAATTAGGGTTTTGAGTGCGGTAACATGCAATGGTCTGAAACGATGCATTGATTTGCATTAGTTAAGATATTTTGATTCGATACTCATTTGCATTAATCCATGTGTTAACTGTTACGGTCGGAGGCTACTACCTCGGTTACACATAGAGATCGACCGTAAAGAAAGGAAGTATCTGTCAGCTGTAAAGGTGAAGTGTATTGCTTCATAATACTTGGAAATAAAATTCTATGATATATCAAGTTTATTCTCATATATGTGAGAAATTATTTTTTCTGAATTGATTTGAATTAAGTTGTTTAAACTATGGATCAAATATATTTTGTTGAAAAGTGTGATTTATTGAAAAGCTTGTGGTTTGTTGAAAACCTTGTGATTTGAGTAGTATCCAAGGTGCTAGAGTTGTTGATAGCACGACATGGCTTACATGTTGATTTGGACACTGCACAATTGTCGTGAGATAACTTGACATTACTTAAATGTTGTAGATAGCTCGACATTGCTTAAATGTTGTTGATAGCTCGACATTGCTTAAATGTTGTTGATATGCTGACATTGCTTAAATGTTGTTGTTGACTCATAGCACATGTGGACTATTTATTATGTTGTTATATTGGCAGAGATTATGAGATTTCAAAGTGAGATGAAAAAACTTTGATTTTGACGTTCTCCTCAGATTATGAACATATTTTAGTGAAATAATATTGATCTATATTTTTAATTTTTTCATTTATTATGATACGCAGTATACTCAAGAAAATTATTAGTTTCAGGATGTCGAAGTCTAAAGTGAGGTCCACTACTGCACTAACATGGTAGAGATGGAAGAAAAACTAAGAAATCTTATTATGTAAATACTGTACAGGAGTGTCTGTTTTTCCTGTTGTTTGTTGTAAAGGGATGGAATCTCTAATCCTTTATTTTGACAAAAACGGCACCGTTGTGTACTCAATATATAATTTTCTATTTTGATTGTGACATTAGGTGGCATTATTGATTTTTAAATGCATTGTTGCATTAGAAACGCAGGTATCGTCACGTGTTGAGTTACGCTTCCATCTCTGGGAAACCAAAGAGAGTCTCTCGGGATGGGGTGTGACAAATAGAGTCCCACAATGTGCATTGTTTGGTTCCAACTGCTCCGATTCAAGATCGTCATCGTATCAGAAAAGATAACGACGACTAGGCCACCTTAAAACTTTGCAATAACCCATGTCAAGAAGTTGTCATGGAAAGTAATTTCATACATTCTAGTGATAAGGGTATTCTTGTCATTTTGGTGTTAATTTTGTTTGGGATGAGGGATTTTCCTTATGTATTCATCACATGACATACAATTACATAACATAAATCAGAATAAAGAATAGTAAATTTCGTTGTTAATGGTGAACTGAGATATGACAAACTTTTGGCATGAATCTATAATGATGGAAATTTTAAAAAATTTGTTCTTTTTGTCACAATCATATATAAAATGAAAATCATATATCACATTTGTGCATACGAAATCAAAGTACAAAGCTAAGGTTGATCAAAGTTAGAAAGATCACTGTGGTTAAATTAATGTTCCAACGGGATAGAGGTGACTAAACAAAGAATTATCGTATTGTAGAGGATAGAACACCATAACTAATGAAAATTAAGAGTAACATACAACTATAACAACCGTTTCTAAATTGTTTGCCAAATGTATCCCGTGAGGATGAGCACAATTGTTTTCGAGATAAAACCAAGTGTGGTGGGTATAACATTTCTTTAAAAAAACACAAAACAAAGAAAAAGAGAAGTGTGGTATCGTGTAACAAGAGAAGGGAATAAAAAATTGTGTTCACTTTGAGGAGAAAGAAATGAAACTTGAGAGATACAGAGGTAATAAGGGCAAATTATCTTGGTGAGTTACTGTCTAGGAAGCACTGATATGGAGATGAAATACAGGTACGATACAATACGATACGGATACAGTAATACGACAAAACCTAAAAAAATAGGATACTAATACGGCCAGAATACGTTTATAATAAAATTTATTATATCTTTAACCATTATTGAAAAACTTAAAAATTATAATTTTTAGTAATTCTTTAACACTAGTAAACAAAATTAACAATTTTTACTTTGAAAAATGTGTAATATCGTCTTATTTTGATATATCCATAAAGTGAACGTGACCAATTACAGAAATTAGAAGCAACATTTACCTAGTTAGTTTGCTTACAAGTATTTGTTTCAAAGTTTATAGTGTAACTAATTCATTTTTTTATACTCTTAACATATTATAGTAGATAATACTTAAAAAAACACTCACGTTTTCAAAATCGAATCGAATTTGATAATATTTTGTATTGTATGTAAACTCAAAAGGAAATGTTATAGATTAAAATTAAAAATTGTACATTTTGCTCCATATGTATAAGTATCTATGAAGCATCCACATTTTATTAATTATCGGATATGTATAATGCGTATCCAATACGTATCCTCAAGTATTCGATACGGGTATGTCGACCTATATGAAGTATCAGTGCTTCATAGGCTATTCTTCTTTTTCATCCCTTCAAGCATTATTAACAACGATTAAGATTGATCCAAGTTTTATCTACTTTGATCCAATGGTATAAAATTCATTTTAAAATATTTTTTCTCGTTCCAAAACATCATCTTCGCGTCCCTAATATCAAAAACTCAGTCAACACACTCTCCAATGTCAAACAACTTCATTAATCCACACCTACCTCTCTCTTCTCTCTTATTTTTTCCTGTTCACTTTAATTTTAAATTACATAATTAAACGGAAAAAATTTAAATATTGTTATTTAAAATATAAGTATTGCATGATTAATGTTCGATTTTTTATCGTTACATGCACATTTATATGTATCATCACAAACAAATCTTATTATAATACCCATGTTTAATCTAGTATTAATTTTATTATAATACCCAACGTTCCTTCAAAAATTAAGGATTTTATTTGGACCGGTGTCCTTAATCGGATGAACACTGACAATTTATAGCAAGTTTGGAGGCCCTATAAAGCATTGAGTCCTAACATTTGCATTACTTGTTTAAGCAGTGGAGAATCGAATACTCATTTATTTATTCATTGTAGTTTTGCATGAAACTTATGGAATATATTATTCAGTTCAATTGGTAAGCCATTCTACAATAAAGCAAATACTGCAGATTAAGTTTTGGTGTTTTGGAAAGAAAAAGGAAGGTAAAGTACCATGGCATTATGTGATCATGGAGATTCTTTGATGTATTTGGATGGAGAAAAATGCTAGAATTTTCAATAATTGTTCTCTTCCTTCTAATTTAGTATACGAGTGATTGATTTTTATGACTTCATTTTAGACCAAATTCACTGGAAGTTTTCGAGCCATGTCTTTCCCATATCATCAAAAGAATTGGATGGCGGCTTTACATTAGTTTTATTTTCTCTTTTTGTTGGCCTTTTTCCCTATGTTATTTTTTAAGTCACTCGGGTGCTAAAGATTTCTTGTCCATTGTACTATGTTTCTTTATTCCTTTCTATAATTAAATTCTTCTTTTATCAAAAAAAAAAAAACACTCTGAAGATGAAGAGATTGAAAAATGTACCCTCCAAAACAATGGAGAAATGGTAATGTTTCATCATACCTTGTCAATGTCATCCTGATCCTTTCTAGTAAAACCACTAGCAGCAAGTTCCTTGTCTAGGAAACCAGCGACTTTTGTTATGCAAGAAAAATGAGGCTTGCCAATCTCATCTGAATCTACCTCAGAACCATTAGATCCATCTTCATGTTCTTGAAAAGACAAGCCAAACCTGCCAGAAATTGTGCAAAAATAAATGAATGATGACAATCAAAATGGTAATAATGACAACATCATCATTAAGTGCCAACTAGATCTCAGGTTTAATCCCACAGAAACTCTAACGAAAAGCATTTACAAAGCTATTGAACGAGGGCATTCAACCCCCACAACTAGGTTGGGCATCGTCCGCACCAGGTTAGGACCACTCTAAAATTCCAAACCTTGGTCCACATTTTCCAGTTGGGCCCTTAGACCATTCCCTAGACCAATGCACTCCAGAATATTGGTTTTTTCTTCACGAAAAACACTAATAAGTCTCACTTTTCCTCCCAAAACACACCCAATCGAATATATCTTAGGACAATTAAGTCTTATTCTTCATCATTGATTCCAAAGAAGTCCTATTTCTTAGGGTGAATGATACGTTGCACCCTAAAAGATTCTCAAATTCTCAATTTACACATTAAATTATTAAAATTCTCACATTACACCCTTAATCAGATAATAAGTAGCAATGTAGTACAAAAGTAAAATGTGTTGCCTTTTCTGACAAGCTTTCTTGTTTATTACTTTTAAGTGCTTTCAATAAATCTGGTACTCAATTTCCTTTAAATGGAGCACATTCTTACCTTTGTGTTTGATTGAGGATATAATGTGGGAATTTCATGGTCATTAAAAGCAAGTATGGCTTGTTAGCTAATGGATGGGAAGCTAATGAGGTTGATATGGGAAGCTACCAAATCCTTGGAAATTCATTTCTCAAGGTTTACCTTTCTTCTCTTTAAAGTTTAAGTTTATTGTGGGTAATGGGATAAGAGTTTGGTTTTGGGAGGATATTTGGGTTGGGTTGTCATTTTCAAGTTTATTTCCTCGGAGAGTTATCCTTTCTCGTTATCATGGTTATAGTGTTGCTTCTTTTGTAAGGTCTTATTCCATACCAATATCTTGGGATTTTGGGCTCCATAAAAACTTAAATGATGGTCTCTTCAAAGTTGGTGTCACTTCTTTCCTTGCTTAATTAAATCCCGTTCTGTCTTGATGGGGTGGATAAAAGGTGTGGGTCATTGACTCATTGGGATTATTCTCATACAAGTCCTACTTTGTTTGATTCATTGATTGATGATTCCTTCAATTCCTTTTTTTTATTCGTCATTGAAGATTTGGAGAGCTGAGATGTCATTTAAAGTACAAGTTTGTGCATGGGTAATTGCTTATGATAGAATTAATACTTACCATATGTTACAAAGGATGCATTCTACTTGTTTGAGCCCACAATGGTGCATTATGTGTAGAGGTATTAGTGAAAGCATGGATCATTTATTCCTTCGGTGTCCAATTGCATTGTCGTTGTGGAATAAATTATTTTAGTTGGTGGGCCTTTATTGGATGGTCCTGAGATCTAATTCATCAATGTTGTGTGTGGATTTTAAAGGATTAGGATGAGGTGGGAAAGGTGTGATACTATGGCATTGTTTATTTTTCATTGTTTGAGGAATGCAAGAATATTTGAAAACAAAATGGAAGAGTTGGACGGTCTATAGGAAATGGCTTATTTTTTAGCTTCTTTTTGGGCTTCGGTGCCTAAGGAGTTCAAGAATGTCCCTCTTTTTTGTATTATTTTGAGCAGAACAGCATCTTGCCGATGTTAACAATTTGGTTTTGGAAGTGCTTGTGTATTTTTTTGGTTTGTTTATGGCCGCAAGCTTGTTTGTCCATTTTGGGTTGGCCTTCTTGTTCAACTTCACGTCTATAATTCTTTGTTATGATTATGATTACCAATAAAATGTTTGTTTCTTATCGAAAAATTCCTTCGTACTCCTTGGAAACTGGTAAGATCCATGCAGGGTTTTGAGTTTTTGGCTTTTAGCTAATGGATTTAGCCTTTTGATTATGCTCTACCATGCTTCAGTATCTTGTTGAACAGAACAGCCTAGAATCCTGTCTAATCAATACTGCTAAAGACAAAGGTAGGCACAGAACCACTAAAGAGAGATTGCCTTATCAGAACCACTAAAGAGAGATTGCCTTACCTTGGAAGAATTTGGGAGAATGAGATAGCTAGTAGTGATTTTTATAAAGAGTCAAGTGATGGCGATGAGGAAAAAAATCTCAGCCAAGAAACAAAATGAAGCATTTAACAACAATCCCCTTAATGCCTTTGGAGCTGCCAACAAACTGAATCACAGCCAAGAAACTTCCAAGCTTGCAGCAAACCCAGTGCTTATAATTTTAGGGTAAACTATATATCAAAAATTCACCAGGCCATATTGTTGCAATCAATCTTTTAATGTTTTTCTTTATACCCCTTCCAAGCAACCTTTAATTTGTTTACTTTTTCCCCTTCAAAAACAGTACCGGGGCTTTTTTTAAGCTACCAGGCATCACATTGCTTAATCCGTCAAAATATGTGGATTTGAACAGCTAAGATAATGATTTCTCCAATTCATTGTTCAATAACATAATTGGAATTAGATTGAAAAACATTTTTTCAACTATATCTATCCTCGAGAAAGAAATTTTCAGTAGTGAAAAATACAATTTGAATGCAGCCTCGACCTACATTACATCCAACATCCAGAGAGAATCACCTCATGTGAATGCACAGGATTCTTTTACTCCAGGAGCGCAAACAAGTTATTAAATGCAAAATTAAAGACTCAACTTTTACAAGCATAAATTTGGTATCTCTCTAGAACTATCTATGAATTATAATGAAAGGGTAGTGTCATGACTATAGAACACATTCATTCCCTTGCTGTTGGTCGAGGGGGAGAGAAAAGTAATAAAACTATAGTTCACATGATGTTAACATTTGCACAATATTAGTTATCAGCATCATCAACAAAAAGGCCAAAAGCAGAGCCTTGGCTAACTAACTAGTCAATTCCCAAGACAACAAATTTTCAGTAGTCTCAGAGCAAATTTACTAACCTCTTGCTGAAAAATTTAAAGATGCATTCAACATCACGGTCAAAGTACCTGTACAGTGGGAACTGATTAAGATATAATATATGGTATCCAGCTTACTCAATCCATACAGATAACGATCAAAAAAGAAAGAAGTTTGATAGATCAGCAGATGGGAAGGCATCATACATCTGTGCATTATAATGAGATACTGAAACCATTTGCGGGAAATCAATCATAGTGACCTTCTCCTCATCATCAATCTACAGTGACAAAAAATTGAAGATAAAGCATAACAGGCAAAAAATATATTCTGAAATTCAATGAAATGCTTTATGTCATGACTCGTAAATCAATCTACCACCATTATTGACTTATGGAACTTTATGTAATGTAACAGATAAATTGTAATAGCAAGAATGTTAAAGAAAAAAACTATTTTAAGGCCATAAAATGAATTTTATTTAGTTAAACAGAACATGGTACAAAGAGCACATCAAAAGCATACCATTATGTTGAACTCATTGAAATCACAGTGAATAAGGCCATGCTCTGCCATGCGAACAACAAGACCAATGATTGTTTCAAAAACTATGTCTGGGTTTTGCAATTGCTTCACCTGCACACTAAATCAGACATCATCATAAGCAACCTGTTGCTAATTGAAACAAAATCATCACTATCGTAGAGAAAGTAGGAGAATAAGAGAAAGGGAGGAACTAAAGAATCCGAGGCAGCTGCTAGGGGTGGCACAGAGGGGTGCAAAAAGCCAACAGACCAAAATAAAGAGTTATAGCACTCTTATGTAGTAAAGTTCAGAATTCCAATTCTTTGTGGTACGCTGGTGCAATGCCCAGTTTTGTCTTTTAACAAGCGAGCTCCCTATCCATGCGTATATGTCTACATTTTATCTTCTCCTTTATAAAATTACATAAAAATTTACACCAAAAAACCTTTCTTAGTACATAAAAATAAATAGTGTATGTATGCATGTAGCCGAGAGACTGTCAGTTGAAGTTCTCCTGTTGTAAGAAAAGGACATTGTAGCTATACGAATAATAAAATCTTCAATTATTTAAAAAAAAATGCATATTCAAATAATGATAATCAATCAACTAGAATTAATTAATCAGCAATCTGCTCAATGGGATCACATTGGTAATGGTCTCTTTACTTCTTTATACGTTGTATGCAGCAACACAAGGAATTGGTGTTTAGGCTATAAAGTACCACACTCCTATCAAAATTTGTATATGTATATATCTATATAATAAAACAGGAGTGTGTTTGAATTTTGTCCCAGTCATATTTTCTCCCTCAAAACTATCACAAATCACTTACATCAGTAATCATCCATTTGTCAAACTCAAACGTCAAATCACATCACTCATTCTATCACATGTTTAATCATTTATATATTTTCTCCCTAAAAATATCATATCACTCATTTTTATCATATATTTAATCATTTAATATTTAATTAATTTATAATTAATATATTTTAAAAAAAATTAATATAGTGTGATTAATTTTTTGTATTCTTGAATTTTATATTTTGAAGGCACGGGTTATGACTAGTATACATATATAGTAGCATGCCAGGTGCATTTAACAACATTACAAAAGAGGAAGTCCGCCTTAGCTGTGTGATTCTTTAGAGATGCTTTTGTTAATCCAGTTTTTCCATCTTTTTAGATGGTTAATGCTCTTCCCATGTGCCAATGCATTCTAGCCAGTACCACAGTGCATGATGGCCTACCAACTCAAGTACTTAAAACAATGAAATACAAGAACCATCCATCCCCACAATTTTAAAATTATGGAGTGCATTTACTGTCAGAAGATAGGATCATTTGTCTCTATGGAGTTGCTTTGTATACTAATTTTGATTTACTTTTGGTTTCCTATAAACAAGTTTTCCTCTAAATTGGTCATTCCATTTCTGTGTTTATAGCTGTTGAAATAGTAAGTCTCATGGAAGAACCTATACAGATCTCAATGAACAATAATTACCATGCCAGATACAGACACACCTGCCATAAAAAAGAATGACAATTGCATAAATGTGTATGGCTCCCTTCCATTTGCAAGGATAGTCACTTGTCTTCGACTAGTTATTTTTTATAGGAAACGGGAGAGTTTTATTAATCGCAAATAAAAAATGCATGAGAGGTCAAAATGAAAAAAGAAGAGGAAAATAGAAAACTATAAGGTTAAATTAGAATATAAAACAAGGTGTTAAATCCTCAACAATCGTCACACTATTGATCATGTCGAAAAAATAAGCCCTTTATCATGTTGTAAAAATAACATTACCACAATGATGAAATATATTAAATTGAAAACACCATAATTATATTTATAATATATGATAACGATTTTAGGTCAACTATGCTGACCATATGTGGATTTGAGGAATCATGTATTCTGGAACATAATATTGAGGAATATGCTGTAAAAGCATTTCAAAGTGAACTCTTACAGTGAATAACCTTGAACAAGCGACATAACGACACAATGGCGATTGCAATCCACAGCACTTGGAACAGGGAAACCATGTTCATGCAAAGCCTGCTCAAGCAACAAATAAGTGTCAACTTGACATTGAATTACAAAAATTCACCATACAAATAACAATCGAGAATGCAAATCGCTGAAGCAAACAACCTTCATAAAAGCAAATTCTTTGAGAGCAGCAAGCCGAGACAAGTAGAGCCAATTATAGCTGCTTCGGTGCTTCAAGTAATCACGCTTAGATTTGACGGCCCTAAATGAAATTCGACCCAATCTGTGCAGCTTCAACACTAAAATTGTACCGTCTTCCTTTGCAACCTCAAAGATATCTTGAACACAGTAATTGTTCCAACTGGTAAACTATATCCACATATTTTAATAACAACTTCAAATTTAGCAAACTATTTATATTACCAGACTCTTTTCCTACACCAATTTGACGACCAACAGCAGTAAATACTCCACGATTAACCATCACTTTAATGGCAAGAAAATCATAACCAAGGTAGGTGAGCCGGAACCCATCATCTAGATAAGAGAGGGACGAAACACAGTCAGGTTTGCTTGCAAGGCCACAAGAGTCTATGACAATCAGAATATAACTGTTATGCATGGATATATTATTACCCACATTTGGAAGAGTCATGATGCAAAAGCTTGTGTTTCAGCAAATTCTTCAGCACCTTGTAAGTGCCTCCATGCCTGTAGATGTGAAAAGTAGTCCAAGGGAAATACAATTATGCTGAGAACTCAGTTAGTCTGCTGATAAATGGCACTGAACAAGTTACACCTACTTAAGGGCAGCGATGCGGGCGATAAGCTCTGAAGGTACGATTTCATGCTAAAAGAAGATGGAGAGACAATTAGACTATTCATCATCACTATGACCACATCATGAAATTTCATAATCAATAAAGGCGAAAGAGAAAAAGCAAAAAATTAGCCATGTGCTCGATGGTTGAAGAGGCTGAAGCTGAGATAAAATATTAAATAGAGATAGAGAGAGTGCATAGTTACGGACATTGCGCATTCCCATTTCAACAGCTGTGAGCACTCTGAAATCCTCTTTGGAGAGGTACCTCAAGACGTCCACATCCAGCTTCATGGCTACTTTTTCCTGCTCGTACTCCTGTTAATACATGTTGCAACCCAACAATATGTAATCTATGTAGTACACACTTATCTGTCTGTTTACTGGAAATATATTTGTAGTACAAAGAATAGAATTTTCATCTTACACTCCACTGTGCTACTTCATAATAGGCAAAAGAATGCATTTTCACAATTAAAAGTGGTAGCTTCCCTTCAATTTTCCAATGACAAACTAACATATTCCAAATCAGTTGGCTAATTGATGGCCGTCATCAAATGGTGGATACAAATACTTTCCGCAAAAATATGGCAAGGGTATTTGATAAATTATATGATACAAAAAAATTATCTGTAACGCATCGCCCACTTGTTGTGTCCAAATTTATGTGAACTATCGTGTCTGTGCCGTGTCCTATATATGTTTGGCTTTGTATCCGTGCTTCTTAGATTTTTACTCAGAAACTCAATTGCCTCCACCCCTCTAGGAAATAACTGTAGTATTATTCTTAAGAAATTTAGTAGTTTCTAGTAAATCTTATATCTAGCCAACTTGTATGGTTTTTTAGAATAAAGGCTCACTGTAGTCAATAATCTTCGGTTTTCTTATAGACAATGTATGGCAAAAAATTCGTCATTATAATGATTCCTCTTATCTTCTCAATTCGCCTTCTTTAGCATAGGCACATCTTTGGCTTTCATTAGTAAAATTTAAATACTGCCTTAACAATTATATCTTCTTTCACAGTACATTTCTCAAATTTTTAAGCTTTTTTAATTACATTTAAATTCATGTTAATATTTTGGTAAAGATACAACCTAAATGAGTTGAGTAATAATCAAACGTAACTCAATGAGTAATAATGAAGAAGATGAAACTATATATTTGACATATTTACCAAATCAAGTTTAATGAATAAAAATGAAAAAGCCGAAACAATATTTTCAACCTATTCACCAAAGCAGGTTTAGAATAGGACAAAAAAGTCACCCCAAATTCAAATACACAATTGTGTTTTGCTTCTCTTCTACCTACATATATTGGTATGGAGGGGATCATAGGTTCTTTTATTCTTCATCCAACATCATTACCAGGATGAAGTAGATCAACAGAACTAGACAAAATTTCCAAATAAAGTAAACTGACTTTTTGTTTTCATGTTCATAGATGGAGATTATATCAACTATTAATTCAAACAAAATCAAGTCTAGAACATGAAAACATAAAGTCACCCCAAACCTCTCCACCTCTGACGAAAGCCCTAAACCAAATTCAACCAATTGTTGGCACAAATTTATCTAAAGAATTTGAGCAAACAATCGGTGTGCCATTGTGTAGTTGTGCAGGTTTGATGAAGGGGGTGGGGCTGGGTGGCTACAGCTTTGAATTTAAGATTTGCAACAATGATAAAATAATGCACTAAGCGAAGGTGAGCAATGAATCAAATAAAATTCAAAACGTTTCAAATGTCCTCTAAGTCAAATACAAATTGATAATTTCAAAAACCTAAAAATAACATCTAAGTCAGACAAAAATTTATAGACCAAGCTGTACATTACCCACAAACACCTCACTCACTAACACAAATACACTGCCCCCCTCTCTCTCTCTCTCTCTCAATAGAAGTTTTGCAAAATGGGACAAATGGTACCAAGGATAACTTGCCATGACTCTAACAACGCCCGATGAAAAAAAATCAAAAGAAGACCTAACGGCCAAAATTTCAAAGTTTATCACCCAACAAAAGCCTATATCATAATTCATAACAAAAAAAAAAATTGTGTGTATTAGAATATGAAACATACAATCAAATTAAAAAACAACAATTAAGTTATTATAAAAAGCTAATAGCATATTGACTACATGGAAATTTGATTATATGGACAATGGAAACTCTCTCACACACACATAACACAAAATCCAAGCAAAATCCAAAAAAAAATAATAATAAAATTAAAATTAAAATTAAAAATAGAATTAACTTTCTAGGAAGGCTCTAGCCTTTATATGTTTTCCAAGAAGGTAAAAAAACAGCTAATTAAACTTACTAAAGCATAAAAAAGAAAGGAACTTTAAAAGCCAACTTTAGAATTAACCTTCATTATTGGTTGTGCCAATTTTAGTTTTCCAGAAAAAACTCACCTCAAAACCCAAACCTTTATATAATCATCTCAAAAACACATGTTCAAAAACTATGGTCCAATGGTACTCCTTGTCTTGTAAAGGCTTTGGACCATAGGCTCATTGGTTCTTTTAATTCTCTATTCACTATGTATAAATATCATTATCTATGACATTTTTTAATTGACTACGTTACCCTTAAAAAATATGTGGATTACTATATTTTTCAATAAAATGTTCAAAAAATCTTCAAAAACTTCTTCAATCTAATATTATTCATTTCAAATATAAAGATAACATTATACTTATGTATGTGTATTTTTTTTATTCAAAATTTCAACAATTTCATTTTTAAGATAAAAAATGATCTTTATGTAATTTTTTTTAAAAATAATTTATGTTAAATCAATATAATTCTTCAATCACAATAAATTTTTTATGTTTTATTAAGAGTTTATATAACATAAATTATAGTGTATTTTTAAGTAAAACTTTAATTTTAGAATTTTAATATTCTTTTAAAATACATATTATAAAGTACTATGTTATACTTTAGTATTAATAGCACTTTTAATCCCTGAAATATGCATGTTTTATCAGTTTGGTCCTTGTTGTATCAATTTTGTCAATTTGGTCTCTAAAGTATTTAGTTAGTGTTTAAATGATCTATACACAGGCAATCTGTTAAGTTTTTTACATAAGTGATCACGTGTTAGTCACGTGATACTAACTGACGGAATGACACATGGTCATTTCCGTCAAAAAACTTAATGGACCGTTTGGTAAAGAACCATTTAAATAAGAATTGAATATTTTATGGACCAAATTGACAAAATTCATATATTGAGAACGAAATTGATAAAAAAATGCATATTTAAGAGACACAAAGTGTTATTAACCCTATATTTTATTCATATTGATCTAACTAATTCCTAATTATGTAAAGATTGATTAGAATATTGATAATTATTGTTATTTTATTCAATGAATAATAAATTGAAACCTAATCAAATAAATTTTAATTGAATTATTTTTATTTTTTTCTTACAGTGAAAACAACAAATCGCTAGGAATAGACAATATTTTTTGAATTTTATAGTATAATGCGAGCAATAAAAATATAATTTTCATAAACTTGAAATGATATTTAATGTAGGTACACACATCCATAATAATTTTTATTAATATTTTGTATACGACAATTATTTATGTGCAATGCACATACTAGTAGTATTAAAGAAGACAAAAATTGAAATAAGGACTACCTTGTTTTGATACCATTGTTCAAGGGTATATTTGAAAATAATTTTTTTTCACTTTTGTTGACATTTTATTCCACCCAAAAAAATGCGAAGTTTTGACTACCCTCTAAATCAAGTCGTAATCTTTAAACTCTTGACCCCTCTTACACCCCAACTCACGTCTCTCCCCAAAACCCCTCTCTCTCCTCCCCAAATCAGCCCTATGTCTTTCCTTCACTCTCTTTTTTCTCGAGTAAATATTAAATGTAATAATAATATAATGTCAATATTATTATATAGTACCACTAACTAATAATAAAATATTAAATGGATGAGGTGAATTTTATTTTAGTTATTTATAATATAAAATAAAATAAACTTCAATAAGTCCGGCGTCAAACATAGTTATCAAACAACTACTAATATTTCTCGTAAAACTATTCCCATCCGACCATACCTTCAAACATTCGATATTTTTTTATTTGCATACCTTCAAACATTCGATAATTTTTTATTTGCTCGTCGCTGTTGTATCAAATATTTTCTCCTCTTTCTCGCCGTTTCTTCAAATCCCCCCTCCGTCCCCCATGTCTCTTTCTACTTCAGCCTCCCTCATCTCTCTTCTCCATTAGACATCACTATTGTCCAGAATTCATAGTTGCCGACACCAACCACAGTGACACCACTCTCTTTCCCACTCTCAGGTAACTGTCTCCCCCTCTCCACTGATTCTTCACTCTCTCACCATCGCCATCCACACCACGCATATCATCCACCACCAACGTTTGTCGCCGCCCCATAGTGACACACTCCCCCCTTTCTGATTATTGTCTATCCACCGCCATCGTCTGCCAACACCCATAGCCCCACAACCCAGCGAACCCTAGATTTTAAAGGAAACCCTACATTTAAGGAAAAAAGCTTTGGGATTTAAGAGAATCCTTATGTGGACCATAGAATTATTATGAATTCAGTAGATTCAAAAAGTCACTCAATTGTTTTTTGGCATAGGAGTTCTGGATTTTTGTTTGTCGGCAGTCTCTTACTCGCTGCCATCTTTGTTGAATTTTTTGATATTTTTTTTCTTCCAGTTTTACATTTGCCAATTCATTAGTGGATTCTACAAACGTATAATTATCCATTAAACATATGATATAAAATAGAGATTTTCAATCACAAAAACATATGATATAAAATACCCATTAAAGAACAGAAAACCAAGTATAGAAAGAAAAAAAAAACCCAACAAGAGAGAACCCAGCAGCCGTAAAAAAAAAATCATATTCATACAGATCATATTCATACATATCAACCGTAAAAAAATCTTATTCATACATATCAGCCGTAAAAAAATCATATCCATACAGATCATATTCATACTTATCAGCCGTAAAAAAAAATCAAATCAGCCGCAACAGAGAGCAAAGAGAGAAGACCAGATTTGCAATAACAGAGAGGCAAATCAGATATAATCCTTCGGAGATTCAAAAGCTAAGGATGCAAATAGGAAAACCCAACAGCTTGAACTAGATAACCGCCCCAAGTATTGACAGATTCATACAGATTCATAGATTTATTATACAATAGCATCAATAAAATATATTGAGAAATTATAACAAAAGAGAAGCAAAGTCAAACAGCATGAGAATGATGCCGTTGTTGAAGATTTACCTGCTCGAAGTCTTTGCTCGAAGATTTACAGATCTGCTCGCAGTTCGCTGAGAGAGACAGAGAGAGAGGAGCAGAAGAGTTGAGCTTATGGTTATGGAGTCTGGACTCTGGACTGGAGGGAGGCGCAACAACGACTGAACAAAGCTTCAGCCGTTCAAGAATCCACAAAAGGTTAGAAAAAAAAACCTTTATATATTTTCTTTGCGGCGTGGCTGCCATTAAAAAAAAAAAATTGGTTAATTTTTTTAAAATAATTATTAATTTATTATTATATTAATTTTATTTAGACGGGTTGTACACAGATGTGTCTCACCCGATCATGACCTGTTTATTAAACATGTTAAACGAGTTGATCCGTTTATCATCCGAATCCAGGTCTCACCCAAATTCGTTTAAATCGTGTCGGTTAATTGTGTCGTGTTAGATTTTGACGGACCTAATTAAAAGAGATGTTATGCGTAATTTGGCGATTTAAACACATAAGTATATGCTGGTAATTTAGATATTCAACTATAAAAAGATAATGTGGTATTTAAAATTATTTATAAAATTAAAATAGTGAATCAAAAATTTTTAATTTTAAGGTACTTTTAATAATAGTATAGTTATGAATTATTAGAAGTATAGATGAAAAAATAATACATAGACATAGACATAATGGTATTTTTTTATTTAAAAAAAATAATGATCTATTGATAGACTTTTTGAACACATTATTAAAAACTATCATGATGCATATATATATTTTTAAGGGTTGCATAGTCAATTAATTTTTTTTTATAGATATTGATATTTATATAAAGATAATAAAGAATAAAAAAAAGATGTTAGAGGGTAATTTGAAGATTTAAATAAACAATGTTGTTGTTGTAATTTAGATATTTAACTATTAAAAGATAATGTGGTATTTAAAATTATTTATAAGGATAAAATAGTGAATCAAAAGTTTTTCACTTAAGATACTTTTATTAGTAATATAGATAAAGTTCATTTTACCATTTATGCAATATTTGCTTTTAAATTTTAAATGTATACCTATATTTTTGGTTTCACTTGAGTCTTCATATACTCCATGTTTTATTTAAATTTCCTTTTAACTTTTAGACTACATATTCTTTGAGTCAATTGATACAAAAAAAAAAAAAAAAGGTTTCAGTTGAATTTCGAGTTATTGAATTGAATGTGAGACAATTTATCTTGTGACTTTGACTGAGATATTTTGGGTGTATATTAGTGCGTATAATTATTTATTTATATTTATGATACTAATAAAAGTAAGTTAATTGAAAAAAAAACCTTAGGGTATCTGTTAGGATGAAATAGGGTTGTCAGGGGTTAAACACCATGTCAAGAATAGGATGGGACAGAGAAAAGCGACGGTCGATCAGCTTGAGGTTTAGTCCATCTAAGTGGTAAAAATCGAAAGCAGAGGGTTTAGTCAGTTGGTCAACTTGAGCACCCGGTCGACCGACAAGCAAAAAAAAAAGAGAAAAAAGGATAGAGCACATTGATGGTCAACCCACTGCCTAAGCAATCGACCGACTTGTCTATGTAGTTAACTAACGTGCGTTAATTTGTATTTTTTGCTCTCGTTGTGTTGGTACCCGAACCCTAAGAATAAATAAACCCATTTTCTCTCTCTTTCTATGGTAACTTAACACTGTTCCAAATAGTTCAAACCTAAAGGAAATCAAAACGAAAATGAAAGGAGAGAACCTAGAAAGCCAACTAGGGTTTGAGGTTTGGAGTCCACACATACACACACATGTTTTCAATCTTTCAGTATTTATCCTAATATAGGTCTGATTTGTTTTATGATTCCTTATCAATGATTGTTGGGGATTCATGTTCAAATTATATTGATAATATACAAGATGTATATGTTCATTGCATTGGGGCAGTTATTTGGTTCTAGAGAGAGAAGCCTTCTCTCTAAAAAATTTTCCTTTGAATTCGTAATTTCCTCTACTTTCTTGATTCTCTTGTTAATCTGGTTGTATCCTAACAGATTGATTATGAATTCTGATCAATCTGCTCGTCAAATTCCACCGAAGTCACCCGACATTTCTTGTAATTTTGCCTCCTTGTTCAAGAAATCTTCAATTTCTGTGGGTGACACAACGTATATCGAAGGCTTCCTCTTTCGATTCTTCAAATGGTTCTTAGAGTTCCTTCCTGGGATTGAACCTGCCATAGTTCCTGTGTGGATTGCGCTTCCTGGACTTCCTATTCATCTCTTTAACAAAGAGAGTTTAAGGGATATTGA
Organism: Ilex asprella; assembly: GCA_023539305.1. Taxonomy (NCBI): domain Eukaryota; kingdom Viridiplantae; phylum Streptophyta; class Magnoliopsida; order Aquifoliales; family Aquifoliaceae; genus Ilex; species Ilex asprella. The sequence goes on from CM042195.1 coordinate 14,115,081, forward strand.
GTCCCATTGGTCAGATACTGGTAATTGACAAGGCTACGTTACAGCTAACCAGGCCCGGTGTGGCCAGAGCTTGTGTGGAAGTTAATCTGATGAATGATCTTCTTATTGACATATTTATTTATTTGAGTTTGAACCAATTCAATCTACACAATGTATATATTACACTTCATAATTCTTTCATGAAATAAGAAGGGTTAGATTCATAAAAATCAAAAAGTTGAGGCTGAAAACATAGCAAACACACTACTCATCATCTAAACTTTTATTGTCAATATCACCTTGCCAACCTTGTCTTCTAAACCTCAGTCGTCAACATCACTTGGTTAACACTGCCTTCTTTTTTCTAGCGCTAGTAGCAAATGTACGTAAATTAGAAAGTTTTACATCCTTTTTGTCTTTGCATATTCTTTTAATGTTTTATTTATGCTCATCTTTTCTCATGTCCACACTTCCTTCTGCTTATTCATTAGTCTTCTCTTTGGTCTTTTTTCCTATTGGAATAGAAAAACTTCTAAAATTCAATCAACATATAAACGCCAAAAATGGTTAGGAATCGAGGGACTTTCAGTTGTTCCACTTATGGATGCGTTTTTATTGTTTATTGTTTATTTTTTGTTTTCTAAGAACAACATTGTGCTTTTAGTGACAATCCAAAACAACGAAGAAGCCAACTTTACCTAAACAAAATATGGATGATGGATGAAGGATTGCATTGACCTCATAAAACTTCAGTGTTGATGTCAATGCCTGAGAAAGTGGAAAGGTGTACATTAAGAAAATGCTTTGGGAAAAAATATATCAAATACATTCAAGACTCACGTAAACCTAATTTGCCATGACTAAAAGTAGGCTTATAATTAGTTTTCATGGGCATTGCATATCCTCTCAGAATGCAGTAGTTGTTGCATAGTTTCTATATTTTATCGTCAAAGAAATTAAGAAAAGGAATATGTAAAATATTGATTAGATCAACATACAAAAGAATGAAACATGAAGTCTCACATAAATCTCCTTTTTTTACATGAAGTCTCGCACCAAGTTTTTCTATCAAATGGCTAATGTGAGATTTGTTTTTGGCTTTTTCTAAAGCTTATACGTTATAGAAAGACTATTTAAGGTGCAATTGAACATGCTACTCAACTGGGAAAGTATTCGACTATTAGGAAATATCAATCCTTAAATAATCAAATCAACTACTAATAGTTTTTTTTTGTCGTTGATAACTTTTTTTTTCTTTTCAAATTCAGTTTCATGCAATTTATAGGGTTTTGACAGAGAAATTACCTCAACCAAATGTTTACTCTTGAAGTTCTCACAAACTGAACTAAATTGTAATTAAAAAAAAAAATCCAACCACATATACATTCATGAAATATCAATTACATTCCTTTCCCGACATATTGAGCAAATAACCATATAAAATAAAAAATTAAACAAATTCAGCTAAAACTTCTTTAACTTTCTATAATTTAATCCGAAAAATATCCATAAGTTCCAACCACTCAAATAGTCATTATCTAATGCACAATATATGTTTAAGTAAATGCACAGATACAAGCACGCACTTTATTGTATACACCCATGTCTACATCTACGCCTATGCATAAAACTTAAATCAATGTATATAGGCATAAACATAAAGGTGCATTGTTTATTCAAAACTGTGAACTAATTTTTTCTTATGCTCACCTTTGCACTCAATTAATGCCTAGAATGGCCTAACTAACTGTTAGGAAGTTGCGAGTAAGAGCACACAATTACAACTGAAGTAAAAACTATAAAAATGAGAAATTAATTTGAGACAAATGATGGCAATTTGTAAAAGGATAACAAAAGAATTTACAATAACTTCTCTCTAACAAAGGGTTGCGTATTTAGGTGAACCCTCACTATCTCTCTCTAACAGTCTCTCTTGTTCTCTCTCTTTGTTTCTGCTCTAAAATGGAATACAACATGACTCAAAACACTTCTAGTATTTATAGGACTCTCCTATCATGTACCTAGACCAAGTACGCAACCCTAGATAATAAATAGATTCATGAATATCTCTTAGACTCCATACATGAAGATTCTTGAACTATATACATGCAACAAACCACTTAATTTAGGAAGTAGTTATTTCTAGAAGCAAAATGACTTTATCAACATTTCTCCCACTTAAAGTCACTTTTGCAATCCTTCTATCCTTTCTACTTGTCATTTCCATGTCGCTTATATTTCTGCTAGGCCAATAGAGGATAGACACCACATGAACTTGTCATTGTTGATCGACTTTGTTAGAACATCTGCTAGGTTGTCTTTAGTATGAATTTTCTGTATATCCACACTTCTTTCTTTCACCTTCTCACGAACAAAGTGATATAGAACTCGTATGTGCTTTGTCTTCAAGTGAAAATGCTAGATTCTTTGCCAAGTGCAAAGCGCTCTGACTATCACAAAATAGAGCTATCTTCACGATAGACTGCAGTTTCGAAACCCAGCTTACAGCTCCTCCAGCAAGAGTAAACACATAACCTATGGTGGACTTGCTCTTGTCAAGAACATCTGCATAATCTAAATCAACATATCCTCTGACAGTAAAGTCTGATCCTCCATAACATAATGCAACATTTGAGGTACCCTTGACATATCTCAGGATCCTGTTTACAGTGTTCCAATGCTCTTTACCAGTATTCGCCATGTATCGACTCTGATCCTCCATAACATAATGCAACATTTGAGGTACCCTTGACATATCTCAGGATCACCATTACAATGTTCCAATGCTCTTTACCAGGATTCGCCATGTATCAACTAACCGCTCCCACTGCTTGTGCAATGTCTGGTCTTGTGCAAACCATAAAAAACATTAAGCTACCCATTGCTGATGTATACGGTACTTGAGACATTTCCATCCTCTCTGATAACTTGAAATTAATAGGAAAAGGGGTAGAAATTGGCTTACAATCTTGCATGTTGAAGCGTCGCAAGATTTTCTTCAAATAGTTCTTCTGAGAAAGCCAAATCTTCCTATTATGTCTGTTTCGGTAAATTTGCATCCCTAGAATCTTGTTTGTTGGTCCCAAGTCCTTCATTTCAAACTCCATAGCCAATTGTGCCTTTAAGTCTTTGATACAATCTTTGTTGGGGCTTGCTACCAACATGTCGTCAACATACAACAGAAAAATAATGAAATCACCATCACCAAATCTCTTGTAGTAAGCACAAGGATCTGAACTGAGTCTGTTGAATCCAGGGCTCATGATGAAGGAATCAAATCTCTTATACCAACACCTCGGCACCTGTTTGAGACCGTACAGAGATTTGTTCAACCTGCAAACCAAGTTCTCTTTTCCTTTTTCTTCAAAACCTCCTAGTTGGAGCATGTAGATTTCTTCTTCAAATGCAGTTTTCACATTCAACTGCTCTACGCACAAGTCAAATGTAGCACATAGAGCCAGAACTATTCGAACTATTGTAAGTCGAACAACAGGAGAGAATATCTCGTTGAAGTCAATGCCTTCTTTCTAAGCAAATCCTTTCACCACCAATCTAGCACGATACCACTCCACTTGGTCATTTCCATCTTGTTTGATCTTGTAGACTCATTTGTTCCCGATGGCCTTCCTTCCATGTGGTAGTGGAACAAGATCCCATGTCTTGTTTTTATGGAGAGTTTCAATATCTTCTTGCATTGCTGTCATCCACAAGGAAGCTTCTTGGCTTTTTGTAACCTCATGGAAGGTTGATAGCTCTCCATCCTCTGTTAGTAGACAATATGCAACATTTTCCTCCATAATGTATTCTGAGTGCCAAGCTGGTTCTCTCCTTTATCGAGTTGACCGCCGAACTTGTGGAGTTGCAAAGTCAGCTTGTTCTTGTTCTTATTCTTCGTGCTCTGGTGTTGCTTCAGAAGAATCTAGAACTTCTTGTTCTTCAGTTTGAACTGTAGTAGTCTCTAGTTTCTCTTTTGTAGTGCTATCATTTTCTTTTTCTTATACTTTATCTTTAATAAATATCACGTCTCTGCTAATTATCACCTTGTGGGCAGTGGGATCCCATAGTTGATACCCCTTGACTCCATCAACATACCCTAAGAAAATACATTTTTTGGATTTTGGATCCAGCTTTGACGTTTCTTGGGCAATGTACATACCGTACACAGGACTTCCAAATATATGTAAGCAAGAATAATCAGCTAGTTTACCAGTCCACATCTCCATTAGCGTCTTCTGGTCAATTGCGGTTGATGGTGACCGATTGATCACATAACATGCGGTCTTGACTACTTTAGCCCAAAATGACTTGGCCATCTCCATAGTTCTCAACATTGCTCTTGTTCGTTCTAGCAAGGTTTTGTTAATCCGCTCTGCGACTCCATTTTGTTGTGGGGTGTACGCCACCATGAACTGCCTCTTGATACCTTCTTGTTGATAGAAGCTTTCAAATTCATCATTGGTATATTCTTCTCCATTGTCTGTCCTCAAGCACGTGATCTTCTTTTTAGATTCAAGTTCCACCCGCGCTTTGAACGTTTTGAAAACTGGATATACGTCTGCCTTCCTCTTGATTGGATACACCCAACATCTCCTGGAGTAATCATCAATAAAAGACACAAAGCATCTCGCACCTCCTAGGAACATAACTGGTGCTTGCCAAACATCTAAGATAGCTTTTTTTCTAGCACTAGAACTGCTAAACTTTAATCTGTGCTGCTTACTAGTAACACAATGCTCACAAAAAGGTAATGTAACCTTTTTGAGTCCTGGAAGAAGCTTTTGTTCAACTAGAATCTTCAAACCACGTTCCGACATGTGGCCAAGTTTGCGGTGCCACATCATTGTCAATTCTTCTACCAAACTTGCTAATGCAATAGATGTTTCTCCTTTTTGTTGTGTTTCTCCTTTAAGCATGTACAAATTTGCAGCTATCTTGTCCATTTTCATCACCACAAGCGCGCCTTTGATTATCTTCATGATCCCATTTTGAACATGGATTTTGCACCAACTATTATCTAATTGTCCCAAAAATAATAGATTTTTCCTCAGACCTTTCACATATTGTACCTCCTGGATGGTGTGAACTATACTATCATACATTTTTAATTTGATGGTACCGATACCAGCAATCTCCAAGTCATGATCGTCTCCCATGAACACAGATCCTCCTAAGATATGTTCATATTAGTAGAACCATTCTCTCTGTGGGGTCATATGCCATGTAGCTTCTGAGTCCATCAGTCAGACAATAACGAATTTTCTTGTGCCTTCAGCAATCGTTGTTGCCTCGCTGTATAAAATTTCACCATCATCTGAGGTGCTTGCTACACAGCTCTGAGCTTTTAATGACTCAGGACCTTTTCCTTTGTCTTCTTCATTCTTCTTAAGGTGTCAACACTCCCATTTGTAGTGCTCTTTCTTCCCACAATGATGACACTTGACATTCTTCTTAATTCTGGATTTCGATCTACTCTGATTTTGACTCCCACTGGGGCCACATTTCGTTGATCTCCTTCTCGTCATCGTCAAAGCTTCAGCTTGCTGTGAGCCCCCCAGTCTATCTTCTTTGCTCTTGCGCCGACTTTCTTCTTCAAGAACCGCAGTTGAAATATGATCAAAGACTAATATTTCTAGGGTGTTTGTTAAGTTGATGATTAGTTGATCATAGGAATCAGGTAGACTTTGAAGTAGAATTTCAGCATGTTCGCCCATCTCTAAGTTATGCCCCATTGTTGTAGCTATGACAATAAAGTATTGAGGGTGTTGATGTGGTCGGTCACCGAAGTTGACTCCATCATCCGAAAGGTGTAAAACCTTCTCTTCAAGAAGATTTTGTTGTGTAGTGATTTGGCCTCGTACAATTTTGTTAGTATATCCCATATCTCTTTTGTCTTCTTTTTCTCTGCCACACTTGGCAATACTCCATGGACTAGTGTTAGATGCAGATTAGCAATAGCATTTTCATCCATCTCGTTCCACTTGCCGTCGTCAAGCATCTCGTAGGGCCCATCTCCAATTGCCGCCAAATAATTATATTTTCTCAAAACTGCTTTTATTCTCATTTTCCACAATGAGAAATTATTCCCATTGAACTTTTCTATTTCGTACTTCGTCGCCATTGTTGAAGATGCCTCCTTTCGACTAACTGGATCTGACAATAGCACAAAAAACCCGACTATAAACCTCGCTCTGATACCACTGTTAAGAAGTTGTGAGAATGGGCACACAGTTACAACTGAAGTAGAAATTATAAAAATGAAAAATTCATTTGAGACAAATGATGGCAATTTGTAAAAAGATAACAAAAGAATTTACAATAACTTCTCTCTAACAAAGGAAAGACTATGAGTATTTAGGAGAACCCTCACTATCTCTCTCTTGTTCTCTCTCTTTGTTTCTGCTCTAAAATGGGATACAACATGACTCAAAACACTTCTAGTATTTATAGGACTCTCCTATCATGTACCTAGACCAAGTACGCAACCCTAGATAATAAATAGATTCATGAATGTCCCTTAGACTCCATACATGAATGTCCCTTATACTCCATATATGAAGACTCTTGAACTATATACATGTACCAAACCACTTAATTTAGGAAGTAGTTACTTCTAGAAGCAAAATGACTTTATCAACACTAACCACCTAATAATTTGTTATGATTACTTAAAAAATATCCTTTACCCCACCCTTCTCCCCTTCTTTTTTCAAAGAAGAGTTGTTAAAAGGCACTTACATAATGTGATGGGAACATAGAGTTGTTTTTGCCTTTTGTTTCCTTACGATTTCATGATGCTCCAAATTGTTCTAGAGTGAAAAAATAAATCAAAACAACAGGCACCAACCAACATGTGTCTGCTTAAAAATTTCCAAACTCCTAATGCAAGTAAATACAACAATTTAGTTCATAATATGCAATTTATGAAGCTTCCTAAAGTTTGAAACAACACTAAATATCTTGAAAAATTTATACAGTATTCAACGAACATGTACACATACATAAGTAGAGAAGAGGCTTGGACGGCGAAAGACATTGGAAGCGGCTATGAACCAAATTAAAGCGAAACAAAAAACAAGAAATAAAAAGATGTTGACACAGTTGCTCTGAAAAATATTCTCAGCAATAACGAATAAATGCGGTCTGTTAAGACAAAAAAATATGCAGATTTGTATTGCCAAGTTAAAGGAATGGACATAATGTGTTCAAGTATTCCTACAAGATTTTAGGATTCATTGGCTCAAGAAGGGTATAGCTACAACCACTGCAAAGATCACACTAATCTTGGAAGAAAATTAGCAAAAACCATGATTTCACTGTCAGAGAAAATAAAAGGAAAAAAATTTGAATGACTCACAAAAATTTTCCAGTGGGACAGAAAATAAAAGGATCTTTCACTGAGCTCTTACGGTAGGATGATCCCGTGTGAATTTTTGTGTGGGGGTTGTACAATTGAAAATTTACTTACATATCTGGAGTTGCTACCTTTCAACTGGTGAACTTAGCCATCAACCTTCTTGTAATCTACAAATTGTTGGTCTCTGGGCATTGGAAAAAGATAAACTAAAGAACACAGTAGAAAGATTATGAGAAAGATAGAGAGAGCACTTAAACCATAAAATCTAGCTCACTCTCATCTTAAAGTTGATGGTCCTGAAAAAAATGATCATCCAAGATCCTGTTCAAAAGAAAATACTAATAATAAAATCAAAATAAACTCAACAGAACACCAAACCAAAAAAGGACAATAAATCAAACCAATAAAAACAACACAAAAGACATACTTACATTTTATATTGTGTAGTCAACATATCTCGTCGCCAACTGACTCACCTTCTTGATCTGTCTGCTTTTTCCACTCTTAGATATTGAATCTAGGTTCCTTTTGTTGATACTATGTACTTCCTCATTGTGATGAGATATCACAAGCTTCCATTATCCCCCTAAAAGTGACGTTTTGAATAAATTTTCTATTCTACCCCCTAGGGTCTGAACATCCAGGCAAAGAATTATAGACAAATAATACAATATAGACACATAAAATAGTACATGCAAACCGGTGTCGACCCATTTTGTGTATATGCTTGGAAGAAAAAAAACACAAAACATTGTTAAAAAAGCACAAAGCAAGCCTATTAAAAAAGTACAAAGATTGCAAGGTGGTTCTACATGAGGATTACTCTAAGGTACAAAAATTTCCTTTCTCCCATAAGTTCTTAAACCAACCATCTTTTATCGAATACTTTATTCATTGCCTGACAACATTGATAATACCAATTTCTGACATGCATAAATACAAACTCAAGATAGTGTCAATTTAACAAAGAACATGTTGTAACCTATTCATAATAGTATCAATTTATTGTCAATATATAACAAATGTCTCAATTTATATGTTTCAAAAAGTTCTTCGAGGTAGTCTAACTTAAGGTAATTACAAATCAATAGAGAAGAGAAAGGCAATAGTCACCTGGTGGAGTTACGTTGGCCAATGAGTTTGGGAGGAAGTATACGGCGGTTGAAGGCATTTATAACAGCAGTGACTGTCAGCCATTTCTATAAAAAACAAGGACGACAACAATGAGGCCCATCCGACTTTTGACACGCCCCAACAGGCGATCACAATTAGACTCGAAGTTTTGATTGTCGTGGATTGTCATTCTCACAACATGATTTTGCATGGCCAAGAGTTGTATTGGCATTTGGCTTCAGTGTGTGATTTCTACATCGATTGCTGGCTACAGAGATGCTTTCCATTCTCAAAGTCAGATATGCTTGTTTCTATGTTAGCCCGTTGAAATTCAACCAAATATGTAATAGCAGGCCAACAGTCACCAACCCAATAGTTTTAACCGTGACAATTACATATAATTTAATGTTATTATTATCCACAAAAAGATAGGATAGGAATTCTATACTTTGTTGAGGTTATTTTAGTCAATCAATTTTTTTTTTCACTTAAACGACTTTTATTAGTAGTACAGATTGGTCACATGCTAATCTAGCTAATTTTTTAATTTATGAAACCTGTTCTTATTTACTTATCTAATTTTAGAGCAATGCCATTAAGAGATAATTTGAGAACTTAATGATTGTGGTCATTAAATTGTCAGTAGGTCTTAGCATTAAATGCAATTAACTATCAATTTAATAGTCACAATGGATTAAGTCTCCAAATTATGTCTCAATAGCATTAATGATAATTTTAACCTAAATTTTTTGTTACATTGTTTGTTATATTAAGAAGTTTTTGTTTTTTATTTTTGTAATTCAAATAGTTTTTAAAAAATTTTCCTTCTTCAAGTATTTTCCTATACAAATATTTGTTCTCTAATTATCATATTTACTAGCCAACCAAACGCTTCTACAATAAGAAAATAATACAAGCTCGGAATTATTGTCGTGGCTCATAAAATTGAGATATGACATATGAATCTCCTCCAAAATTGCCTATTAGATAAAAAAAAAATAGAGAGAATTAGTAGATTTATGTTTTGTGCTTCTAGTGATTTGGAAATATTATTACACTCGTAATAGATAAAAATGAGATTGAAAGGAAGAGGATAAGAAAATGAATAGTTTGATTGGTATTTTAATTTTAGATGACACAAAAGAATAACTGGATGGAAAATATGTGTGTGAGAGAGAGATGCTAAAGAGAGAATGACTAATGATGCCTACTTTTTGCACCTTTTCAGCATTTTTAGTTTTTTGTTAAATTTAATTGTGTCATTGGATTGAACTGTTGGACCCACATCATTTAACTAAAGTTTTTTTTTTGTTGGTTTTGGATATTTTATTGGATTTAATTTTTATAGTTTAAATTATATAATATTTGGGAAAAATATAAGTCGAAAAAAAAATATAGACTTATGTGAAGGAAAATATAGTATAAAAAACTTTTTGGTCAAAAGTACATCTAATTGGAAAAAGACGAAAAAGCATCAATTAAAAGCAAAACTTGCAAAATTTAGTTTTTTTGGATATCATCCATATTCCTTCACATTAAACACAATTTTGACAAACAAAGACAAAAAAATCGATGGTTTCTTCCTATTTCTTTGTCAGTTTTTGAAATTTGAAACACTATGTTCCATATCTATAAAGAACTGGATTTGCTACCTATAGAAAACTAAATCGATAATTATTTTTTGGAGGAGGAAGACCATCCAAAAAAAATCTCTGGCAAATTTGGGTTTCATGTTCTTACCATTGTCGGAATAATCTGCACCAAATCGTATTATCAATGACTATATGATTTTTTTTTTGTTGTCACTCCGATGAAATTGTTCAATGTATCTCATTATTGTTTCTATCTGGTATAAATGGATGGTGCAACTGTATGGTTTTACCCTTTGGTGTGCCTGTATGGTGTAGCTCTTTGTGCTATTTCTGTATCTCGTTGGTGTTACTAGATAGTGAAACTCTTCGGTGTATCTCGTTGTTGTATTTTTTGATGTCACTAGATGGTGAATAGGTGATTTAACTCTTTCTTTGGTGTGACACGCCGGTATTGGTGTATTTTTTTGGTTTAACTTTTTGGTGTATCTCTTTAAGAGTACTAATACAACGACGTTTAAGAATGCCGATTTCAGATTGAGAGAGAGAAACGCCTTAAATATGCATGGGAGAGAGAAAGAGTTTGAAAGAGAAAATAGATGGAGAGGGAGAGAGAAAGAGAAAGAGAAAGACAACAGGGAGAGAAAGTAACATTGAGAGAACATAGGGAGAGAGAATTTCTCTTAACTAAGTTTTTAAAAAGGGATTTTTGGAAGCCGGTACACCCAAAAAGACTTATTTGGCAAAAAGTACACATTTTAAAAAGTGTTGGAAAAAGGTACACTAGTTAGATACAAAGACATAAATGCCCATTTTAGGGAAAGTAGTGCA
>CM042195.1:14135650-14158868 GCA_023539305.1 Ilex asprella
TTTCTTCTTCTTCTCAGTCGATTGATCCCTAGCGCCTCCTCCTCTTCGAGTAGCTCTGGCCGCCTTCTCTTCGAAGCTACACGCCACACGCATCCCAGGTTCTCTCTCTCTGTATGACAGTCTATGTGTGTCTTAATTCCTTTTGTTTTTCTGAAATAGAAATCATATGATGAGAGTTGCAGGAATTTTTTTTTAAGCTAAATTATAATGAGTTTTAATCATTGATCTATATCTCATTATAGAACTCTAAAATTTGGGGCCTTTTTAATATGTATGGCTTAAAGCCCATGCTTTGTTGAATATACTGTTGAGCCGGCCATGTCTACAAAGCCAGTCTCTCTCTCTAAAGCAGCGAAAATTTTGTCCAATTTCGTCTCCTTCGACAATGGAGCTCCTCATGCCGTGTCTGTATATCTCAGACGCGCTTCGGCCTCATTCAATGACTTGGTTCAGTTCCACAAAGAACTTAAAGCTAAGCAATCCGATCGCAAGCACAAGAAACATCGGCATAGCAATATAAGCGATGAAACCTCGATGAAGGTTGAGCAAAACTCACAAGAAGCTGCAGAAGAGAGTGTCCAAAAAGTGGAGCATAGAGGGAAACGCAGGAAAAACGAAAACCCAATAAACGTTGAGCAGAACCCATATGAAGTTGAAGAAGATAGGGTCAGAAATTTGGAAAGTAGTGGCAAACACAAGAAATATGAGAATGCGGTAAGGATCGGGAAAAATCTAGATGAAGCTGAAGAAGAAAGACTAGAAAATGTGAAGCATAGTCGCAGACACAAGAAAGAGAAAAACCGAGTGGAGAATGAGCAGAATTCATATGAAGTTGAAGACGGTAGAGTTGGAAATGGGGAGGGCAATGCCGGGAACAGAGATAAGAAGAAGAAGAAAAAGAAAAAGGATGATGATGATGATGCAGTTGTGGGTAGTTTTGAAGTAGAGGAGGAAAACAGGAAGAAGAGGAAGACCCGGGAGGTTGATGAGATGGAGATTGTTGGTTTAGCTGAGCAGAGTGGCTTGAAGAAGAAGATGAAAAGGAGGAGGGAAATTGGAGGAGATGAGTAGTGGTAACTCATTTTTCTGCATTGTTGTGGCTATTGTCACTTGATAGTTGATTAAAGAAGCTTTTACTTTTCCGCAATCAATGGGTTGTGGATCATTTGAAAAGTTTGGTGGTGGTAATGTCTTTCATGTAATACTAGAGAAATTTTGTACCTTTTAACAGATCACCAGATTTAAATGTCAGAATATATTTTTTATGTGGTTAGTGAAATGCTCCCTTTTTGATAGAACTATTGACGCAAAGTGTTCTGTTTCTTCTGAATATAATCTCTATATGGAATAAATGGATGTTGATACGAGTGACTATAAAACAAGGTGAAACTCTCCTCCGCAGCACCAGATTTTCTTATACGACGAAGTATTGCCAATGAAACAAGTGCGGTATAGGACTTTATTCAGGTTGTGCTTCTGTTGTAGCTTTACTTGTGTTTGTTGATCATAGAAGTTGCAGTTACCATGGTAAATGTCGGATGCTTTTCAAGTGTGTTCTGTTTGTTGCCACGGCAGTGTTGTTGCCGTGATCATTTTGTGCTGCTAGACATTGATGGTAGCGAGATACTACTGAATAGTTTTGTAGAGTATATTATAATTCTATGCATTACAGACTCTGAAAAGAACTGGAGCGGTTCCTGATTCGCACTATAATTGTTACCAGAAATATAGGTACGTTTTATTATTTTCTATCTGTCTAAATGTAGTCTTGCTTTATTTTATGACATAGTAGCCTTGGATTGTGCTGGAGATTCTTTTACTTTGTGTGATCTATTCCTACATGGTCACAAACACATCAAGTCAACTTACAACTCAAATGTGAGCAAACAGAGAAGAATTATAATCAAAACAATCAAGCACAGGTTAACCACCTTCCATTTTCTCAACTTCTCAGAGTTTGTATGCTTACATTGTATTACTTTGAAATTCTTTTGCATCTGAAAGATCAATTTTCAGATGAACCCAAAGTCCAAATGGGTTTTGACAAAAGATTATTACAGAAAGCATTACAGAAAGAATATGAATTCATATATACATTATGTTGATTGGAGCATTGGATGTGGATATTGGATAGCATACCATCAGTTTGGATAATTGGAGATGGTTATCTGTAACTGGGACTGAGACACATAACGCCTAATGAAAGCTCTTTTCCACCAAACTTCGAATGCTCTCTGAATATTGGGACAGTCATCCCCTTTGTTAAGAAATCGATCAAACCAATTAAGCAAGATAGTTTGTTGCTGAGGCAACGGCAGAGTCAGAATTGTCTGGCCTAGTCCATCCTCAACGAGTTTTTTGTCGACTGATCTACAAGCCCTCCTCATCCACCCAAAGTCCTCATACAGAGCTTCTAACCATGTGGAAAGCAGTGAATACCGGGTCTCTTTTGGCACCAAAATATGCCCTCTCCCAATTGCAATACAAAGTTGTGCAGTGATCCTGCTTATTTCGTGCCTGTACATGGTGGGAATTTTTGAATGGAGAGCAGCAAGCTCCTTCTGATCCGTTCACAAATTCATCCCCCAATTTTCTATCAATTAGAATATCAACAATCCACTGCATATTGTCAGCTTCTCGAGGTATCTCACCCATCAAAACACCTCGATCCCGCCTGCTTTCATCCATGCATGTAGCTTCAGATAAGCGCAGTATAAGAGAACTTAGGCATCCATGGCAAAGATGAAGAAGGGTATCTTTGGAGATATCAAGCCTATTGCTGTAACTGCTGTGATCAGATGCATCTTCTCTAAGCAATCGAGAAATTAACGTTTTCATATCCCTGCGGGCTTTATCATCCTTGGCTTGTAATACACCAGTCAACAGTCTCAATAAGATGTCATCAGCTCTTGAAGACATGGATGGCTCGGCTGAAACCCCCTGCAAAACATCAGTGACTGAGTCCTGAATCTGAAGTTCACTAAGATGGGATACCACTTTGTCCTCTTCTTCCTCAGACCAAGGAATTGCTTCCAAATACTCCAAACATGATATTATCCCAGCATCAAACATGATAGCTGCAGATACCTGAAAGAGGACACTGGGTTGAGAGAAATTTTACATTTTTAATAAGAAACAAAACTTTCAATTCATAGAAAGAGGAACATTTTACATGGCAGACCAAATTAAGACTATCAAAAGGGACAGGGTTTTCTGGATTTGTTACTGGAAAAACAGAGTGCAAACATATCGGCCTATCCACATTTGACATCATTCTTTCCCTTCATTGTTGTTACAAACAATCAAATTCTTACTGATATCCAACATTGAGCTGAAAGGCAGAGACTGTCGTCCTTGTGGTCTGTTCCATAACTACCATACTAAGAACATTGAGGACAATAATAAAACTAAAATTTTGGTTTCTAAATAACACAAATGTAAGAACTTCTGGTTTCCAATCTCTCAGTGAAATGAAACTCTCTCTTCATACGAATTTCATAACTTCTTTTCCTTTCCCACAGTTGATCAACTACCAACAATACCATCTCATATAAGTCATTACCACAAGCAAAAACAGAACTAGAATATTCATCTACCAACAATCATAAATTTTAGCACTAACACACTCATAACCAATCCCATTGCATCTAATTAAAGAGCCTGAATTTGCATAACTTGTTTTTTTGCTTCAATTCCTTAAATAAAAATCATTTTTTCCCACATTTTCTAAGCACGCCACATAACCTTTTCCCCTTAAACCACTTCATAATTCCCCAAACCCAATAGCTTTATTCCAAAAACCCTTAAATGAAGTTGTCTATCTACATTGCTCAAAAATACCAACATGTTGAAGAAAACAAACTGGAGCGAAATTAAAAAAAAAAAAACTAAAAACACAAACCTTTAAAAAGCCCAAGATTTTGGAGACCTCCTCACCCATCAATTTTCTCTTCAAATCCTCACAATACATCAACACCAGAGTCTCTACATACACCTCAACATCATCAACCTCACAAATCTCCACAGAGTGAGATCCACTTCTTCTCAACTTCTCGGCAAAGAACCTGCTTTTATCAGCAAGAACCCTCTTGTGCACATCCATAGAAACAGTAAACCCATCAGTCCCAGTGACTGTGAGCTTCACATCACCAAACCCTAAAAAGCCATCAGGGTTTCGAAATGGGGCTTCAGCTAAAACCCTAGAGATTCTTTCTTGGAGTCTATGGCGGGTCTCCAGGGTCTGTTTGGACTCTCGTGGCTGTTCCTCTGACATCATTTCGAAAAGGGTCGGGGATCGGGTCGGACTTGGGCGGGTTTGGTTCTGGGTCTGGATGGGTGAGTTGGGATAGGAAGGTGGAGGAGACACAGATACCCTAGAGAGAGAAAGTGGGGTTTGTGAAGGAGGACCAAGAAAGGGATCTGAGATAAACCGTTGTTTTGTCATTGCTGAGACTTGATGCTTTGATTTGCTGCAGTTGTTGTGATTGTTCTCAGAAGCCATTGAAAGAGCTCTGCCTTTGTGTGTGTGTGTGAGAGAGAGAGAGAGAGAGAGAGAGAGAGAGAGAATCCAAGAAAAAGCAAGAAGCTCAAGAAGTGTGTGAGTAAGACAGAAAGCTGAGCTCTAGCTTTGGATCTGTATATACTATCCAGTGCAGAGTGACAGCGGATTAGTTGTTAATAAATTAAAACGGTAAAAACGGCTTATTAAAAAAAGGGCGGGGGATAACATATTGCGTAAGTGGGAGCAGTAGAAAAAAGATATTTTATTATTTTTTTACTTACAATACTAATTAATTGTATATTTTTTTTGTGTATAACTTTAATTGAAAAATATATTTTTAAAATTTTTTACATAATATTATATAAGTTACTTTAGAATTAAATATTTGTTAATGACACGAATACGACCCGAAAAAAAATTATATGACTTAAAAATAATATAACAAAACAAAACACGATACGAATTAACACCCGTAAAAATTATGGAGGGGTGTCAATGAAAATTTTCATACTTGAAGGGATTGACAAACCAAAAAAGTCAAATTTAATTGATTTTTTTGTTTATATTAAATGACACAATGGGAGATATGTATTTTAGACATGCCAAAAATGTGACAGTTCTTCTACTGTAAAATAGGAGTAGAAGAACAGCAAAACATAATAATTACTAGAAAAGGACTTTGAGAGAAGTTTTGGGCTCAGAAAAAAGAAGGTGGGGGTGATAGGGAGAATTTTGAGTGACAAAAGTGTTACTTTGTTGCTTACTGTTGCCTTTGGTGTAGCAACAAAACAAAGAAGCATCTCTATCTCTCAACACTTTAATGGGTCATCTTTTCATGAGGTCACTGTCCACAAATCCATATGGAGAAAGAACAATGCTTTATACACCATTTTTTTTAATGGATTTAGCGATAAAGGGTGTTCGGGTTATGTATATTTTAATTAATTTTTTCTTTAATTTGGTGAAAGGCAGACTATCTACGTCAGGATTAGGATATTTATAAGAGATACATTCCTTATAACCTGACCCCAAGAGACTGCCAAGATTTAAATTCAGGACGTTTGAATTTATAACTCGTCCCAAATACCATTTGAGCTACTCATTAGGGTTCACACACCATCTTTCTACGTCACATTTGTGCACTACTTCAATATAGACCGTTAGATTAGTAAGTACTACAAAATTTATTAGATTTTCAATGACTTTGATTGTACCATATTAGATGGGGTTCAGAACATTATTCATCATCAAATTTACCCCCCTTCCTGAAAGTGGGGTTCAGGTTTTTGAGTTTTGTGGGGACTGGAAATGATGGACAGTGACATGCACTACCAAAGAAGATAAGACCCCATTGGATGACTTTTGTAATTGGGCTAATCCTATTGCATTTTTTGTTTTTTTGAAATCATGAATTTCTAAGGTCACATTGCACTCATGAAAAAATAAAGCTTGAAGGGCTAAATAAACTTATTTATTCAAAATCTTCCAATACAATGAACACAGATTACAGAATATAAGACCATGAACAAGCAACAAGCAAAAAAATGGACAAGCCAAGAACCTTGATTTCCAACTACAATAAGGACCAGGCTAACTTTAAGGTAGATGTGGAAAGTGAAAAACAAGAAAAACAAACAATAATCACACAACAAGAAGCAGAGCTATCCCATTCCTTTCATTATGTGCCTTGATTGGGAGATGCATAGATTCAGTTCTGCAGCAGAGAAAGTACGTATTAAAGAAGAGAAAGAAACTGCAGTTTTTTTTCCTAAGCAGACACATACTGCTGTGAGCATAATAAGGCAGAAGAGAGACCTTTTAGAAAACATTTGTTTGCAAATCCTGTAGTTCAGGGTCGATATCTTTAAGTTCCTTGGCTTCGGTTGTCTCAAAAAGAGGAACATCGAGCTTAGGAGGGCTCTGAAGAATAATTGCATATGTTAGTCCTTGATTATGAAACAAATATGCATGAATCAAGAGAAGAGGAGAGCTAAACAGCATTTATCGACCTCAAGCAGCATTAGAGGTAATGATTTTAATGAGACAACACCCTCAGCCTAACCTGTAACAAATTGGATAATGACCCCTATAATTTAAACAGCATTAGTTTGGACAGAAGATCTAGTTTTCTGAAGGTTTATCCTTCCAATAGGTTTTAACAAAGAAAATGCTCTTTTAATGTGTAGTTGCAACAACATCTGGCCTTCTTATAACATTTAAAACGACTCCATATGTGCAGTGTCACGTTAGAATCTAATGAAGTGACATAACAATTCAATTTTCTCTACCACGCAAGGTGAGAGCTCTGCTTTCAGTAGTAACTCCAAGCCCAAAGATAAATGATGGGAATCAGATTGTCTTCTAACAGTATGCTTGTTTGGAGGGACTTTGATTTTGATTATTGAAACTACTGTCTTGCCCTAATCTCTTTCTTTCTCTTCTCATCCCATTCTTCTCCTCTTCTCCCTAGTTCTCTTTTCAGTCTACATCAATAATATTTTGCCTCAAGTGCTGCTCAAAGCAAATGAAATCATTCCCTTCTGATGCACACCCCAAGCCAATGTGCTTTAGGGTATTCTAAAGCCTGTTGAATTTATGACTCCTGCTATTTTTCAAAAGGATTTTTCTTCTAGTATGAGCAAAGTATATTGTATATTAAAGCTTCTGAAATTTCTACATCTAACACAGAGGGGAATCGGTGACATATTGGGTAGATTGGTCAAAATCGTCTGGTAGCGGGAAGTGTGTACTAGCAGCGCTTTTATAAAAGAATGGAACAGCCACAGTAGCTTAATGAAATGCAGGTCACTAGGTAATTTTGTTAGCAGCCTAAAGTATGTGGAAAACTGATGTGTGAGCAGAACAGATCCCATACAACACAATTTTGAAATAGCTGTAACGTATCTTGGGCTTCTTGCCCATGGGATGAGGGAATGGACTAGACATTATGACTCTGCATTATAAGACTCTCCCTATCGCCACAAAGATATAGAAAAAAACTACAGCTATAATAAGGGAAGCCCAAACCCAATGAGTTTCAAATTGAATTTTAACATTACTCAGATTTTTGAATTTACCATGCAACGAACTAGAGCCCAGTTCACACCACGGAAGAAAGCATGTCTCTTGATTTCATTTGCTCCTTCATGTGAACCCAATCTGTTTTTGGGATCTCTGTGCAGCAACCGATACATTAACTGCTTTGCTTGGAGACTCACCTGCACCAAGAGAACTTTATTTGGATGCTTGTGGCATTGTAATTTTTAAAAACAATATATAAGACGTGTCAACTTTTGTTCGCAGTACATATAGAAATATTCTTGTTCATGAATCTTTAGCATATCTCCTAATTTGGAATTAACTGCATAGTATGTTGTATTTAGTTGACTCTCTTTTGGAGATGCAATACTGGTGTTTTTAATATCATTGAGTTCCAAAAAATAAAATTCTGACACCACTACCTTGCATAGAAAAGCAACTGTGGTACTACTAATTCAGGAACTTGATTATTCAGTAAGTAATATGGGGCAAAGAAACGAAATCCCACCGGTATACTTCCTGGAAATTTAATATCCTTGTGAAGAACGTTGGCAAATGTTTTTTGCCTTGTCTTTCCCCTAAATGGCGTATATCCATAAAACATTTCATACAAAAGAATGCCTGCAAAGCAACCAGCAGTATATCAGCGAAGACATTAGGAGATTTAAGAGTTTAAAAAGATTGTGACAACTCATACATGTTGATAAGTTGTTTGCCATTTACTGCTAGTTAGTTCCACTGTTCTCCTCATTGACATCAAAATTCTCATTCCTATGCAGTATGCATTCCAGATTTAATTACCTCCCTAATAAAAAATTAAAAAAAAATTGGCATTTTATTTCCAAACCGGCTGTTACCAAAAGTGACAGCAACCATTGGCACCAGTTAACTGCTCTAATACACAGGTTCCAAACTCAATATCAGTACTGGCATACAGCTCTGGAATCCCCATCAAGATAATTGGAATAGGAATTTCCATCATTCATACTTTCCCCAGGCATTTGTTTCACTAATTGTTTTGCTCCCGTCTATACGGTGTTAGGGGTACATGAATATGACAAGACGGAATGATAAACTGAGATTTGTTTCTAGAGAGATAGCAAACAAACCCATGATAATATCTGATTTTGCCAAAAAATAAAAATTACCTAGGGCCCACCAGTCCACTCCACTAGTATGGCCTGCTCCAGTTATGATTTCCTGCGTTTTAGGAAAATAGCTTTCAGAATTAGAGGAATTTTGAACAAAATTACCACAATTTCGAGAAGTAGCAGATAAGATGAAGATCACAAACAACTGATTCACAATTTTGGTTATGGAGAAATCAATTTTGTAAATTGATTATTGAGGTAAAGCAAATAAACAGAACTTCCCCTCTTTTCCTGGTAAGGATTATTTATTTCTTGGCATCCCATATGGAACCTCCAATGTTAAGCATCCCTAAACTTGCAGCTCTATCATTTTACTGTTAAAAGTTTTAACAGAACTCAATGGCAACTGCATATGTCAAACATTTTAGACCTATATTTTAAAATTAGTTTGAGCTTTTATCAAAAAAGGCATCTGCTTCCTATATGACTGAAGTTCTGCTTCAATCAATAAACTCATGTACTTGATACAAATATTATACGCTTCAATTTGGTCTGTAATCACTTTTTAATGAAGCATTAAAGCAGTAAGAGACCCTAATCAGAGGCAATATGCACATGATTGGAGATTTAGCTTCATTTAATGCAACAAACACAATGTATAGGTTGAAAAGTACACAAACCGGAGCTATGTACTCTTCAGTTCCAACAAAAGAATTTGATGCTCGCACAGGTTCAGCCATAAATATTGGAGTTTGCTTACTTTTCTGATGCTTTTTCTTTTCATTGGTATCTGGAATTAAAAGCTGCACAAAGAACGAAAAACCCGATATGTTTGTTGTGATAATTATTCATTACCTCAAACCTGGCAAAGGAGATAAGAAATAAAAGAGAGCAGATGCACCTGTGGCTTGCAAGATGTCAAACAGGACAAATCAAAATCTGTTAAAGTCACATGCCCATTGAACTGAAGCAATACATTTTCAGGCTTCAAATCCCTGTAGATTATACCTGTGGGTGGAAAATCTATGTTACTTTCATTGAGAACAATCTGCACAAGGATTTCCCTCTCTTTTTCTTTCTTATTAACAATATTACTCTGGCAGCATTATGAATCCTTAGATGCAATTGATTACCCAACTGCCTCTGAACTTATTGATTATCACTAGTAGAAATTTTGCATTAGTTAGATTCTTCAGGAAATCTGCAGTACCATTTTCTGTGTAAGAAGGATAAATAGTACGGCAAAGCATGGCAACAAGGAATTTAAGCCATTGAATCAATTTTGTGTATGATGAATAATTAATTAAGAGGTAATGACTTTGAGCATGGACAGAAATCCTTTGCTAAATGTCATTAAATACATTGAAGGAAAAATGTAGACATGTGAAGATGATCACTACCTTGACAGTGAAGGTACTCCAATGCCACAACTACTTCTGCGGCATAGAATCTACAGGCAACAACAATTTTATGTCAGTTCAATCAATGGTTTAGCAATATTAGAAGCACAGGAATAACCAAGCCTACTCACTAAGAACAGAAAAGTTGACATAGAAAATATAGTACATCTGTGAATACATTATTTCTGCAGTTTCCCCATGTGATGTATAATGTTTACAATAAATGAGGTAAATTGGGAGCACAAATGATCATATGTGGTAAACCTAAAATTTTCTAGCCTTACAACCAATTATACACTAGTGAATGGATCTAGAGTTTAAATATCTTTTATCTCGATTACATTCATGAAACCACTATATGTTGGTGGCATACAGAAATACCACAAGAGATTTAGTTCTGAATTATATCAGATTTAAACTTTAAGGTGAATAATGGAGTACAACCAGTGTGTCTTCGTCACAGTCATTATAATTGCTTTTCTTGTCTTGAGAAAAAGATTTGATATAGCAAATCCCCTTAGTGGTATGTACCTAAAATGAAAAATCTAGCGAGAAAATGTTCATATGCACCATATCTACCCTTTATACGCGTGAAGACAAAACAAAAGGAAATCAGTTCATTGACACTTTGCCATTTGATGAATGAAGGGTCTGAACTGTTCCGAATTTATGTTTCTCTTACCGTACAGCATCTTCCTTCAGGACTTTCATTGGTTGTCTGTCCAGAAGCATGAAGAGCTCTCCACCGGGGCAGTAGTCTGTTATAAGACAAATATGTGTTTTGGTCTGCAAAGTTATTACATATTAGTATTCCATCAAGTCCATGTAGATAGAAGAGAAAGATTTTACATGCAAGTCTTCAAGGTATAAGACAAATGGTTGTTTTGGTCTGCAAAGTAATTGACAGATTAATATTCCAGAAAGTCCACGTAAATGGAGAGAAATATTATAAATGGACGTCTTAAAAATGAATGGATGACTTATTTTGAGTTTGAAGGGAATAGAAAATGCAAAACATTCAGAAGAGAAAAAAACAATACTCAGATGAATCTTCTTAATATGGTGACATTATTTGTCACCGAGTCTTGCAAGCAAGTTAGTTTTATATTTAAATTCTTATTCGTGCACATCCTTGCGGAAGGATTAGATCTTTGAACAGTCAGTTTCTTCTGCTCGGAGCAATACACTCATTTTCCACATTATTCTCTAAGTAGGAGGTATTGGGCCTCTTAAAGAACCCAACTAATCGTCCCACACAAATGCAGTCCCCATTCAACATTATGCAACTTTATGTGGATTATTAGCCTTACCTGAAACGAAGCATATAAAGCTGGAAGAAAAGGGTGGTCCAACATATCCAGGATTTCTCTTTCTGCACAAGCTCTATGCACCTGCAGCAAAGGAAGGAAAAAAATCCAGTCAAAGGAAATATAGGAGCACCAACAGTAAATTAGTACAAACTACATATGGAAATTGACACCTACAACAGAGAAATGATGTTAAGAAACTATATTTCGGCTGTACCAATCTTTCACTTTTCCCTGGTTTTTGAGGATGGTAAAACATGAGAGAGAGAGAGAAAGAGAGAGTGAGAGAACGTTCACGGCCTTGGTGCATGATTTATCATTCCACTTCTGTGCCAGCAATTATATTTAGAAAAAATAGTGGCTTGAAACAACATATGGTCTCGCACAGTGAATGCATTATCATGCAATGGGTCATTTCATCATTTGTGCACAAAGGATTAAGATAGAATCTGATGATTTAAAGTTTGTTTCAATAAATGCTCACTTAAAGGCAATAATAGTGTGGATGCTCATATTGACGTGGAATACTACAGGAACTGTCAAAAGCATGTCTAGCCACTTCCAATTTCGTACCTTGTTGCGGTTGAGCATGATTCCCTTATCCATTGCTTTCATGGCAAAGTGTTGTCCAGTTCCACACAACTCCACTAAATGCACACTGTCATACCAGCAACAAGTAGATGTTCGATTCAGGAACACAAAAATGGAAGAAGAACTTGGCTATAACCCCTAAAACAAATGAATACTCCTTTGAAAATAAAGACAATAGAGAAATCCAGGATGATCAACCATAATTTTCAGCTGGTTTGCATGACATTCAGATGGAGATGCATATTCCAACATCAGATGAATATATTCAGTAAAATCAGCCATTTTATGCAAACAACGCCATTTAGTGACTGGAAAAGTTTTAAAGAACTACTAGTTATGAACATGAGAAAAGATTGTATAAGTTGTTACTCAATGCAATCATGGTAGAACCTTCTAAAAGTACTTGACCGTGCTTGACTGGGAAGCATATGGACAGCAAATAATGTTCGGTGCTAACTTTGATGAGTTTGAGCACATCAGTCAATGTATGTTCAAGAAAAAAACAGATGTTTATTTGAGGTGGTTGTAGAAGAGTTATACTTTTATTTCATGCAATAAAATCCCAAAATTGTTAAAAGATAATCAATGTCAATTCTCATATCAGCCTACTGCTCTTTGGATATAGATTCGGTGCACAAGTTAAACTAATCATGTGATATCCGAACGCATCCCCATTGGCAATCGGTAAGTGCATAATGCCTTCCACAACTAAAGAATAATAAATGAATAACTAACAAACCTGCCAGTATCACCAGATCCCAAAGGCTTAATTGGTTTAAAATGCTTCAACCCCAACTGTTCTCCACCATCTAGAATCTGAGAATTGTGGACCACATGAGCAGACATGAGAAAAAAGAAAGTGAATTAGCAGAACAAATCAAAATTCAGGACCAAACAAGGAACATATGACGTCCTATTTCAAAAGACATTATTTCTGTTTGAACATTCCAGATGTTTTGGAACAAAACCAACTAATTCTAGGTTAATATACAATCATGATCATTAGCATACGTGAAAATGACTAAAATCATTTGGAAAGATTGAGTTGAAGCCAATTATATTACCATTTACTGTACATTGGGGTCAACTGTAATCCATATAAGGAGAAGACTAGGGATGAAAACTATAAAAGGACATGCAAACAAGTTGAATTCCTCAATAGTAGGATGCTACTTGTGTATAAGAATCCATACCTGTTTTCCATGGACGTATGGATATATGGATGCCTATGTATGCATATAAGTATGGATGAATACATATGAAAGTTCATACTCAAAGATAAAGTTCTATAAATAAAAGTCAAAGTTATGCATTTCCTTGTCTACTTAAATAAAGCCTCATTGTTTGCTACATTTTGAGAATGCCATAAAATGTCTTCTAACTAGATGGCATTTGCGAATTCTACTTCTAAATAACGTCAAATATGCTAGACACGAGTCAATGGTGTCCAAGAAGTCTTAGTACTGAGTCTTGTTCTTAAGTAGTGTCCAAGTTTTTTTTATGTATTTAAACAGAACAGTAATAAACATTGCATGTCAATTCCAATCCAATCTATAATTTCTAATAGCCTGACCAGCATATTTTTCTACAAGATAAAATAGACCACAATTGAAATAAATTAGAAACATCAGCCAAAATGTTGTCATTCATGCATACATCCAAGAATCATACCTTTTGAATAGCTCTCCAAGTTGGGCTGTCCCTCCTATGGGGTTTTGGGTGAACCAACTTTGAATGGTTCATCCACAGATCCTCTGGTTTCTGCATGATGGTCAAGAGTTTTTATTAAATCTGAACTTAATCTAGTCTGAAGTTGTTTCAGTATTCTAAAAATTTGGACATTACCTGATTGGCATCTGGAAGTTCTCTTACTGCATCATCAACATTTTCTGCAGTTTCTTTCACCTGAGAGTGACAAAAATAAATGCGGTAGAATAAACAAACTGCTGGTATAGCAAATAAAGGAATTCCAGATTACAAGAGGAATTAGCGAGGCTTGTAAGGAAAGTTGATACCAGTTTTGCACTTTCATTTGCTGTAGCCTCAGGAATACAGTTATGAAGTGGCTCAACATGTTCACTTCCATCTAGTTGAACCCCAATGAAATACTGCACTTCTCCCTGTTTACACAATCAAACAGCATAAATAAGATCCTTGACGACCGATATTCTTCCCAATCTACAATGACTTTGCAAGCCTCAAGATTGTATATAGAACTCGAAAATTGTATTTTAAGTACCTTTTGATCACGCATAGGCTGAAGATGAAACAGATTCCAGAACTTTTTGCCTGGAAGATTAAACAAATAAATCCATAAATAAAGGCCATAATGTTATATTAGCGTAAGTGTAGGATGAAGTTCTTCATATTGGCAAATAAATGTGGCCCAAAAAAAATAAAATGGAGCTGAAATCTACATGCATACCACTTTTAGTGTAGTTAATGAGTTGCACAGTTACATCTGTTTGGTTATCAATTGCATCTCTTATTTTCCTCACAGTGGCTGGATCAGTTTCGGGTCCTTGGAGAAAACTACAAGAATTCAAACAAGTACAGACAATAAGAATAAACCAGGATGAATTCAAATATTTTTGAGATATGCTTCAAGTCATACAGGTACCATTATCAGATCCATTTTTCTCTCCAAGGGTATGGTGCAAGCAGAGGTGAAACCAAGTGTAGACCTTGGGGGGGGGGGGGCATGGCCCCCTTACTTTCAAAAATTAAAATTGCCACCCCTTAATTTTTGTGTAATTCTCAATGGACTCCCCAATGTATTACTATTTTCCATTCCCCCACCTCCGGAAGTTTCAGAATCCCCCACATGTCGCAAATAATAGAATGCTGATGAAAGAGATATTTTCTTTGATGAAAGAATTTTCTTGGAATTCCAGGAACAATGACAATTACTACTTTGGAGGTGGTCATTCTTGGACAAGGAACACGCAACACCACAGGACATGCTTACAGTGCTGCATAAGATTTTGTGATTTATTGACGTTATAGGGATTAGATATGGATTTGAGGTTTACGTAACTCTTGGAATAGCACAGCCGGTTGCAATACTGATGTTGCCTCCATTTTTTGCTTTCGAACAGAAATTCAATTATCTTGGCTTTCACATCCGGGGCTTAATCTTTAAAATAAGTTTTTATTTTCCAAAATATGCAAGATTCCATCTTACCACTTCTCTTTTTTCTTTTTCCCTCTTTCTTTTTCTCAAAAGTCAGGATTCAACCTTACTTGCATCCTTGTGTGTGTGAGAAACATCAGTTTTTGAATGTTAACCGTCCAAAAGTGTAGTATCTTTACCTATGGCTTATTATACTTCAACCCTGATCATTTATCAAATAAGGAGATAAAAAAAGAAAAAGAAAACTTTAATGAGTTGTTCATGATCATTTCTAGTATGCATACCATATAGAACCAAATGCATAAACTTATTCACTACCATTTGGCACAGTGCCACAGTTAGATCAAGTTCGTTATCCATCTATTCCATTAAAGGAACAATTAATCAATTCCCTCTGAACATAAGAGGACAAGGGAATTGATTAAAAACGTCCATTTCTATGAGACCATGCTATAATAAGATTTTTAAAGTATTAAAGTTTCAATCTTTACCGGCAGTTTCTTCCCAAGATTTCTTCACGACTGTACTCTGTCAGCTCCAAGAAGCTATCGGATGCAAATATCTAAAAAGTTCAGCCATAAGATTCATCAAACAAGGAGTTAACATCTTTGTATAAGCTGAAAAGATCCCAAGATCAATACACTTTTATTGTTAGGCAACAAACTAACGAGTCTTACAATGGGATTATCAGGCAGCCTTGGATCAGTGATGACAAAGTTTTTCTCTATACGTTCCAGTGTTGTAGCGAGATCAATACCCTTTCTCATTTCCTTCCGCCTTACTTTGTCATCAACACTATCGGGACGCTCATCATCCCTCTCCTCATCGTCACTTTCATCATCATCATTAACAGTTACCCCAAGTTCAAACTCGTCTTCTTCAGTATTCGGACGACTTTTCTTCATAAACCTATGGCAACAAAATAATACCACTATAATCCATAACACATACAAAATAATACTGCAAAACATGTTTTTTGCATTTTTTTTCCCATTAGCAATGAACTGCCAAGTAAAAATAAATGCAGGTGGTTCTTCTCTTCAATAAAAAGTACAAAACCATTGTCACACATTGAGTTGTTGTTTGGAATCCTTCATAAGAACATGGGAGAAGACTATGATACCAAAAACAAAGTGACATGAACCACACACAGTATACGTCCATGCATGCAAACAAAATACATAAACCACCCCATGAAAACAATCTAATACATCAACTGAACCACGAAAAGATTATGGATAAAAATGAGTACCCCATGAAAGAACGACGGCCAGTTTTTCTCTGTTTCTTTTCGGGCAGTTCACTGATTCGCTGCATTGTGGTTCTAGTGCCACCAACTGAATTACGTCTAGCCGGAACCATAGTCTCCGAGTTTCGACGGCCAGGAGCTTCGGACCTCTCTGGTTCAGTACCACTTTCCGATTTCCTAATTAATGGACGATAGGTCGACTCACTGACAGCCCTCGCTCGTGGTGGTTGCTTCACTGCTTCCAGTAGCTCAGTTACTGAATTGGTGGCTTTTTCCTTCTGTCGGGCTGCAAAAAATGTAGCTCTTGGTGTAGCCAAATATCACTGTAAATTTTAATTTTTTTTATATTTTTTCAATATAATTAATTAGATTCGCAAATTAAATTATCAAATTATGTCTAAATAATATTTTCTATAATATAAAACACAAAAAAAATGGTGCAAACAATTTAGTATAATTCCTTGATTTAATTTATTCATTATGAATATTTTAATCTTGATGTGGATTGTCTGTTTTTGACCGAATCAAAATAAGAATTAATCAAATTGCATGTAAAATGTGCAATACCATCGTATCGGATCAAAGATTCAGGTAGTCCATTGGGACGAAGCGTCTGCTCCTTAAAGCCCTCTGTATGCTTGCTAACCTCCACTTGCATTCTGCCAACACAAGCAAAGCAAAGAAATCATATAAAAACTCCACCCTTATACTACGCATTCTTACGTTAAGGTCGTACCAAATCCATAGGAATATATATATATATATATCTATTTGGAAGAAATAAATAATAAATAATCTTATTCCCGACTAATTTCTCAACTTAAGCATGCCAAATGGATCATTCAAACAAGTAGGCATATATCATTTCTTCGGATATATATAATCAAATTATGTACTTTTGCACCAAGTTATATATCAGTAATAAGACTGATAATTGAACCGAATTATTCGGACTTGTCCCAAACTCGGCTCGTGTTTTAAATGAGTCGAATTTAAACAATTTTTTAGACTCACTTAAAAAACGAGTCTAAAAAGACTCGGTTCATGCTTACAAAATTCGATTTATTTATATGTCAAATAATCAAATTATTCGAGCCTGACTCGAGCTCATCTTGTTTTGGGTTCAGTTTAGATTAGACTCATTTTTTAAGTGAGCCGAGTTTTAATAATTTTTTATACTTGTTTAAAAAAATGAACTTGATAAGCTCGACTTAAACTCGCAAAACTTCGACTCGATTATCATCTTTGATCAGAAATAATATTCTCTCCAAGTGGGAGTAGTTAGGTTTTCATTTCTTTTTATTTTTTATTTTTATGTTTACTGTTTAGTGATCCCAATAGATTTCTATTACAAACCAATAAAGCATATCATATGAAAAAAGTTTTCAGAAAATGAATAAACTGGTCATGGACCATAGGACCGGATCACAACCAAACCCAATGCAGAGGTCTACAATCCATCACTGTCGAGCATTGAATGTAGCAAAATGCCCAAAACATGTGAGCGGCCCAAGCAGGCAAAGGAAAAGTTGCAATAATTGAATTGGGATAGGATCGGATGGGACTACATGTAGATCAGGGGCGGAGCCAGGATTTTGACTCAGTGGGGACAACTTAAATTTTTAAATTTTTAAATATAATTGTAACATCATTTTTATTAAAATAAATATTCTTGATAAACTGTTTATAAACATGGTTACATTAAAAGAATGTCATTTAAAGGCACAACTCATGTATATACTTAGGTTCTAAAATACCCTATACTTTAAGAAAATTTCAAAATACTTAGATTTGGACGAAGAAGACGAAAGGAAAAAAAAAAAGCAAGTGTGAAAAAGAGCTGTCAAAAGTTAGTTTTTAAGGGTTAAAAACTATATTAATATACTCTATACTTTAAGAAAATTTAAGTGAAACAAGTTTAAGAAATTCTTGAAATATTTAAAATTACACCTAAGTCTCAAAATTTTTTAAAATTCAGTGGGGGCAGCTGCTAGGCGTAAAAAATGAGGAGGAGTTGTCAAAAGTTAGTTTTTAAGGGTTGAAAATTATATTAATATACCCTATATACTTTAAAAAAATTTTAGTGGGGGCAAGTTTAAAAAATTCTTGAAATTTTTAAAATTACACCTAAACTCCAAAATTTTTTAAAATTTCAGTGGAGGCAGCTGCCCCCACTGCCCCTTCACTAAATCCGCCCCTGATGTAGATGGTATTCTCTTGTAGTGGTTAAACCAATGACTTAGCATAATCGGACGGTGACAAACAGTCCAATCAGAAGTGGGTCACTTTTCCTGTTCTATTATATGAACCAGTCTAGCTAGCAAATGAGTATGTTGTGAGGGGAATTTTAACCCTCTCGATTCCAAGATTTTTTCCTTTTTTTTTCCCTCATTTCAATCACCCACCATTTGTGGGCCTCACCCGTACATCTCGGGTTCGGATCTTCTCTAATTTCATAACAATTGGAGGGTATTTTAAATCTCTTTGAATGATCAAGATCTATGTACATAAACAAATTTAGCTGATTCAAATAATATTTTAAATTTTCAAAATTCAAATTAAACCAAATTTCTTATTGTTTATAAATCTTAACTGTTCAAACAAAAATTAGAGAAATTTTATATTCTTGTTAAATTAGACAAGAGCCTAACTCGTACATCTCACCATTATCGATTAAAATTGAGGGGGACAAAAGAAAATTTGTCAACCAACTGGGTAAATATTAGGTGTAACAATTACATCACGTTAGTGTTGTCACGTGGTGTAACCGACCAAAAATAAATAAATAAGTGAACTCTATTTTTTAAATATATGACAATTATTATCTTACATGAAGAGGTGACTAATTTTTGAGTTTGAATAAACCGCTTTGGGTTGTGGGACCTACATCCTAGCCCTAGTGAGAGTAGTGACTAATATTATAGGTATTTGGGCGGCCAAAAGGTTGCCACGAGCAAGTCAATTTAGGAGATCGAAGGCACTTCTCCGTGCAGTGAACACCTACCTAGCTTACCAAATTATTTGTGACACGAATAAGAATGTATTTTACGAAAGAGATAATCGCGTCTAATACATCAATTGTCTATTCAATATTTTTGTATAAATTATACCATAAGATAATACTGACGTAAGATACTCATTACCTTTAATATTTACTCCAACTTGAGAGGATTGAAACTGGGATGAGGACAACCCAAGTGGGAGAAAATTAAAGTAAAACTTATTGGAGTGATATGGAAGCAGAAGAGGCACTTCCTGTTCCATTTGGTGTGATAGGACATTGACACAGTGTTTGGGGACCCATAAAAACTATACAACTGGAAATGGAGCACACTTTAGCCCTCATATCCAATAGACTTCCTGTTGATAAACTATATTCTATGCAATGCCATGTGGTGGGACAATCTACCATAGTTGGAATAAAAGTACCTATCCTGAAGTTCTAATATAATTTTTTTTTCAATAGTTACATATATCTGGATCAATTTAAGTGTAGTTCGATTAATTTTTTTTTCGATTCGGATAAAAATCGGTCATCTACACAGGAACTAGGATATTTATAAGAGATAAATCTCTCATAATCTGACCTCAATGAATTATCAAAATTCCAATTCAAGACATTTAAATTTACAACTTACTCTTATTAGCCCTTAGAGTTAAGTCTCGTACTGCCAATATTGATTTAAACAAACTGTTGGAATGCAAATTACTAAAATACCCTAGTATGTCTTGTATTAACTTAACAATCAAATTAATATTTGGTGTTTAGAGAAGGAAGAAGTAAGACATACCATATCTCGTATATAACCACTCGTAAATCATATAATTATATGAATACCCGGAAAGATTTCAACATGAAAGATTTG
Source organism: Ilex asprella (assembly GCA_023539305.1). NCBI lineage: Eukaryota > Viridiplantae > Streptophyta > Magnoliopsida > Aquifoliales > Aquifoliaceae > Ilex > Ilex asprella. The sequence continues at coordinate 14,155,828 of CM042195.1, forward strand.
GTTCCTACACTGTTCTCTTGGGTCAGGATACTTGAGTATCGATGTGGGTTTTCTATACGATAATGCTATTATGAATTAAAATAAACTCACCCGATGAATTTGAGAACTTTTCCTGTTTCATCCTTGATGGGTGAAATGGTGAGGAGGTTCCAGAAAGGTGTTCCATCCTTCTTGTAGTTCAGCAATCTCCCACAGTAACTACCCCCTGCCTGTAACGTTTCTCTGATCTTTGCCACATCGTCCGGGTCTGTACCTGCACCCTGTAAGAACCGGCTGGACCCGACCCAACCAAAATGTATCAAATACACTCTCTTGTCGGATTTTTATCCGTTTCCAGATTTAACTAGTTGGGTATAGTATAGATTAATAATTTTTACTGATAAAAAGAAACTTATTCAAATTCAAATGGTGGTAAGAATCCGATAATTAGTAATAACAGTAATAAAGAACTAAACAAAAGGTTTATCGTACCAATTTCTGCCTATAACCTCCTTTGATGTGTAACCAGTCATCTTGAAGAAGCCAGCACTTGCATACATGATAGGAAAATCTGGTTTTGTGGCGTCGGAGACCACAAAAGTTTGTTGAAATGTCGATAATGCATCCTTCAAGTCCTCAGACACCCTTGGAAACCCCCTCTCCTTACCTGCATAGTAACAAAATTTCTTGATTGATAACCAAATTTGTAAAATTTTCAGGATCAGCCCATTTGTTCTTGAAAATTATGTTTTTTTCCTGTTATTTTTTTTCTCCACCCAAATTTGTCAGTGCACTTACCTGCACCATCATCTGAGAAGTCACCGGAGCTTCGCAGTGAATTACCGGAGTCCTTCCGAGAACTCCCATGCTTCTGTTCTTCGGCGGAAGTTCTTACTTTGACCCCTTGTGGCTTACCAGTCTCAGTGTCGGTCTTCAGCACCAATCCCCACTCCGCCGCTCTTTGTGCTGCCACACCAGCTTCCCCCGGGGGCTGAGACTTCGCCGGTGACCTTTTTCCGTCCTGGTCGTTGATGATTGCCTGTAAGCTCTTATGGGTGACTGGTGATGACTTTTGATATTGCGATGGTGGTGGTTGTGGTGGAGTGGGGTCCTTGAGGGCCATCCATGACGTGATTTCTCCGGCGTTTGACCTGCCGGACTTGGATGAGAAAGTGGCGAGCTCCGGCTCAGGATTGGTGGTGGGCTCTACCCAGGTTTGCCAATTGGGTTGGGGCCGAACAAAGCCTGGTCTGGTGGAGTGGGTTGATGGATTGAACACTTCGAGCGAGCCACGCGAGTCTTTGGCTAGGGGTGGCATGACTGACGAGGTCTTGTGTGCATGGCTTGATGGTTCCATCTCTGCATGGGGTTTACATACACCCAATCATAATATTTATATATATCAGCATCCAATAAACAAATGATTATGATAAAGATTCCAACTATAAAAACAGTCTTTTTATATCTCACATTACACATTAAAATCTAAACAATGTTAAATCACTCGATCAGAATCTCACACATTAAACTACACCCGTGGAGATTAGCACCTTTTATTATTAACCGGTGAAAGGACATTAACTAAAGCTATTAATGTTAAATTTTTGATTCCTCTCATTCCTTAAAATATCAATAATGCCAAGTTGCCACCGCTTAACAAAAAAATATTGCAATATTATTTTACAACTGTTTAAATTTGTATTAATTATTTTCTCGAGCTTTTAATTAATTTAAAGACATGTCTTTTGAGGAATAATAATGACTAACCTTTAGAAGGTGTGAAAAGTATCAAATCTCAGACATATTGCTTGCAAGAGGAAAAGCTTAATAGCTGTACTACTCCTAAGAGTAATGTATTACAATTATTTTGCTAAAACCCTACCTATTTTTCCATGGATAAGATTCAAACACCACTTTGGACCCATGGACCAATACTGAATAGGGATGCCAACAACTTAAAAAGCCCAAAAATAATTTCAGTATCATTGATAGGGTTGTGTTGATGGACCAAAGATAAGAGATTCAACATCTATATTCACATATACAAACTTGCATGGTGGGACATATAACCAAAAAGAGCTGGACTTAGAGGGATTGAGAGAGAGGGATCTTTTGTCACTATTATACATTGATTTGTCACTATAGAGAAGATTATATAAGAGTCAATAAAAGCAGAATCAAGGGTATTTAGGACATCTCAAACACCCAAACTGAACAAATATATGTTGTTTGTGGTTTTGTTCACTTGAAGAACTCTTAACACCTCACATTTCCAAGGGTAGTTTCGTCAATGGGGACATTTTTTAGGTTATTGTCAAAACAAGCTAACCGAACACGTAAATGGCTACCCCAATGGACAAATAAGCTCACCCGGACCACATTTTTACAGAGCTGGAGGTCTTAAGTTCAAGTTTTCTCGAGATCTGAAATTTAAATTTTTTCTTAAGATTACTCCCAAGTTTGTCGAGGTAATTGTTGGGAGGATATGAGACGAAGAAATTGCATGTAACCGAAAAAAAATTACTCTCAAGTGCTCTAAAATACACGAATACCTGTTAATTTGGAAAATTGATTAAAACCCATATAGGAAGAAGCCAAACTAAGGCAATGTCTGGGTAGTTGGTTAATTAAAGCACATCAACATGTAGACCATAGGTTTGCTGTCGTGAGAGTGACGGTGGGAGACAGAGCAAACACCTTTTTACAAACTAGACCCATGTGAACAAACGATTAAAAACCATTACTGAAGAAAATTCAGTACAACAAACAACATTAAATCATCAAAAGCAAGCAACAAAAGATCTTCAGAGTTTTCGGGGAAAAAAAAATTGATGGTACAAACGTAACTTTTAAAAGTCTCTAAAAATGAACATAATCAAACTTCAATTACTTCATTTTCGTATGACAGAGACAACAGAAATCGCCCCATGAAAATCGAAACTATCACTAATAAATGAAGGCTAATCAGTTTTTAGTTAACAGTTTTTCAACAACCAAATACAAAAGTTGAAGAGAATTATACATGCATATAGATACAGTAGAGTACCTCAAAAAGAAGCTGA